>CM047745.1:16225598-16281389 GCA_026225825.1 Pistacia integerrima | reverse complement strand
CGAGGAGAGAGAGCGGGCCAAGCCGCCCATCCCATTCCTGACACCACCGTGAACTTCGCGGCTTTGCACCGCCCCTGCCCCAAGCAAGAAGCGATCAGACGGAGCAGTCGCCACCCACCTATCCGTTGCCCCAAGGCTAAGGCTACCACCAAAGGTCCAAGAAGAGGGAAACAGGTCCAAGCCGAAGAGTCTCGAGACCGAATCCGAGGAGGAGCCTCCCCGAGGACGCGCCTGGTGGATCTGTGGAGGTCGGGCAAGGAGCCTCCGTGAGCGAGGCGGCCGCCGGCCAAGGCGAAGGATGCACCAGTTCTAGACTCCATTAGGAGTTCCGCCCGAGCACTGCACCGATAGTCTATGGCCTCGAAAGTGCGAGCTATCTAATCATACGACGAAGTTCGGCGACACGGGGCGACGACTGCTGACCAGTCATTCCGGGAATCGTGAGCAAGGTAAACGAGCCGACTTGAAACTTCATTCCGATTTATTTCTAACTCATATCTTATTTCGCAGCGCATTTCATGGCGAGGATGGCCATGGAAAAGACGCGCTCGGGGACGAAAGGGACAAGCGACCTGAGGAGAAGGTCGCGAAGCCGAGCAGCTTAGAGTCCGTCAAGTGGAAAGAACACAAGCGGCTTCAAGCAATGTGTATCAACCAAAAGGATGCCGCTTACGAACCGGTGGATTTCCAAAAGACTAACTCGACCGACGTGCGGAGGAAATTAAAGAACTTCAAAGACAACCGCCCGCCTCCAAGGAGGTCGAGAAAAGGACCAGAGATGCGGCGACTTTTCGAACGGCTCAACAAGCCGAGCAAGACAAAGGAGGCCTCCGAACAAGAAAGGCGAAGTTCGAGGACGAACTCCCAAGAGAGTCGGGAGAAAATCACTTCCCCGACTAAAGAAATGCGTAATCACCTGAGGAGATGGAAGAAAAGGCCGCAGATCGGGTAATCGGGTCTATTTACCCCCTCCCCGCGAGCAAAACCCAGATCCGACATGTCCGACCTCCCAGAGTTGGCAAGGCGACTTTTTACGGATCATGGCCGAGGAGGATGAACAGAAGTCACGCGCCGGAACCCAACCCGACCCACCAGGCAGAGGGTTCTGGATCAAAGGATCCCCCGACCAGGGGCTTTAGTGTAATGAGTTGTCCCCATTGTAATCGGTCTTTTGACTTTTTTTGTTTGTACATGAACGGAGAGACTATCTTTACAATTGGTGCTCGCTTTTTCATATATACATGTACAATTTACAATTGTGATTTACATAAGCAATTGCCTACAAATTCTTACACGCGAACAGAAACATGCGAATCAAGCTTCAAGCGGAACAAAGTAATACTTGGAAAGAAATTTACAAAAACTGAGAGCGAGTTCGAGATTACCGATAGTATGGCCGGAGGTGTCAGATTCCAAGCTTCCTGGGGTACTTGGGAGCCGTTTAACCTTTTGAGGTGGTAAGTCCCCGCCCGATTACTTTGTCAATCCGCACCTACCTTCCCGGGCTTAGGCCCTAACACCCCCGTACTTCTGGTTCTCTCGGTCCCGAGGAGAACTTCCTTTAGCACAAGATCCCCGATCCGAAGTCTCTTCGCTTGACCTTGAGTCGGGGAAGAACCTTTTTGCTCGCCGGCCGGCAGGTCAAGTACCCTTAGCGAAGCCTTGCTGCAGTTCTCTTCGATCGTGTCCAAACTGCCTCATAAGAACTTGCTTCGACCATTGTACAAGTCCCTCCGAAGAGAACTGGGCCTCCCGACCTCTACAGAGATCATCGCTTGCAAGCCAGGCTAGCCGGAAAAAGGGGTGGGGTTTCCGAGGTGGAGGTTCTCGAGTTGTCCCTATACGCCCATAAGACTTCGGGGGAGATCGTCCACCAATTTCCCCCTTTGGCCGCCCCGAGCTTGGCCTTCGTGGTGTGCTTAATGGTCTTGTTGACTCCGCTTCGACTTGGCCATTCGCCTGTGGTCTCGACCCGAGGCAAACTTTTTATGGATGCCTACTGCCGCACTTGCTTGAACTCTTCATTATCGAATTGCTTCCCATTATCCGAGATAAGGGTGTGAGGAATTCCGTGAGCGGCACACTATGTTCTTGAAAATGAAATCTTTAGGGGGCTTTCTGGGTCGTGATCGCGCGTGGCCTCCTGGCCAACCCATTTTGTGAAATAGTCTACCTCACGACCTACGATACTTGACCCCTCCTTTTCCACCGGGCACGGGCCAATAAGGTCCGATCCCCCACATGGAAAATGGCCAGGGCTAGACATAGTAATCACGTGGACGGGGTCATGGAATGTTCGCGAACCGGCACTTATCACATTTCTTGACAAAGTCGTGTGCATCTTTTTGGATCTGGGGCCAATAGTATCTCTGACGAACGACCTTGTTCGCGAGATCGAGCCGCCAGGGTTACCGCAGATCCCTTCATGAATTTTCCTCATGATGTAGTCTCGGCTTCACCGGGTTACACATCGAGGAGAGGGTACTAAATCCTCCTCCTATACAAACCTGATCCCCCGATGAGTGTGAAACGAAAGTGCATCTTAGTCGCAGACCCTTGCCTCGACTTTGTCCGCCGAAAGTCCCATCCTTGAGGTATCGGGCAATGGGAGTCATCCAGAATCCCTTGAGCCACATTTAAGACTTGTTCTTTCGATCGATCAGAGGGGAGTGTCGGTTCGGAACAGAATGTTATCAGGAGCCTCCGAATCTAACAATGAAGTCATCTTTGCCAAGGCGTCCGCTATAGAATTGCCCTCTCTGGGGATCTGAGCGATTTCAAAGTGCTTAAACGACCCCAGAGAGGCCTTAGCCTCTTTTAGGTAAATGACCATGTTCTCTTCCTTGGCCTCGGTATTACCCTAGGATTTGGTTGACGACTAAAGATAGAGTCAGCCAGAATACCTGATCGCTTGTTACACCCATTTCTTTGGCAAGTCGCAACCCACCGAGTGCGGCGGACTCGGCCTCATTGTTGGTCGCTTTAAACCCTCAATCCGAGGATACCGTGAATCCGAGCCCCTGGCTCACAAGGAGAAGACCCGCGCCGCTCTTTTCCTGGGCTTTGACGCACCGTCCGACGAGAGGTTCCAGGTCGATAGGTTCTGAGTACTTTCTTGTCCGACTTCGCTAGGCTGTTGCTCGCTTGGGCGATAAGAAAATTCCGAGATGAAGTCTGCAATAGCCTGCCCTTTGATGGTCGACCTGGGCTTATACTTTAGGTCAAACTGGCTTAACTCCATGGCCCATTTGAGCAATTTACCCGAGGCCTCTGGTTTCTGGAGGACCTGCCTGAGGGGGTAATTTGTCATTACATGGATCGTATGGGCATGGAAGTAAGGTCGCAGCTTTCTGGACGCGACCAGCAGAGCAAAAGCTAGTCGCTCCATCTCCAGGTACCGCATCTCGACGTCCGATAGACGCTTACTTGCATAATATACTGGCCATTAAGCCTTTTCCTCTTCCCGTATTAAAGCTGCACTGACCGCGAACTGAGACACGGATAGGTAGACGAGTAGGGTCTCCTGTGGAAGAGGCTTAGAGAAAAGAGGTGGCTTCCCAAGGTGTTCTTTTATATTCTGGAATGCCTGCTCACATTCGGGAGTCCACTCAAATTTCTTATTGGCCTTTAGGACGTTGAAGAATGGTAAACAGCGGTCTGTTAGCCTTGATATGAAGCGACTAAGTGCCGCTATTCACCCGTTCGACTCATGACTTGCTTTTTTTCTCGGCTCCGGCCTATATCGAAAGCAGAGCCTGAATCTTTTCGGGGTTTACCTCTATGCCCCGCTGATTGACTATATATCCCAGGAACTTTCCTGACGATACCCCGAACGAACATTTGAGAGGGTTCAACTTCATTCTGTAGAGCCAGAGTATGTCAAACATCTCAGCGAGGTGCGCAATATGCTTTGAGGTGACCTAGGATTTGACCAGCATGTCGTCCACATAGACCTCCATTGTTCTCCCGATCTGGTCGGAGAACATTCGATTGACCAACCTCTGATAGGTCGCGCCCGCGTTCTTAAGGCTGAAAGGCATGACTTTGTAATAGTATAGTCATCTTGGCCATACATCGGGATCTGATTGTATCCCGAGTAAGCATCCATGAAAACTTAATGTGCCGTGGCCCCGAGGTGGCGCAACGAGCCGATCGATTCTGGCAGGGGGTGGGGAAGTCGTCTTTCTGGGCAAGCTTTGTTGAGGTCGCAAGTCTACACAGTCCGCCACTTGCCATTTGGCTTTTACTGTGATCGTTAGCAACCTGTGCCTGGGCAGAGCCTCGCGAACGGATCCATTTCTGAAGGTTCTCCACTTCTAATTTTAGCGCAGCATCCGCTCCGATCCATCGCCTCCTTTTTTTGGCGAATCGCTTGGCTTCACGCTAACATCTGAATGGCAAATAATGTCCGGCTGATTCCGACCATGTTCACGGTGACCAGCGAACACGCCAATGTTCTCCTTCAAGAAGCTTACAAGCCCTGGACGAGCCGGGGTCGAGACAGCCTTCCAATCTTTAGCACTCGGCCTTTCCTCGATAAATCCGAAACTTCTACCGCATCCTTAACCGGTCCGCCGCCTGTGGGAATTTCTTGAATTCGCGGATTCTATGTTATCCTCCTACCTGACCAGCCGGTGGCTCGATCCGTACTGACGCCATAGCCCCTGGCAGTGGCGCACATCGCGAAATGCCCTTCCCTTTGTCGCCATTTGGACCGCTTTACTTAGCATTCGCGAGATGCGCTTGCGCACTGGGCCTATTCCTCCCTATCCCCCGATGAAGTTGGGGAACTTCATCTTCGAGGTGATAAATGGAAGTGACCGCCCGAAGGTTCTCACAGAGGTCGCCCCAAGATTCCATTAAAGGCCAACGGGCACTCCACGACCAAAAATTCAGTAACCCTAGTCACCTCGTCGTAGTCACCGAGCGTGATCGGTAGCTGGATCGTCCCTTTGGGGATCAGGTGGTCCCCCGTAAAACCGCACAGAGGTATCGAGGCTGGCTTCAGGTCGGCCTCAACTAGGTTCATTCTATCGAAAGCTGATTTGAATAGGATGTTCACAGCGCTTCCGTTGTCTACAAGCATTCTGCAGACATTATGACACCCTATCAGAGGTGTGATCACCAAAGCATCCTCGTGAGGATGGTGCAAGCGAGCTGCCTCCTTCTCGTAGAAGGTGATTGGTTCCTCCTTCCTGGCTTTTTGAGATCGCCGGGCGGCGCTCATTACCCTGATCGGGTCATGATGCGCTTCACGAGCATACCTTTCCTGCGCTTCTCGCGTGTTTCTAGCGAGATGCGGACCTCCAAAAATTAGGTTCACATTGCTGTACCCGCTGCGATCACGGCGCTTTTTCTTTCGCTCCCTTTGATTTTCTTTTGGGGAGTCATCAATGTACTCCTTGAAGTGCCCTTTCTTGATGAGCTCTTCGATAGCCTGCTTTAGGGCTCCGCATTCATCAGCGGTGATGCCCTTGTATCCCGACGGTAACCTTGGCAAAGATTTTTTGGTGCCGTTTCCGGTCAGCCCGGTGAGTTTTCATGGGTTCTGGCTCACCAAGCAGGCTGGCTTCCTCGGACCTGTTGAGGATCGCAGATATGGATACGTTCAGCGGAGTGTATTGGGTCCCCGCTGCGGTCCGCGACGGGGACGGAGCATAGGGCTTTTTCTACTCGTAGCGGGGTTTCTTCCCTTTTCGCTGATCGTCAATGTCTCCCTTGCGATCAGCTCGCCTATTGTCTCCCCGACCTGACATACTGCTGGAAGTGCCGTGATCGCGATGGCGGAGTGCCACCAATGAATTCTCTATTCGGAGATACTTTTCTGCCAGGTTGTAGAATCTGGTGAGGGAAATATCGTCCTCAGCCTGTAGCTCTTTCCATAGGTCGGTTTGCGGGTGAACTCCAGCTATTATAAGAGTTCGGATGGACTCTTCTGGGGCATGAGCCATCTTGTTGAGTTCCCTGTGGAAGCGGTCAATATAAGACTGCAGGGATTCGTCTCTTTCTTGCCTTATGTTGCTGAGGTAGCTCAAAGGCATCGAGAATTTCTGGTTAGCTTGGAAATGCTGCAGGAACGTCGCGCTCATCTGAGGCCACGAACTAATCGATCCCGCCGGGAGCGACCTTAACCACCGTTTGGCATGAGAAGTCAGCATCACGGCCAAACAACGACATTTCGCAAGGTCCGGAACCTGGTAGAGCTCCATCAGTCGTTGAACTCATATAAATGATCCTACGGATCATAGTTCCCATCAAACGGCCGCATATCTGACATTCTGAACCCTGGTGGAAAGGGAGTAGCTAGCACTTCGGGAGAGAAAGGGGATGTAGAGGTGACCTGCGCCTGTTCGTTTTGCTGTTCCCATAACCTGTCCAGAGCTCGCTGCAGCTCTTCTATTTGTGGTAACGGGGCCAATTGGGGATTGCTTTCACCCGTGCGAGTTCGGCCTTCTCGATTACGGTTCAGAAGGTCCGGAGGTCGGATTCCTCCTCGCCTTGGCCGGCATTTCCGGCCACACTCGACACACGCTGACTATAGGCGTGTGAAGGCGGTGGATTGTGCGGGACACTTTCACGACCCTCGCGGTGGTATGAACCGCCCCGCGAGGTGTGGGAGCCACCCGCTTGAGAACGATCGGGGTCGTTCTGCTGGTGGTGATAAGAATCATCGCGCCCACTATTCTCGCTTGGGTTTGCCTGCGACGTGGCATAGACAAATGGGATCCACTTTTTTCTTTTCGCCAAGCCTCGCCTTTGCCGATACCCTCAGGGCACCTTTTGTGTCGCTGGTCCCTGGGAGCCCGTAGGGCTTACTTTTGCCACTTGCTTACCCTTGCGCCTACGCGCTGCAGTGCTCGCGCATGGGCTATTGCCCTTTGCCACGCTTTCGCGCGACCTGCATGCGTCTTAGGCGATTGCACCGCCCTAGCTGTGTTAGATGACATGCCTTGGTCCAAATGGTCCAACCTTTGGTTGACCGTCTGGAGAGTATTGTCGAACCTCTCCGTGAGTTTCGCATGGCTGGTCGAAAGTGGAGCGCCGACATCCCCCGCAAAGATTTTGTGAAACTCGAACTTCTTCAAGACCACCGATTAGCTTGCCCCGGCTCGGGACAGGGCCATTTGCTGTTGTAGGGCCAGTAGGTCAAAGATTCTCCTGATGAAGGGTAGACACTAAATCAGGCCCTCCTTCTAGCGCCAAACTGTTGATGCTCGTTTTTGGCACCAACTAATTGTCACGCGTATTGCCGATAATGGATTAACACACATGATAATGACTATACCAAGTGAACTAAATGCAAAGAAAGCTTTTAAAGTGGTTCGGATGCTAAGGTAGCAAGTCCTACGTCCACTAATTTGTATTGATATTAGTGTGGGTCAGTCCGCTTTACAGAGGAATTATGAAAAGTAAATGTGTTTACAGGAGAGAGAGAGAGTCTTTGTAAAAATGGCCGAATCCCCTTAATGAAGGGGTCTTCCTCATTTTATACCAAGCTGAAGCGTGTAATTATCATTAAATCCATGGGTTGGTGTGATTGTCAGGATATAATCCGGCTTTATGTCCCATTGCTCTCTTCCCAAGCTGATTTCGCATGATTTATTGCAGGGGAAAGGGACGCGTGTGAGCCCCATATCACATAAAGAGTCCGACGTAGGCAGTTGACTTCACCCGACGGGAGCAGTCACTTCACGTGACTTTCCCACGTCAGCCCTTATTTTCCCAGGCATAACAATAGTGATCATTGAAACATGGCGAGTAGTCTGTAGACTGAAACACTGAAACATAACAAAAAACCAATTAATCACCCCTTTTATCCACAAACTAAAAATAAGGCATTTTGATAAACTAGATTAGAAGAGTATGTTCCGTGGGGAACAAGTCCTTCTTCTAGTGGCTCCCACCTGTCGGTTATATCCGTTGATCCAATTGAAGTGTTTTCATGGAGATCAACTATTCGTCCCTGAAGACAAATAACAAATAATCAAAAAGATGAATAAATAAGCAAGACATGGGGTAAAAATCAGAAGATGTCACTCTAACCCCACCTTTATTAGTTCGGCAATCATATAACAGTTTTATTGATACCTCTGCCCATTGCTTTAAGAACAATTTCACTGGATCCTTTCTCCTATATATATTTCTGATATCTTGTTATTTATTTCTGATACATACATGATTTCAACATCAACTTCTTATGATTCCTAGGGCATTCCACGTGTAATAAATATTATGTAAACAAAACAGTAAACAAACATGTGAAAAACAAAAGAAAGAACTCTTTCTTTTATTAATAAGAAATATTTACAAAAAATAATGTCCTAGAACCGACAACACGATTAGTTCCTAAGACATTCATTAACGTAAACAAGGTGGAGGAATACGAATTTTAAGACCGAAATTGTGTAAACTTCTTATGGTTTCTCTTAGGGGTGTTACAAATCCAAAATTATATGTTCTGAAATGGTGGTGAGTCTTTTGCTTTTGGAGTTGATATTGTTCACTTAAGCCAAGATGTGCCATAAGAAGGCAAATGTGAGTAAGCAACTCTCCACCTCTCATTAGCTGTTGCCCATGCTCTTTCCATCCACAATGATTTGCAGCATATCCCAACATTTCCACCCACACTTTACTTATCATCTCCCATTTTCGTTCAACATTATTCGTCTCACCATTACTGAAAAAATGTTGCAATTCCTTGGCAAGCTTACATCCATCAAATAGCACAGACAAACTTGTATGTCCTTCACTTTCATCTAGCAGTGGATCTTCAAGCAACATCTTGCAAGCTTTATTTATTTTAGTTGATGCACCAAAATTTTGTCGTTTGAAAAAGTTCTTGGCCTTAGCACAGGTGTGTCTATACCTTATCTCACCAATCCCTTTAGGCAACATGGTTGGACAAGCAACTAGAAGGTACAACAAGTAATTTGATAACCATCTGCTGATTTTAGATTCTATTGGAAGTTTATTAGGATTTACATGGCCATCGAAATCAGCATGATAACAAAGATCTGTAGCAATGTGCCAAAGAAGAAGACTCTGGTCAAATTCTACATCAGTTGTACTCCAACGAAATTCATCAAGACAAGAACTTTCAGAAAGCACATTATCACCTCTCTGGGCCAACAATTCTTTGCATACCTTGATCTCGAAAACATCGTTTTCTATTTTCTTGGCGTTCTTTAGGACTTGCTTGAAGATCATTTCTTGTAGATCGACATTCACATCCTCCCAAGTCGAATATTGATACTTCTCTAACAGTTCTTTGATGCCGAACAATTTCTGAACTCTAGAAGTTTTAGCAGATATGTCTGCAAGACAAAATCTTAATAGGTTGTATTGACCCATAGATCCTGACCATCTCCTATTTTTAATCTTAATAGGTTGATCTGATCCATCTGTAATAGGTATCTCTCTTTCATCTGTAATAGGTTGATCTGATCCATCTGTAATAGTTATCTCTCTTTCATCTGTAATAGGTTGATCTGATCCATCTATCGAGAGAAGATTATGCTTGGTCAACCAAAGTCTTGTCCAATCAGACATAAGATTCATGATGAACGCATAAACCTATAGAACAAAGGCCCCAATTAGGAGCACACAAGTTATGGAGATGTCGATTCGTGAATAGGCATGCTTATCAATGATGAAAAGAAAGATAAATGATACAAAAACATGGACTACGATGCTAACGCAACGAAGAAAGATTCCAAATCCTGAATAAATTTTGCTTGCCTTTGTGTAAAGCGTATCATACATGAGCCCAAGCTCAATATCCACCAATTCGAAGGCATATCCTGCAGACTTCCTGCGGGTGATGACGGAGAAACTTTCTTTTCGTTCATAATGGTCGAGAATCAAGTCTGCATGGAGACACTGAAACTTACCAAATAACAAAAAGGCCTCCGTCAGTGAATTATCTGCTACTGTTGTTGCTTCCTCTAGCTTAAGGTCCGATGAAGAAGTAGCTGACTCTCCTCTCTGCATCTTCCTCCACATCTCGATGCGCATTATCTTATTCATCCTGGCTACATCTGGATCGTCATCACTAGATGAGCGCAAGGAATCTTTAAGTTGCTTGGCACTTGAAGACCAAAGAACCAAAGTCTTTTCTCCATACTTAAGAATTCCAGTGATGAACACTGGAATGGCTAAAAATCCAAAGACGGTATTGCTTTTCCAGGATGGTATGAAGATGTAAAATGCTACTCCAACTTCGACCATGAGTTCAAGAAAGTGTCTTAACCACAACTCATTATCTTCTAAGGAGTAAGCTGTGATAGTGTCCGGACCACCAAGGTGTACGAGAAGGGCGGGCGCCCAAAATGCATGGAGTAAACTACTTGGTTTTAAAGAATTTTGCTCAAAACTTCCTCGGCTGCGGGCAAGTGTGCCAAGGGCAAGTGTTGCCACCCAGTCTGCCATCAAGTATGCTAACCAAACGAGGAGATTTACCCAAATTATTCTGGTGCATTTTCGTCGAGAACCGAATATGATGAGAATGATCTGTACAAAAAGACTCAGTAAAACCAATGCTCGAACTTCCCATCCGTTCCAAAATCTCATGACTTCTTCTGAAAATGGTGGTAAGGCCATCTTCTTCTCCTTGAAAATCAAACTGCAAGTTGCTGAATATATAAATATATATACATAATTCAAAGTTGAATCGATGATTAGCATAAATACATACGAGTAATACTAACATACATTATTTTTATATAATATTTCTCGTACAACATTATGTGACAAGATATGATTGGTTAATCGAAAGTTAAAATTAAACTTTCACCCAATCAATGCTTTATCACATAATGTTGTATGAAAAATATAGTATGGGAATGATATATGTGTAGTATTATTTAATACATAAACAAGTATATATACGTAGATTTTTATCATAGCAATAAGGGTAAGTATAATTATTACAAAGTATACAAACTCTAGCTATTATTTAACCTTGTCATGTTGTTTTTCATTGTCTATTTTAATTTTTTCATTCAATTTTTATTTTCTCTCTACTATTTATCATTAGTTTGTAGGCATAGTATCAATTCATAAATAATGATTATACAAATGCAATAGTTACCATTTGACTAATATAACCCTTAATTACTCTACTATTTTTATTTTCCCTTATTCATTAGAATTCCTATTTTGGTCATACTGACATTCCTAATCTTCCTTAGAATTACTATTTCTCATTATTATTTTTAGTTTCGAATTTCTTTTTCTATATTAATTTGTTTGAATTTTAATAGTTTGAGGGTAGAATGGTCAATATAAAAACAATTATAAAAATTGATAAAATTAAAAAAATTCTACGTCAAATCCCTTCTCCCTCTTCGAAACCGTAACCCCACGGCTCCCGCCAAACTCCTCCTCCTCAGTGGCGGCCACAACCACAAACTCGAACTAGAACCCTCTCTGCATCATCGCGACACCCGTTCCCAAACTTCAATTTCCTTCCCTTTCGCTTTTTATTTAGGAATTCTCAATCGCTCCCATCCTTAGATTTTTCATTCCGCACTCTGCTTTGGCCTATTAAAGCTCTTAATTCCCTCCTATTCGGTGAGTTTTGGAACCCTAGCTTCGAATCTTATATTCTTCAGTTCATACTCCAACGCTGTTCTCTATTTTTAAAACTTAAGAAAAACCTCTTTTTAAAAAAATTCAATTAATTAATACATTTCATGGTCCAGAAATTTCTGGAAATAGTAGGACTGTGCAAATCCGGATATCCGATCCGAATAGGGCATTTTTTGATCCGATCCGCCTTTTCGATCAAGCTATTTGTCGATCCAATCCGATCCAATTATGTGGATATCCTGATTATCCGATATTCGGATTGATAATCCGGATATCCGAATTTTATCCGAATTTTAAGATTTCCTTATTAAAATTTAAAACCAAATAATTCAATCCTTCATTTCATGGGCTTCAATGAACTACAAACATAAGCAGTTAGAATGTGTCACATTTCATAGGAACAACATCAAAGTGAACAATAATAATAATCTAAGATGCAAACAGTTTCAATGAACTACAAACTACAAAGTACAAACATAAGCACTAAGCAAAGATCAAAGCAATCGAAATGCTCCTGTGGCATTTACATCAAAAAGACAGCAAGAGAAAAACAAGGGGACTTTTCAAGTAAATGCTAGATTGACCATCAAGTCTTGTCCCTTGCCAGGAAAGACCAAGGTGCTCCAATTCATCACTGCACAAAAGGAAAAATATTATGTCAAACAATGAAAAATAACAACAATAATTATTGCTTTGAAACGAGTATAACCCACCTCTGCATCTGCATCCTCCCTCCCGCATTACGGTGAATTAACCACAAGAGCCATTAGAAACACAAATCAAACCGTAATGTTCTGGGATTACACAATCAAACCCAAATTAACCACAGTAGCTGCTAGAAACACAAATCAAACAAACAAAATCAAACCAGTAATATTCATCACTGTAATGTTTAGATTACACAATCAAACCCAAATTAACCACAGCATCCGTTAGAAACACAAATCAAACAAACAAAATCAAACCAGTCACTAAGTTTGAATCAAATCCAGCCACCAACAATCTTTGGAAACACACATAAAACCAAACCCAATCGGCACAGTTTGAATCAAACCCAGCCTCTATCAACCTTGTAATTCAAAACACGAATCAATAATTCAATCACAAAACCAAACGAAATCGCACTGCTATTACTTGGCTGGGCGGTAAACGCCCTAGGTCATGACAACAATCGATTTGGGGCTTCAATCGACAGGGACACTGAGATCTGAGAGTGTTCGAGCGAGAGAGAGTGAGACACCGAGAGAGTGGCTGACTGACTGTGTCTCTGTCTGTGCGTATTCGAGCGAGAGAGACCGAGAGAGTCAGAGAGTTGAGCGAGAGAGACAGAGTGAGATTGAGATGTGATTCACTGATTCTGGTCCGAGAGAGTGAAAGGCTTAAAGTTGTGCGTGTTTCGCTGAGCTCGAGCTAGAGATGTGATTCACGATTCTGTCCGAGAAAGCGTTAAAGGTCAGGCGTGTTTCAGGCTTTGAGCGAGAGAGACAGTGAGAGATTGAGACGATAGACGCGATCTGGTCTGAGAGAGTGAAACTGTGACTCTGTGAGAGACTGAGAGGCTGTGTGACTGACGATGATGACTGTGCGTGAGCGAGAGTGCGAGACTGCGTGTTCGTGTTCGAGTCGAGCGAGAGAGATACTGAGTGTTTAGTGTTTAGGGTTCGTGTTCGAGTCTGAGACAGAGAGTCAAAGTGAGACTATTGTATTTTTCGTTGGAGACTTGGAGAGTTGGATTATAGACACTTAGACAGACTGTTAGAGTGTTAGTGTCTTAGTGAATTAGTGTTAGGGACTTAGGGTGAATTTAATTTTGAAAACTCAAAACGACGTAGTTTAGCAAAATCTGGATCAGATACGGATATCCGATTTTTTAATAATCCCGATCCGGTTCCGATCTGAATATTCGGATTTTGCTAAATTCCGATCTGTATCCGATCCGAATTTTTCCCCAGGAGACTGAGTTAATTAGGATCGGATATTTTTGTATTACTCTAGGAAATAAGAATGGGTCCCTGGAGTCCTAACGCTTGGCTACTTTTCCATTAAATTAGATAAACCTTTTACTTTATAGTGAGTGTCTTGTATCATATAATGTTTTATGTTTTATTATAGGGATATATTATATTAAAGGAATGAAAGTTTAATTTGAAGATTATTAAGAATGTTTAGAAAATGTGTTTGGTTAGTTCAAAATTGGTGAATAATATGTTTGATTGAGAGGATAAATGAGTGGGTATGTTATATAGATTATTAAATTGCCTTCCTTTTTAAATATTAAAATAATAGTATTCTTTATTATTATTTTTTAAATTATTTCTTTTAACCTCCTATATTTGAAATTTTACTAAAACATCCTACCTTTATAAAACTTTAATTTGTAACAAAATTACCCTCACCCACCCCAAACCACTACCGGTAGATAGCCACCACCGCCACCACGCCAAGAGTCAACTAATGGCACACGATCGGGATGTATATAGCCTCCGGTCGTAAGGCCGGGCAAAGTAGGAAATGGCCATGGATCACAAATCCATGGTCAAAAACCGGCCAAATACATGGTTATTTTACGGCCAAAGATGTGGCCATGAAACGGCCATAAAAACGCTAAATCTTAGCCCTTTCAGGCCATAGATCACTAGAAAATGCCTTATCGGTACATGACCAGTCAGATCCCGTTGTTCGTGCACTATTATAATGACTGACATTGACGGCCGGGAATGGTGGGTCACGGTATGACGGTGGTCTTAGGTGGTTGAGGGTATTTTGTTAATTTTTAAATTTTTGTTATAACTAGGGTGTTTTAGTTAATTTCTCAAATGTAAAGGGGTTGAGTAATTATTATTTAATTGACATTTGAAAATAATTGTGTCCGAAATTGTTTTTAATCAAAGGTAAAATGAGTAAAAAAATCAAATTATTCTGATAATATTTTAATAACATCCCTAAATAAAGTAATAAATTACTCCCCAATATTATCAAAAATAAATACTATTTACAATAAGATATAACTGTAATATTTTATTATTTACAAAATCAAACGTAAGAATCTTGAAGATTATCTCCGTTATCTCACCTCCAATCCAAATGACCCTATCTGTTGTGTCTTTACTCTTTATACTTATTTTGAAGTCATCAATTTTGACTAGTTTTCTAGGCGCATTGGACAAAGACAATGGATAGTGTATAGACGATCGAGGACCATTTATTAAAGCTATTAAAGGGCAGAACAATTTTTCCTCCTTGTTTGAAAGTCAAAAGACTCAAAACACACCCAAAATATTTACAGACATTAACCGAATTTGAAACTTTGTTGCGAAAAGACTTTAATATCTATTTTATTATACTTTTTTTCCCATTTTATTTTATTTTATTTTGATTTGAAGTGAATAATATATTATTAATTTAGCTTTTATATAATAAAATAATGATTAAAATAAAACTAAATTAATAATATAATTATATTATTTATTTTGAAATAAAATGGGTTATCAATTTTACTATTTATATGGTGAAAATAAAAATTGAAGAAACAAAAACCGAAAAGAATACTATAATTAGATAAAAGGTATTATAGTTAATAATTAGTTATCGTATAATAGAGTAATTTATTTCACTAGGGCATGTCAGTTGTTTTGGTGTATTTGAACTTTTCAAAATCTTTGGTTGCGTTTATTGCTTTACCCAAACTTCGAGGAGGAAAATGTTATAAACCGAGATAATTTATAATTTATTTGGAAGTGGTGTTGGGCTCTAGGTGCATTGGAGATGATTTATAATTTTATTAGTAAGCGGCGTTTGGCTCTAGGCGCATTTGAGAAATATGGTTACATTTCTTGAGAAAGGAGTCTTGCATCTTTATCGTCTTATTTGATTAAATAAATACTGTGTAAGTAATGGAAGATTTTCTAAAATACCTTTGAGATTGGTGGGCAAGGTCTGGGCCTAGGCGGTCCTGGCTTGGGCCCTTAAGGTCCGGTTCAAACTTGAGATTAGTTTTTGAAGGACCGGATTTAATCCTTTAGGACCCGCCCCAGGTGTATGAGTTTTCTTAAGGTTTATGGTCTCAATATTTTTTTTTTTTTTTTTTTTTTGTAAAATGACATTTTAACCTTAATTTATTATGTATTTCATATATCATAAGGGAGGTTTTCATTTGACTTCAAAATTACATATTTATTAATAACCACATTTATAGATTGCTTAGTTACAATGTAATTAATTACATAATTTAGATGTTTTTGTGTATCATCGGTAAATTGAAATTCTTGATCTATTTAGCAATAGGGGAGTGTTAACTACAATTGTTAACTCTCCTCGTAATTGTCCAATGATTACCAATATTAGTGTGGATTTTAAACAAAATATCCATAATCCGTAAAAGAGATAATGAAATGAAGGTACTATCATGTTAAAATGTGACCATTTTGGTGGTTTCACCATAGAGTTGTTACTTTTTTATGATGACCATCTAGGTTCCTAACCTGTATTCAGAAGATAACAATTATGTTTAACATCAATTTATTAAGAGTCGAGGGATAATCGATAATTATCATGATCATGAAAGTCGTTTACAAGTTTAGAAGCCCAAGCATCCCAAAGCTGAATTTTGGAGTCAATATATCCAACAACGAGGTTTTACTGCGAGAAATTTCAAAAACATTTGTACTTCTCCATTCTTTGATTTCCGAAGATATAACTCTGGCCTCAATACAATTGCAAGAATTTAAGGGTCTGTTTATTTTATTATTTTGGATAATATTTTTTATATTTTTAGAGTTGGGTGGGAATAACGAGGTAGGATTTTAAAATTAACAAAAACACCCTATAGGTTTGTTAAATAACTAAACACCTTGTAATAAAAACATTAAAATTATAAAAACATCCCACTCACCCATTAAATTCTGGCAGCAGACCACCATTGCCAGAGGGTGGTCGGAGTCGTTGTATCGACGCACAATCGGCTGGATCTGGCTAGTCGTGCGCCGAGATGGTGGATCTGGCTAGTCGAGCCCTGAGATGGTGGATCTGACAAAAAAAGGCCAGATCTGGCCATGTTTGGTTGTCAACGATGGCCAAAGATATGACCGTCGTTGACGACCAATGGTTGTGGATTTGGCCGAAAAATAATAGATCGACGCACTACTGGTAATATCCAGTTGGTAGTGCACCATTATACCATATTCCGACCACCTTCCAATGGTGGCCGTCAGAATCTGGCAAATGTGGGTGGGTGAAGGTATTTTTGTTAATTTTTAAACTTTTTTCTGGGAGTGTTTAATTAAATTAATAAACCTAAGGGGTTTAAAAGTAATTAAATAGAATATAATAATATTTCCTAAATAATGAAATATATAATTATTTTGAGAATATGATTATGAATATGGTAGAAAATATTCTACCAAACGGACCCTAACTATTTAAGTAACAAACGCAAGTACTTGTCATTAAGCATCGCGCCAAATGCAAAGTACACATACTGCTTATGAATGAATTTGTTTGGTATTGAGAGTATTTGAGACTATACCTTGGGCATGCGTCAATGTCGATATGGCTTACTGACAGTTTGTTGCGTCTTTCCTTATCATTTATACCATGATTTTGCTTTCCACTTGGTTTTTGGCGATTCTCCTGAAAGCCAACATCCTAGCATGGTCTTCTTCTGAATCCAAACTCAAATTGATCTCAAACTGATCAATGTATGACAGTTTAATATGGATCATGATTTTTTATATTTAAACATAATATAGTTATCAAAGTCAAAGCTCAAAATCCAAACCACATATAAATATAAGCTAACAAATAAAAACTTCTTGTTGTGATATTTCGCACCAATGAGAAGTACGCGAGTTTTCAAGGGAGTTCACGCAATGGTCTATTAGGGATTGAAAAATAAGATGCTGAACCGATGAGGAAGAATAACAATAGCTGTTTTTAAATAAATAGAAAGAGTAGACAAAAACTATTTTTGAAGTGATTCAAGGTGGAAATCTTACTTCTATTGTTATCTTATTGATGTGTTTACAAAAGATATTTGCTCTCAAGAGAAAATATTGCGCTTTAACTATTGAGAAAATGAAAATCTGGATCCTTGGTTTGGGGTGGGAGACCCCTATTTGGCTATTTATACTGTTGGATGTGTGGCCTTACTCATGAAACAACCCTTTTATCACATGAAACATGGTCTGACAAACCACCCTTATTAGAGACTTAATAGTGAAGTAATCCTCTTACAAGGTGCCACGTGACTTGAATGTCACCTCACTCCTAAACCTTAATGTTGAAGTAGCACTTAGCAGCCTTATAAGTGAAGTAACTCCTTCTATCTGTGACATGTGACTTGGGCAGATGCGTAGTCGCAAGACACGTGGCAAGAGTGCATGCTTAAGTTTGTTTAGTCACAAGACACACGTAATAATTATATTTCAAACTAGACAGTATAAAATCAATGTATATTACAAATTGTCAATACCTAATATAAGTTTATGGACAGATTTGAGGAGTTATACAAAATTGCTAATTCACACATTAACCTAATTTGATAACTTTCTTGATACAATCAGTTATAATTCACACATTAACCTAAGATACATGAATGATCTGGGTTAACATAATTTTCAATAAAAATATTTTTTGAATCTAATTTATATACAACAAAAAACAGGATAAGATCATATTGTAAAAACTATCAAGGATGGCAGGCAAGGAAATGTAAACAATAACAATTTTGATAACTCTCTTATAATAAAAATTAACGAATTAAATTAAGTTGTTTGATAATACTTTTGACATGAATCAAAACTAGAGATGGCAATATTTGGGTTGTGGGGCAATCCACCCCACCCCATTACTTAAATCCAACATTGGGGTGAGTGAGTTGGGTGAAATATGTTTTGAGTTGCAATAATGTTACGTATTAATCGATAATTTGCACCTAATTTTTGTACCAACATATGTGGCATCTAGTCAAACGTGACTACGTTGTAGACAATACACGTCTTCCACGAATGAACATGCGTCCATCAATTCCGGATGCTCGTCCATATTTGATGGATGACTGTTCATCACGAATGGACGAGCATCTACGAAAATAACAATGAACTCCCGTTCATATTATTTAGATGGGAGTCCATTTACTATGGACAAGTGGACAAGCATCCATCTTATATGATGCCCGTCATAAAATTTTAAAAATAAAATAATGGATGGGTGTACATCTCTTTTAGAAGGGGATATACATCTTTCTCCATACCTGGAAATTTAGAAGCTTTCCTTAACACTTGAATTGCATATCTCCATTCTTAAGGTGTCTTCTTGCAAGACATGGCTCTACCAATTGTAATGAGTGCAAGTGGTAAACCGCCACACTCTTTAGCCGCAAGTTTAGCCAACTCCAAAATATCCGGATGACTATCAAGAATTTCTCCCCCAAGCTTTCTCTCAAACAATTTCCAAGCTTCTTCTTCTCCAAAACATTCTACTTTAAACTTCCTATCAGCTTCCATGAGTCCACAAACATCAAGAAAACGAGTAGTTTTTGTGGGATTCCTTTGAGGAATTAATGTCCAACTCCTCCTCCTACAATCATTACGCCGCCACCTGCAACCAGTCCTCCAATTCTAGCAAGGGGCAAGAAGAAAAGTCCCCAAATATGGAGTGTTGTTTTAATTGCAGCTGCTGCAGCCCTGGTTCCTTTCTTGGTCATTCTTGTTTTCTTGTGTTATTACAAAAGGATGCAAGGAAAAGAAAAAGCAAAAGCTGAACAAGAAGGTATGTTGTATCAATAGCATCAGAACTACTAAATTTTGATTCTATATTTGCAGTTTGATCATTTTTGTTTCTTTATCAAACAGTGGATAGGTTTGTGGAGTTATCAGGGAAGAAAATGGCGACTTTGTGGAGTTCAGAGGATCCTGAGAGAACCGTGGAATTGGAATTTTTGGACAGGACCATACCAGTTTTTTACTTGGATGATTTACTAAGGGCATCAGCAAAAGTTTTGGGCAAAGGGAAGCTAGGTAGTACATACAAAGCAACCCTGGAATTGGGTTCTGTGGTTGTGAAGAGAGTCAAAAACATGAACGGTTTGAGCAAAAAAAGAATTTATCCAGCAGATGTCGTTGTTGGGAAAGATGAGACATGAAAACCTTATAAAGATTATCTCCTTTTACTACTCCAAGTATTTTATGGACGAGCATCCATGTGAGGTGGACGCCGGTCCATGGTAAATAAACTCTGGTCCAAATAATATAGACGAGAGTCCATTGTTATTTTTATATACACTCGTTCATTCGTGATGAATGATCATTTATAAAATATGGATGGACGTTCATAATTATTAGACTACTGTTTATTCATGTAAGACGTGTGTTGTCTCTAACGTGATTGCGTTTGACTAAATGTCATATATGTTGGCACAAAAATTATCAGTGCCCGTAGCATTATTGATTTATTGTTTGAGTTGTGCGCTTATTCACCTCAATCCATTTTTTTACTATGAATTATAATATATATATATATATATTAAAATATATAATTTTAGACATAATTATCACTGGTACTATCATAAATGATAAAAAAATGTAGTAATCTTAAATTATATAGCACCATTCATAAAGTTCTTAGAATTCTTACATTGACCTAAAAAACCGACAATTATATAAACATAATATATATTATAATTATAATATTATTCCTAATTGTTAAGTAATATTATTGAAAAAACTAGAAATTTGTTATATTGTGAGAATCACAATTTCTTTGTGCAGGATTTCAGTCATTTGATATTAAAATAAGGCATTAAAATTTAAATTTGTAACATGTAACATTTCAATAATGTAAAACTTGAAATTTCAACATAATAAGTTAAATATTATATTTGCAATATAGATAGTACAACTGCATAAATATTAAACATTATCCATGTTGATCAAATCTTTTATCTGCACCAAGTTTATTAAATTAAATCAATCAAGTCATAATTTTTTATATTTCGCCTTATTCATATTTTTATCCAATTTATATTTTATTAATATTTTTTTAAAATTAAGTTTGGATAATGGATTGGGTTTGAGGTACCCCATACCCAGCCCAAATAGAATGGGTTAAGATTGCGGCAATCCAATCTCACCCCAATTCTAATTGGGTTGGGTATGGGGCACCCCAAATGGCTTGAAACCGGTTGGGTCAACTCATTTACCCACATTACCATCCCTAATCAAAATTTTTTTTTCAGAAACAGAAGCAACTCTAGATCTAGATGCCCGCTTCGTTGAAAATATGAACTTTCTGCAAAGGTTTGGTATTATAGGAACCATGTACAAAACTCTGCCTTCATAGCTTCAAGAGGTTCATGGCCTCTCTAACTGAGCCTGGAAAATAATACATTCTAATTTATGCAATTCTGAAGAATGTTTTATATGTTCCTATAATAAACTTAAGTATCTCCGAACTGTTAATTTTTAACAAACAAGAATTCCCTTACCAAGTAACCCTCTATCTCTACAGGTTAGTTGAAGCTCTGCATCTGAAAGTGACTCGTCAGAGTAATAAATTAAATGGCCAGGATAACACCAAATAATGGAGGAATGGTTTTACAAAATCAAGCTGCTAATGTTGTCCAAAATATGATCATCAATGAACAGCTTCCCAAAGTGGCATAGTCTTAAATTTAATCGTTTAACAGATCGGCATCAGGCCTAACCTGTTCTAACAAGAATAAACCTCAATTAAATTATTGTCAGCTAGCAGAAAATAGTTAAAACATAAGAGTAAGCCCACTTCCCATGTTAGGCAAAGTCAAAAAGAAACGATTATTACCTTGTTCATAAACTCATCCAGATCTTCTGTCGTCTCCATTTCTTGAGTTTAAGATTTCTTTTGCCATTTCTTCATTAGTATCTTGCAGAAACTTTGCCCTTTTTTTTTTTCTTGTATTTAGCCTTCTTTTAATGCCTCCAACAAATTAAGATTATAATTGAAACAACATTTTCCTGTATAGCTAGCAGTTCACTCAAAACATAAACGATACTAACATTTCTATGAATGTAAATCTAGTTCTACTCCTATTGAATGTGCTCAACATTCAGGCTATGCTGTTAGACTTTTTATAATATGGTCCTACACTTCTCATATAATTACATTTTGGTCCCTATTGATGTGGTCATACTGGTAGAATGGGCAGTTGTCTTTGATGGAAAGACAACTGCATATAAGAAAGAGAAGTTTTACAGGTCCCCATTCGATGCATTTTTGATTCCCAAAACCATCACCCAAAATTGCACTCAAGTGGAAGATCTTGTAATTCATAAAGGAGCAAGAAGATCAAAGAAGTAATTGCTATGGCTGGAGGTTTGTCATTTATTTCCGCATATATTCCATGGAGTTTTTAGACTGAAATTGATTGTATTGTAAATGAATATTGGAATATGAATATGTTTTACATTTGGTATCAGAGCTTTATATGAATCTCTGCCTAGCATAAAGTTGTTTGTTGCAAATCAAAAATATTGCATAAAATTAGGATTTTTCCATTAAAACCCGAACTGTAAATCAAGCATAACTTTTATTATAAATAGAATTTGTTTTCGATTTTGATGTCATTGGAATCCTTGTTGAAAAAGCTTTCCAACGGTATATTATTTGTCAAAAACGGAGTTCTGGATGCAAAGTTATGCTAGTTTAAAGTTTTGGTTGGTAGTTATTGTTTGGGTGTTTTCTAAGCCAATTATGGCATCGATTTAAGACGAAATTGTCATTTGGGATGTCATGATATATGTTATAAGTCCACATTTGAGTTTCCCATCGAAAACGCCGAAAAATGGCCTAAACGGCCGTTGAAAACTGGAAAACTGGGCAAAAGTTACGTAAAAACCGGTCAAGAAGAACCGACCCAATAGGAAAACGGGTCAAAAAGACCCTTGGCCAAAGTCAAAAGTCAAACCGGGTCAAACAACCTCAAATCAACTCCCATCCCGCACCAACTCCGATCGGTCCAATCACCTGCATCGCAATGAACCGCCAACGGGCCAAACCGGTCCAACGGGCGCCAATAACGAGTCAAACCGGTCCAACGACCTGTTCCAATCGGGTGAACCGGGTCAATCGACCCGCCAAACGGGTCAACCCGACCGTCAAGACCCTCCGCGTGAAGGCGCGGCAGACTTGCGCTGCGTCAGCGCGTGAGGGTTTAGGGTCTTGGGCGCGTGCGCGGCAGCGCGTGGAAGAGACCGTGGGGGCGCGTGGAGAGAGTGTGCCGCCTTGTGCGAGTGGGGGCGCTGGGGCCCTCCCTCCGGTCACAAAGTGCGTGGAAGTCAAAGGATGCCTTGTATGATGGTTTTTATGTTATATATTACTTTTTTATGCATAAATAATGTATTATTCTTGCATTGATTTGTGTTATATTATACAAATTCATGTTATAAATTATTTGATGTTTTATGATCGTATATATTTTTGATTAATTTAGAGTAGCCGTAAAGATCTAAATTATGATAATATATGCATTAAAAAATATTAGTTATGATCATATTAAGGTTAATAACATCGCTTTGTAGTTAATCATATTAGTATAATCATTTTACCCACAGGAATGTTATATTTTTATGTTTAATTAGGATGAAATAGAAATTATTCTTATTTCTTAATTAGCCCACAGTATTATGAAATATTAATAATTTCTAGTTTCATCATTAAAGGATAATGAATCATAATATGTAATGTCTTTGCCCTACCGTGGGAGATTTTTTTATGATATGTCGATTCATTTATGATTTATTATTTGTTTTACATTGGTAAACTTATAATTGTTATTGATGGTTTGTGCCTCATAATTTATTTAGTAAGCATGTCTATTGAATTACCTACGCTTGATCAAACTTTGATGATGGTCGAGGATAAGGTTCCTAATTTAAATGGTGATAACTACAAATCCGGAGAGAGGTCGTCCCTCCTTCATTTAGGGTGCATAGATCTTGACTATGCTCTTCGTAAGGAAGAGCCACCAACACCTACGCATACTAGCTCAAGCCGAGATTGCTTTGTATGAACGGTGGGAGCGATCTAACCGTTTAAGCATGATGTTCATCAAATCTCACATTACGAGTAGTATCCGTGGGTCGATACCGAGTGTGAAAATGTCAAGGATCTTATGGAGGCAATTCATGCACGCTTGAAACATCGTAAAAGGCATTAGGAAGCATCCTAATGAGTAGATTGACATCCATGAAGTTGACTGGGTATTAAAGGAGTCCGTGAGCATATTATGAAAATGAGAGACATAGCCGCCGCCTTGAAATCCCTCGAGATGGTGATTAATGATGATTTCTTGGTGCATTATGTCCCGAACTCTCTCTCGCCTCATTATACTCCTTTCAAGATATCTTATAACACACAAGGATAAATGGTCAATCAATGAGCTTTTGACCATGTGTGTTCTGGGGAGGAGGAGAGACTGTCAGAAGTGAATGAAACCGCACATCCGGTAACAGAAATGTCAAGTACGCTCAAATAAGAATAAGAAGTGGAAGGGAAAAGGCAAGCCGCATGAGGTTATGAGTAAAGGTAATAAGGACAATATCAAGTGTTTCTTCCGTAAAAAGACGGACACATGAAGAAGGATTGTCCTAAGAGAAAAGCCTAGCTTGATAAGAAAGGTAACCTCTTATCTCTGTGTTATGAATCTAATATGATTTGTGTTTCGAATCTAATATGATTTGTGTTTCACATAATGATTGGTGGATTGATTCTGGTTCTACAATCCATGTTTCTAATACCATACAGGTTTTGGTTTTCTGATCAAAGGAAGCCATTAGGAAGTGAATGCAAGATCTATTCAGAAACAGATGCCTTCACGTGTTCAAGCGTTGGAACTTATAGACTTATTTTAAGTACTAATTATGTTTTGGATTTGGAACGAACCTTTTATATTCCTAGTTTTTCTAGGAATTTAATTTCGCTTTCTAAACTTGTACCATGTGGATACTCTTTCAACTTTTATGGTAGTTCTTTTAATTTAATTAAGAACTCATCTATTGTTGGAAATGGTACTTTGATGATGGTTTGTTTAAAATTCATTTAAGTGATACTGCTCCTTATAGTCTTATGACTTCACATGCTAACACTGGTATGAAACGTACTATTATGTATGAAAACTCTTCCTTTTTGTGGCATAGGAGATTAGGACACATCTCCATTGATAGGATTAAAAGGTTGGTAAATGCTGGAGTTCTTGAAACTCTTGACTTTACTGACTTTGTTACTTGTGTAGACTGCATTAAGGGAAAGCAGACTAACAAATCCAAGAAGGGTGCCAAGAAGAGTTCGAACTTTTAGAAATCATACACACGTATATTTGTTGCCCCGACATGAGCTCTAAAGGGTCGTAAATATTTCATCACCTTTACGATGATTACTCACGATATATGTATCTCTATATGCTTTATCACAAGGATGAAGCGTTGGATGCTTTCAAAATATATAAAGCAGAAGTAGAGAAACAATGTGGAAAACAAATTAAGATCGTGAGATCTGATAGAGGTGGTGAATATTATGGTAGATACACTGGTATAGGACAAGCACTTAGTCCATTTGCTAAATTTCTTCAAGAGCAAGGTATTGTGGCTCAGTACACCTTGCCTGGCACACCATCTTAGAATGGTGTAGCAGAATGGAGAAATAGAACATTAATGGATATGGTACGGAGTATGCTGAGTAACTCCAAACTTCCTCATTCTTTGTGGATTGAAGCTCTCAAAACTGCAGCGTATATATTAAACCGAGTTCCAACTAAGGCGGTTCCCAAAACGCCATTTGAATTATGGAAAGGTTGGAAACCAAGTTTAAGTCATTTACGATCCTGGGGTTGCCCTATTGAGGTTAGAGTTTATAATCCACAAGAACTTAAGTTAGATCCTAGGACTATTAGTGCATATTTTATTGATATGCGTAAAAATCCAAGGGATATAAGTTTTATTGTCCTAACCATTCCAAAGAGAATTGTTGAATCAAGAAATGCCAAATTTCTTGAAAATGATGTGGTTAGTGGGAGGATCAACTCGTAGACTCGCCGAGAAAATTGATGTTTCGCATAATGCTCCTACATCAAGTAAAAGATTGGTTGTTCATCCAAACAGGTGAATAATGAGGAACCACTCAATCAAAATCCACATTCTCGATGCGATTGTTTTAAGATCATTTTGAACAACCTCCAATACAAGTGGAACAACCACAGTAACAACAATCCCAAGAGACGCTAATACAACATTAAGGAGATCTACTAGAACAAACAAATCAGCAATTCCTACTGATTATGAAGTGTATATGCAAGAGTCTGACTATGACATAGGTATTGAGGATGATCCGCATATATTTTTACAAGCTAGATCAATGTAGTAAACTGAGTTGTGGTATAATGCCATGATTGACGAGATGAATTCTATGGCGGATAATACGCTTTGGGACCTTGTTGACTTGCTCATCGAAAAGAAACCTATTGGTTGTAAATGGGTATTTAAAACCAAAAAGGATTCATTAGGCAACATTGAGAGATACAAGGCTAGACTTGTTGCCAAGGGGTTCACACAAAAGGAAGGAATAGATTACAAAGAAACATTTTCTCCAGCTTTCTAAAAAAGGATTCCTTTCGTATCATAATGGCATTAGTTGCCCATTTCAATTTAGATTTACATCAAATGGATGTTAAAACAAAGCTTTTCTCAATGGAGATTTGGAGGAAGAGGTTTATATGAAACAAATTGATGGGTTCATTTCAAGTGATGGTGAGCATTTGTTTTGTTAGCTTAAGTCCATTTATGGACTTAAACAAGCCTCCCGACAAAGGGTATTTAAGATTTCACACTGTTATCTCTTCATTTGGTTTTGTAGAGAATGTCATGGATCGCTGTATATACCACAAGGTCAAAGTGGGGAGTAAAATCATCTTTCTGGTTATATGTAGATGATATTCTCCTTGCAACCAATGATTTGGGTTTGCTACATGAGGTGAAACAATTTCTCTCTCAACATTTTAGTATGAAAGATATGGGTGAGGCGTCTTATGTCATTGGCATTAAGATTCATAGGGATAGGCCTCGACATGTTTTGGGACTATCTCGTGAAGCCTATATTAATAAAATTTGAGAGATTTAGAATGAAAGATTGTTCACCCAAAGGTTGCACCCATTGTTATGGTGACAGTTCAATCAACCAATGTCCTACACTTGAGATTGAAAAGGAACAAATGAAAACTATTCCTTATGCTTCAAACCGTTGGAAGCCTAATGTATGCTCAAGTCCTGTATTTAGACCCTGACATCGCTTGCAGCTGGCATGTTAGGAAGATATCAAAGTAATCCAGCTTGGATCATTGGAGAGCCGCAAAGAAGATCATGAGGTATCTTCAAGGAACTAAAGGTTTCATGCTTACTTATAAACGCTCCGACATTTTAGAAGTCGCCCGGATATT
This sequence comes from Pistacia integerrima, assembly GCA_026225825.1. Taxonomy (NCBI): domain Eukaryota; kingdom Viridiplantae; phylum Streptophyta; class Magnoliopsida; order Sapindales; family Anacardiaceae; genus Pistacia; species Pistacia integerrima. Next base: position 16,254,340 of record CM047745.1, on the reverse strand, counting down.
CGACTCGACTGCCGGATGCGTTGATTCTCGAAAATCAACATCCGGATATGTTTTTATGCTCACGGAGGTGTATATTCGAGAAGTGCCAAACAATCTTTAGTTGCCACTTCTACCATGGAGGCCTGAGTTTGTTTCCCGCTTTGAGGCAACTACACAGGTATTTGGTTGAGAAGTTTCATTTCGGGCTTGGAGTTGCTGAGTCTATCTCTAGGCCAATAAAGTTATATTGTGACAATTCAGCCAGATTCTTTGCTAAGAATAATAAGAGTGGGAAGTCAAGTAAACACATCGACATTAAGTACTTAGCAATAAGGGAGCACGTTAAAGCCAAAGAAGTGCTCATTGAACACATACATACCGAGCAGATGATTGCCGATCCTCTAACGAAAGGCATGCCACCAAAGACGCTCAAGGATCATGTTGTCCAAACGGGACTATGTCCCGCTTTGTCACTATGAGAGGTAATACTTTCATTGTCCGAAACTTTGTAATTTAGTTTGTTTTCTTTTAAGTTGTATACATTTTGGTTGGAGACAAACAAACATTCTAGAGGACCTAGAATAAACATTTGAGGTTTGTTCATAAAGTGGTATTCCACATTTAAGCGTTCATTTAGAAAGAGTAAAATTGCATTGTAATACATGTTGGTAATACTTGTTTAAAAGTGGACTTACCGCTATGATTCATGTACTTTTTCCTCTTTCTAATTGAACATACCGCATATACATCTCTTGTGTTTTGGATTATATTATACAAGTTTGGACCAAGTGGGAGAATGTTAGACTTTTTACAATATGGTCCTACACTTCTCATATAATTACATTTTGGTCCCCTGATGTGGTCATACTCATAGGTCTGGGCGCTTGTCTTTGATGGAAAGACAACTGCATATAAGAAAGAGAAGTTTTACAGGTCCCCATTCGATGCATTTTTGATTCCCAAAACCATCACCCAAAATTGCAGTCAAGTGGAAGATCTTGTAATTCATAAAGGAGCAAGAAGATCAAAGAAGTAATTGCTATGGCTGGAGGTTTGTCATTTATTTCCGCATATATTCCATGGAGTTTTTAGACTGAAATTGATTGTATTGTAAATGAATATTGGAATATGAATATGTTTTACATATGCCAGTCAGCTAACAAGACCCTGACAAACGTAAACACATCATTAACATTTTAGGAGCTACAACTGCTAAGAAGACTCAGGATGAATACGGCTTAAGCAAAGAATGGTAATTCCAACTATTCCTCTTCTTTCATCTTGCCGTGGAAGTTTGACGGTAATATGTTTGGATCAATTTGAGGATATACTGATAGCAAGAACTCCATTAAAGGAACTATATTGAAAACTGCAAATAGTGCTAACCTGCAAATATCAAACCGTGATCTGTAAGTTGTTTCCTCTCCTTTCTGAAAAGACCCTTCCCTTTGGCAAGTTTCAAAAGTAACCATAAACATATCTTCACATTAGCCGAAGGTCATTTTATACTCAACGAATAACAATGCAGAGTAGACTTGAATTCATCTGTCTAATGGTGGATTTTCATAGCCCAGGATTCCTATTAAACGTGTACCTCACCTAATTTTGGCAAGCATATATAATACCATCTAAGTTGGAATATTAAATTGCTGACTTCTTTTGAATACCCAGAGTCCCACTACATATAACTACTGCACTTAAAATGCGAGTACATCCAAAAGGATCACAAGGTAATGCTGATGGGAGTTATATATATTATGAATCAAAAGTTGAAAGCTAAGTTAAGCAAATCTTTTGCACAATGAACGCATTATAATAAATTATCTTATTGATTACTGCATCCCTATGATGGCTTTTACTATTTTCACGTATCCCAATGGTCATAACAAAATATATATACTAGTCTAGACAACAAAAAGAAAAAAAGAACTGCACAGGAGTTGATTTCTGTATAATAAACAAAAAATGGAGAAGAAAAAAAAAGCTTGAAACAAAATGTTTTTCCATTGCTCACCATCTTTAGTTGGCCTTCGAGATAGATGGCCGTCAAGATATGAAACATTTGAATCTTCATTGGCAGGTGGTTTGAAAATCCCCCAAAAGCGAAGGGTCTCGTCACTCTGCCCCAGTTGATACCAAAGTTAGTCCATATGGTTCTGTGAAACATTGATTTAAGAAATCAGCCACATATATTTAAGACTACAAGATACTAGGTTCTAGGGGTGAACGGTTCCGGGTATCCTGTATTTTTCGGGGGAATCGAAACCTGAATCGCATAGTACAGGTTCCCAAAAAAAGAAACCGGAACCGCACAGTGCAGGTTCTTCAATTCAAGGAACCGGAAACTAAAATGCAGGTTCCGGTTCCTTTCCAGGGTATCCTGTAAAAAATCAATTACCCCCCTATTAGTTTAAAAAATAACAAAAACACCTTATAAGTTTACAAGTACACCCCTAACAAATTTTCATTATTCATTCATTTGTGTCCAATGTAACTCATAACCTGTAATCTCTAAGCAACACTTGAATCCAATCAATTTATCACAATTCACATAAAATTCGTCAATCAAAACCAAAACACAAACAATTATTCATCACAACCACATAAAATAAATTATTAATATTTATTAATTTATTAATTTAATGTTATAATTGGTCAATTGGGTATTTATAATATACCAAATATAATTTAGTAAATTTAATATTAGAAACTAGTAATGTTATAATTAAATAAGTGATCATACTACAATGTAAATTGTAATGTTATAATTAATTAAGTGATCATATTACAATGTAAATTGTAATGTTATAATTAATTAAGTAATATACTATTTAATTATAATTTAATATTATAATTAATTAAATTGTTAATCATTTAATTAAGTATTGTAATATTGTTTATAATAGAATGTTATAATTAATTAAATAATCATACCATAAATTTATAATATAATGTTATAATTAATAAAATTATAATAATTTAATTAAGTATTGTGTAAATTAGTAAATTACTAATGTTTATAATATAATGTCATAATCAATTAAGTAATCATTTAATTATGTAATGTTATATTAATTATATGATCATACTATAATAGTATAATGTAATATTATAATGAATTAAGTAATCATACTATAAATCTATAATTTAATATTATAATTAATTAAATTTCAAATCATTTAATTAATATACTAATGTTTATAATGGAATGTTATAATTGATTAAATAATCATATTATAAATATATAAGGTAATGTTATAATTAATTAAATTTTTAATTGTTTAATTAAGTAATGTAATAATATAGTAAATTACTAAATTACTAATGTTTATAATGTAATGTTATAAATTCATAACTAATTATGTAATTATGTAATCATTTAACTATGTAATGCTATAATTAAGTAAGTGATCATAATATATAATGTAATATAATAATATTATAATTTATTTGAGTAATTATTTAATTATAATGTAATGCTTAATTAATATTTATAATGAAATGTTTATAAGGTAATGTTATAATTAATTAAATTTCTTATCATTTAATTAAATATTGTGCTAATGTTTATATAGTAAATTACTAATTACTAATGTTTAAAACATAATATCCTAACTCATAATCAATTAAGTAATCATTTAATTATGTAATGTTATATTAATTATATGATCATACTATAATACTATAATGTAATGTTATAATGAATTAAGTAATCATACTATAAATCTATAATTTAATATTATAATTAATTAAATTTCAAATCATTTGATTAATATACTAATGTTTATAATGGAATGTTATAATTGATTAAGTAATAATATTATAAATATATAAGGTAATGTTATAATTAATTAAATTTTTAATTGTTTAATTAAGTAATGTAATAATATAGTAAATTACTAAATTACTAATGTTTATAATGTAATGTTATAAATTCATAACTAATTATGTAATTATGTAATCATTTAACTATGTAATGCTATAATTAAGTAAGTGATCATAATATATAATGTAATATAATAATATTATAATTTATTTGAGTAATTATTTAACTATAATGTAATGTTTAATTAATGTTTATAATGAAATGTTTATAAGGTAATGTTATAATTAATTAAATTTCTTATCATTTAATTAAATATTGTACTAATGTTTATGTAGTAAATTAGTAATTACTAATGTTTAAAACATAATATCCTAACTCATAATCAATTAAGTAATCATTTAATTATGTAATGTTATATTAATTATATGATCATACTATAATAATATAATGTAATGTTATAATGAATTAAGTAATCATACTATAAATCTATAATTTAATATTATAATTAATTAAATTTCAAATCATTTAATTAATATATTAATGTTTATAATGGAATGTTATAATTGATTAAGTAATAATATTATAAATATATAAGGTAATGTTATAATTAATTAAATTTTTTAATCGCTTAATTAATTAATGTAATAATATAGTAAATTACTAAATTACTAATGTTTATAATGTAATGTTATAAATTCATAACTAATTATGTAATTATGTAATCATTTAACTATGTAATGCTATAATTAAGTAAGTGATCATAATATATAATGTAATATAATAATATTATAATTTAATTGAGTAATTATTTAACTATAATATAATGTTTAATTAATGTTTATAATGAAATGTTTATAAGGTAATGTTATAATTAATTAAATTTCTTATCATTTAATTAAGTATTATGCTAATGTTTATGTAGTAAATTAGTAATTACTAATATTTATAATATAATGACATAATCAATTAAGTAATTATTTAATTATGTAATGTTATAATTAATTATATAATCATACTATAATGTAATATTATAGTGAATTAACTATTAAGTAATCATACTATAAATTTTTAATGTAATATTATAATTAATTAAATTTTTAATCATTTAATTAAGTTTGTACTAATGTTTATAATAAAATGTTATAATTGATTAAGTAATTATACTATAAATCTATAACATAATGCTATAATTAATTAAATTTCTAATTATAACTTTATAAGTCAATTAATTAACTATTTAATTATGTTATAACTTATAAGTCAATTAATTAAGTAGTAATCAATTAATGTAATGCTATAATTAATTATACTATAAATCAATTAAGTAATGTTATAAAATTATAATTAATTAAGTAATCATTTAACTGTAATGTAATGTTATAATTGATTAAGTATGATATTTAACTAGTAATTAAATTTATTAATGTTTATCAATTTATCATATATAATTAATTAATTACTAATTTATTATAGATATACTTAGAACTTGATAATTGAAGTAAATAACTAAATATATTATTACTCAATCAAATATACTATTTTATTCAAAAATAATTCTTTTAATAACATTAAAAATGTAAAACACTTTTAATTGGATCATAATTCCAATTATTCACTTAATTGATCAAAATTTTAATATTAATGTATTATAATATATAAAAGCTTTTAATATAGTGTAATTTATATGTAATAAGTATAATTGTATTCGTATATTTATTTAATTAGGTTATTCTAAAAATTTAACTTTTTCTATTTTAAATTTTTTTATATGTAAAATAATAGAAACTCCCCCATTATTTACATTTCACAAATATTTCATTATAGTCTAGGTTCTAAAATAGGTTCTAAACAGGTTCCAAAAATAGGTTTCAAAACAGGTTCCAAATAGGTTCCAAAACAGATTCTAAACAGGTTCCAAACCGGGTGCCCCCTACAGGTTCCAAACAGGGTACCCTTTTTACAAGTTCTGGTTCCTCCACATGCAAGAACTGGAACCGAACCGAATCAGCAGAGCGGCCTTGGCCAAAAATTGGAACCTAACCTACCCGCACAAGATGTGCCTCCCGGGGTAGGTTCCGCTCGGGTTCCTGGCCTACCCCTGCCTCTAGTTCTACCCGCTACTTGTGCTCACCCCTAGTAGGTTCTAAACTAACGTTTATCAGATAGTCAAACCTGAGAAAGCTCAAGAACTCTAGAGCTTTCCAGCTTTTAATTCCCCAACTTTAGCCATAAAAGCTCCACGCAGTATCTCTTTTTGATACTAGTTCCGTTCCAGTCCACATATCTGTATATGTAACATCAAATTGCCATAAATAAGGTCAAAGACCAACACTTCATCATTATAGATGGGCAATAAAAATGTTATCATAGATGGAAATGTCTCTTAGAAGGACACAAATAAGTTGTAGTTTATAAAGAAAAATCATAAGAGTGAATTATTTCAATTGCCTGTGCTCCAGTATCATTTCTGATGCAGGTTCCCCATTGTGAATTCCATATCTTAATACATCCATCTTCTGTGCTTCCTCCAGGGCAAGAAAATTAGATTGATAGGGGATCCATGCAAGGCCTTGACAGCATCACAATGTGCAACAAATCAGCACAAGAATTTGGCTGAACTCAATTTAGAAGGCTCCCATTCGTATTCAAGCTCATCATCACCACCGCTTGCCAGTAGATTGCCTTTAAACCTCTACAACAGGAATGTTTTTTTTCACCAATGAATAATTTTCATATTAAATTCATCCCTTATATTAAATGCATCCAGAAGATAGCTTCATTCTGCAAATAACATTAATTAAAGCATCCAAGAAACCAACATAAATACATGTGATTAAGTACACATACTCTCTCAATTTATATATGCTTTCTTTGTGCAGAACAGAGATCAGTACCTTGTGCATGCATCAATGCCAATATGGCTTAGTGCTAGTTTGTCGCAGTGCCTTCGCGTCTTCGCTTCTTTTACCATAGATACTACAATTCTACTTTCAACTTAGGGGGTGTTTGTCCGAGCTTATAAAAATTAGCTTATAAACAACAAGTGCTTATAAGCCAATTTTAGCTTATAAGCATTTAAAATTTTAAGCAATTACATGTTTGGTTAAAGTACTTATAAGTGACTGATAAGTAGTTGACGTGTTTGGTAAAATCTGGCTTATAAGTACATTTTATTATAAAATGACTAAAAATGATACTACATTAAACAATGGTATACTATAAAATTTTAAAATTAAATAAGGATAATGTGGTAATATACTTTTGGTCAAACTGGTTTATAAGGAAAAAAAAAAAAAAAGTACTTCTCTCCCAACTTATTTTTTTTTTTTTGCTTATAATCTCAACTTATAAACTCAAAAAAGTTATAAACAAACATGTCAACTTAATTTTAGAGCTTATAAGCTAGTTTGACCAGCTTATAAGCTTAGACAAATATCCCCTTAATTTGATAAGAATAAGATAAGAGCTCATATGATAATTTTTGCAAACTATATCTAATAGCAAATTATAAATAAATAGTATTTTAAATAGTTCTCTAACTCTAGATATAAATTAACAAATAATTATATTATCCTACTATTGAAACGTATTATTATTCTCATTAGAAAATATCATTCAGCTTCTTAACTTACTGAATGTTTATTGAATATCAAAGGATATGACATAGAAAATGAGAGATATATAAGCTAGAAATTGAAATTCGGACTTACCAATATATTCACAAAATGAAATTACAAGATATGGGTGTTTCACTTTCGCAAGAATTTGAATTCCGCTAGTTGTCATTCTTCTTCATCACTTGCAACAGGAACTTGAGGGAATTCATCCGAATCCAAGGGAGTAAAAGGATGGGTTCCGACAAAATCTTGAGGGAATTCATACGAATCCAAAAAATTAAAGCTACTGGATTCATTTGTACTTGGATTGATCTCTTCCCCTTCTTCCACATGTGGTAACACCAGATGCACCCCAGACCTTTTCACATCCAATTGCTACTAAAACATCAAAAGCATATCAAAATGATGATCAAACAATTAATATTTTAGGAAAAGGTAAACCTATTTTATTGGATTTAGGATTTAGGATGATTACTTTACAGTCAATCATATTTTAAAGAAAGCAACTAAGAAACAATTACATTTACATCAAAGCATAACCTTACGTTGACTCTAAAGATTCTTCCTACACTCAAAATTTCAAAACTTTACATATAAAAAAGAGTTGATATAATCAAAATCCTAAGAAAGGAGAATGCTGTCATCCATAGAATAAAAGAAGCGAAGTCGAAAGAGAAACCAATTGGCAAGATGTAATCTTGTTGCTCACGATCCAGTCAAGTCAAGGTCCGGCCGAACCCAGTTGAACTCTTCTCTCATCTTCCCTTGCGGTGAACAAAGAGTGAAAGTTCATTCGCGCACTTCCTGGAGTGAGGGCTCATCTCGTTCAGAGTTAGGTTGGAGAGCATAAAGACCAAAGAATCTCTTCCCAAGACCTATATACAGTTGCCAAAGATAGTTTACGAACTGCGATAGGGGAACAACTGAAAGACCAGCTCAGCCAAGTCTCAATGCAAATCCCCAGCCCCCTTGATCAATTTGAGATTCTCCCATTGATTGCGATAAATATAGATAACTTGTATTTCTCATTCACAAATTCATCTTTCTTTATGCTGCTCACTCTCAGTTTGGTCCTACTTCTGGTTCATTTGGTTACTAAAAAGGGAGGAGGAAACTCAGAAAGATTCATATGCATGTACGACGGATCCATTGTATGGAATAGCCATTAACTGCAAGTGTAGCTATCCTGGCTCCGAAGCTTTCTAAGACTCCCTTGAATTCCTAAGGTAGCCAGTGCTTCAGTAAACGCTGGTTCTTTCTCCCTTAGCTCCGTACTCTTACAACCAAGCACCGGAACCAATAAACAACCAATTGGCTCGTCAACGGCTAAGTAAATGGCGCTCGAACCCTCCATCCTATATCTCTTTTCTAGTCCCTCGATATCTGACCCGTCAACCTTCCCATCTCCTCTCACTTACACATCTTCACTCTCTCATCTCTAGATGGGCATATTTTGATGGTTATCGTTTTGCAAAATTTACATGAAAACTTAAAATTTGAGATTACTAATTTAGAAACAAAAGATTGATGGAACAATAATGATACCTTTCAATTGATCTTCATTGAATTCTAAGAAAAATTAATATACCATCATGTTGGGAGTATAATATAAATGTACTACATTAATTTGTTCTAATTTAGTGCAATTAAAGATTCAATAGATAGTGAAATAATTTCTTAAAAACCCTTTTTAAGAGTCAAATTGAAATCTGACCTCTTTTTAATTGGCTTAGTATTTAGTAGATAAGACATTTCATCCAATTTTTTTCAACTTTTACCCTCTTCACTCTTGTACTTATGGAAAACCACCTTAGTGCTCAAGTCACTAGAGTCCAATCAACTCTAGCACTAGGGTAAAAAAAAATTTTAATCTTTTTTTATTTTTCATTTCATATTTTTTAAAAAAATTAAAACAACTCATATAAATTTGCTATTCCTTTGTAAAAACAATATATTTTATTTTTTAATTTTGTTAATAAAATATAATTAGTTAATTTATTTGTTAGCTTAAATCAACTTTGATATTTAATTTTTAACACTAATTTGGAGAATAAAAGTCTAGTGACCCTAGTGCTAGAGTCATGTGGACTCTAGTGCCAGCGTCACATTGGTGCTAGAGTTGCCTAAAGTTGTACTCAATAAGAAACTCAAGTTTCCTAAGTCATATGAACATATATATAAATGATATTTGTGAGCAGAAGAAGCTATTTCAGAAATAAGTCATAAGCATAAAAGAAATAAAAAATTAACGTTGAGATGGAGAAAGCATTATTTAAGTTATATGCAGTAAAGAAAAAATATATCTTATTTAAATACCTTGAACTGGATTCGCCTGAAAGTGGAGGCGATGGAGCACCAAGGAAGCCTCCATAACTGCCCATCCTCCCCATAAGTGCACCGAACCCCGGACCAAATCCGATTGAGTGAGGATGCATCAAAGGAGGGTCCCCACCAATGCCTTGCCCAAATCCATTTCCACCATTCCCCATCATACCTCTTCCACCTGCTGCACCAGTTCCCCTACTCCACATTGGATCAGCTAGCTCTCTATTTCCCATCCCTTGCATATTGCCTCTTCCAGAACCACCAGCATTCCCAACAACAATGTTATGACCATTCCCTCTTTCATGTCTCATCCTACCCTCATTCCCCACACCACCAGCGGCAGCATGACTTTGCTGCACGATACTCCCTACAGCAAAACCACCAACACCAACACCATCTACCTTGTTATAACCACTATTAACATTGTTATTGTTCATAACTTGCTCTTCCACTTCACTCATCACCTTACTTGGCCCTAACTCAGAATTCTCCCTACATTCAAATTTTTCAGAAGAAAGAATCAATATAATCAAATTATGCTCTCTATATAGAGCCAATCATATTTTAAATAAAACAACTAGGAAACGATTACATGTACATTAAAGCCTTTTAGATGATTTGGAATATATAATAATCTAGGATTGAATCAATTATATGATTATAATTTACCAGATTACTTTATTCTCATATTTGTAGGTTGATTCTAAAGAATCTCCTAAAACACTCAAAATTTCAAAACTTTAAATTATAAAAAGAAATAATATAATCAAAATCCACCTTCTAGTCTTTATATATATATATATATATATTTTTTTTTTTTTTTTTTTGTTAACTTTAGCACTAGAGTAAAACTTTTAATTTCATATTTTTAGAAAATTAAAATAACTCTTATATACATTTACTATTCCTTTATAAAACAATATATTTTAATTTTTAATTTTGTTAATAAAATATAATTAGTTAATTTATTTTTAGCTTAAAGAAATTTTGATATTTAATTTCTAACAATAACTTGGAGAATACATTTAAAAAAAAAAAAAAAAAAAACCAAAACCTCTAATGACCCTAGTGCTAGACTCACTTTAGTGTTAGAGTTGCTAGAGTAAAGGTATAAAAGTTGTAGAGGGATAAAAATATAATAAAAGTAGATGAAATGACTTATCTACTAAAACAATTAAAAATGTCATATGGTAACTTGTCAAAAGCAAAAGGGTATTTTAAGTAGTTTTCTCATTTTTAATCAATTATACGATACTCCCTACAGCAAAACCACCAACACCAACACCATCTACCTTTGTTGATGCTGGATTTTGGCACTAACGAATTGTCACGTGCGTAACGTTGATTGGCTAAGAAACACACGTGATAATGGATATAGAAAGTGAAATAAATGCAAAGAAAGCTTTTAAAGTGGTTCGGATGCTAAGGTAGCAAATCCTACGTCCACTGATTTGTATTGATATTAGTGTGGGTCAGGTCGCAATAGCAGACTGACTTACAGAAGAGTTGGAAAAAGTAAATGTGTTTACAGGAGAGAGAGAGAGAGTTTCTCCATGTAAAAAATGGCCGAATCCCTTTAATGAAGGGGTCTTCTTCATTTTATATCAAACTGAAGCGTGTAATCATCATTAAATCCATGGGTTGGTGTGATTGTCAGGATATAATCCGGCTTTATGTCCCATTGCTCTCTTCCCAAGCTGATTTCGGACGATTTATTGCAGGGGAAAGGGACACGTGTGAGCTCCATATCATTTTGGCAGGTCTGACGTGTGCGTGTTGCTCTAATGGGAGCAGGTCACTCTTCACGTGACTTTCCCACGTCAGCCCTTATTTTCCCAGGCATAACAGAGACCCCCTAGTTTTTAAGGTTTGAGGATCGAACCTTGGAAACTAAGTCACATCGGAGATTCTAGTCGCTCCGACCTAAATGGGATGAGCTCGGCACAGGACTCTTGGCGAACACGATCTCGCGCAATTCCTTGCCTAAGCGACCTGACAATCTTCATCCTAGCGACCTGGATCTGATGGACGCTCCTTTCTGTACCTTAGAGATTCAATGAACCTCCCGATTCGCTCGTGCCGGGCGCTGCCGCACGCTACTGCACGCTTGTCGTGCACATTAAATGCGCGGTGCCGACCCAACGCCGTTTTGATAGCATTGGTTGTGCAACGCATTTGAAACGACGACTCTTATCGCGGCATTTAATGCGACATGGGGCGCATTTAATGCGGGGAGAGAGAGTGGGTTGTCGCTTTCACCCGAGGGTGGTAACCACACCCGCAATCCATATAAAAACTCGCATTTTTCAGATGATGCCACCTAAATTTCTTTTGCTTCGAGTGACAAACCTTCGCAAACCAGAGATCTTTCTTCTCCGATCGGCGCTTATCAGGCAACTGGAACGAGTTTCGGTCTCGGTTACGCATCCCAGAAGGTAAGATTCTCTTCTTCCTCTTTTTCTCGCATTTGTTTGGTTGGGCCATGGCGTTGAGTCTCCTGTTTCACCTGCAGACGTGACGCCGCCATTGATTCCCGGAGCCGTGGGACGACGGCTGAGTTATCGTAGGGTTTAAGAATATGTCCCCTGCCGCTGCACGGGACAAACACGAAGGCCTAAATGACCGTGTCTGTCGATGTTGCAGACTGGAATGGAACCGTCAACATCCAGACCCGAGGAAGGAGCCAGCTCGTCCCTCGCGGGAAGTTCCCAAGGACACATCCCTTGATGTCTTCTCAGTCCTCACCTCAAAGGAATTCAATAGGATAAAAAGGCAGTTTGACGTCCACGCGGAGGTGTTATTCGACCATACCAGGTCGTCACGACGCCCTTCCGATGGCCTTGCCGCGATCTTTAAAGAGATCTTCAAGGGTGGAGGGAGGATTCCCCTCCATCCTTTCATCAGGTCGGTCCTGGATCATTTCGGGATCGCACCGATACACTCCGACGCCAAATGCGATAAACACGCGCTCGCGATGTACATCGCGTGCCATAGAGCAGCATTGGGCGAGCCAACAAGAGTGGAGTTGGCCGGCCGCCTACTACCTCAAGAAGAGTAGGACAAGGACTCAGATTATTTGTCTCGGCGACCTACCATTGCCGCGGGGATACATAGCTATCCCAGCAATGCGGGGGCCTACGAGTCAAAGTTCTTCTTCTTTTGTTATGACGGCTACTGCCATTTTCAGGAACCAAGTAGGTTTTTCTTCGCTTGGTTCATTGTCTGCTCGCATGATTTATAATAATGACATGCTTTTTCCTTTTGCAGTTAATAGAACGACCAGCCAAGCCCTACTCGCCGACCCAGATAGGCTCGTATCTTTTGGAGTATTGGACGAGGAGAGCCGGGACGTGAGGAAACTTGTGACAACCGCGAACTTGCGGAAGTACGGTTTTTTCAGCGACAAAGCATCTTTAGAACCCCTAGAAGGTAAGTTATACTGGTTCCCCTCTGGTCGTAGAATGATTTCGTTTACTAACGAACTTAAATGCAGAAACCATGCCCCCAAAGGAGTCCGAGCAGCCCCGCCGAGCACCATTCATCTTCCCTCGATCGAGGAGAGAGAGCGCCAAGGTCCGCCGTCCTCCTATTCCCTCGATAGTCGGGCGTGATATGCGCCTCCCCTCCCCACTATCCTCGTGCAAGAAGCGACCAGGACAGAACAGGTCGCTCAGGCACCCTTTGCTCGCCCAAAGCGGAAGGCTCCGGTCCAGAGGTCGAAGAAGAGGAAGCAGATTCAGCCGAAGAGTCGGAGACCGAATCTGAGGAACAGCCTCTGAGGTCACGATAGGAATCTAGGAGGTCGGGCAAGGAGCCCGTGAGCGAGGCGGTCGTTGCCGCAAGGCGAAGGACGCACCCGTGCTAGACTCATTGGGGAGCCTGCCCGATTACCTGCAGTCGATAGTTTATGGTCTGCTCGAATGCGAGCTATCGGAGTCATACGACGAGTTTGCTGATACGGGCGACGACCTGATGACCACGTCGTTCCAGCATCTAAGCAAGGTAAACGAGCTATACTTGAAACTTTATTCTGATTTATTTCTAACTCATATCTTGCTCGCAGGCGTTGCTTGCGATGCGAGGATGTCTATGGAAAAGACGCGGCTGGGGGCCGCAAAGGGGACAAGCAACCTTAAGGAGGAGGTCGCGAAGCTGAAGCTGAGCTTGGAGTCCGTTGAAGTGGAAAGAACTCAGCGCTCGCAAACAGTATCGAACCAAAAGGACGCCGCTTACGAAACTTTGGACTTCCGTAAGACTGAGCTCGATCGACGTGCAGAGGAAGTTAAGGAACTCCAAAGGACAGCCGCCAGGCTCTCTAAAGAGGTCGGAGAGAAGGATCAGGAGATCCAGGCGACCTTCGCACGGGCTCAACGAGCTGAACAAGATAGGGAGGCCTCCGAACAGGAAAGGCAAGCTCTTGAGGCTGAGCTCCAGGAGAGTCGGGAGAGAATCGCTTTGACTGAAGAAATGCAGAATCAGTTTGAGGAGATGGAGGAAAAGGCCGCAGACTGGGCAATCGGGTCTATTTACTCTCTGCGAGCAAAGAACCCAGATCTGGATATGTCCGACTAATGGTGGAAAGTAACCCGCCCGGCCTGGCCCGCGGCGGGTTACATGCTTTGGCTGGGCCGGGCTCAACCCGCCCGCCAACAAAGGCAGCCAAGTTAGGCCCGCCAATTTAGAGAGAGGGTCGGGTCCCACCCTCTTGCCACTCCCTAACCCGCCGGGTTAGGCACGGTCCGGGCCGGGTTAGCCCGATTTTTTTTTTTTTTTTTTTTGTTTTTTTAATTTAACTTTTCAAATAAATAATTATAAATATAATTGTTTTTAGTTAACTTTTCAAATATCAATAATTCAATTCAATTCAATTTTTTTTTTTGTTAACATTTCAAATATTAATTCAATTTTAATACAATAAAATTGTCATATAAGAAAAATTAGACTTATTCATTTATCAAAAAATAAAATAAGAAATTACAACAATTATTGCCTCGTTAAAAATCTCACCAAGAAAAAACCCAATAGGAGAAAAAACTTGGTAAAGAAAAAAAGAGTGCAATAATTGACAATTAATTTACAAATTACATTTTACAAAACAACTAAATCGGGGGTGGTTCACTAGGACCTCCCTCATCTCGTATCATCTATATTACAAAAATTGAAATGATTCTACTAAAGCATTGTCGATAATCTCGTATTGATCTTGATGGCGCGATCGCTCCCAATCTCAAGACATGTGAGGACTTCAATCATTTTTGGAGCAAGTTTAGTCCTCCTTTCATTTAAAAATCCTTCCACTTGCACTAAATGTTTGTTCTGGATGAGACGGCTTGAGACAGAACAATGAAAACATCCAAGGCAAGTCTTGATAATACCGAAAAATACATTTTCGCTCTCCAATACTCTAAGAGATCAAAGTGACCCGTTGAAAACATTTCTGGGGTTGCCAAATATTGTTGAAGTTCATTACTCGCGACTCCATGGAGGACAAAGATATTAGTTGTTGTTGTTGTTGGTGGTGGTGCTTCAAGAAGAGGGCGTGCTTGACTCTGGGTCCTCTTCGCCTATTTAGTGCATTCCAAGAGAATAAGTCTTCATTTGTTTCTTCACATGCCTTCTCCGGATATTTCGCCTCTGCACTACGGGTTCCCTATAATTGCTTTTCATATTGGAAATATACTTCAAAATACTATTTTTTACCTCTCCTATTTGATTGACATATGATTCGCTTTTGTAAATTTTCACTTAAATTGTCAAGACCATTTTTTCTAAACGTGCTAATTTAATTCTAGGATCAAATATAGCACCTAAACAATAAAGAAAAGGAACGGGTTTCCAATATTTCAAAAAAAAAATTTCCATTGCCTTTATTGGTGCATGTAAAATTTCATCATCTTTGTTTTTTGTTAATAACTCGGAAATTTTTATAATTGCATGTATTACCAATGGACTAGTAGGATAATACACACCAGAAAGTTGTAAAGTGGCTTGGTAAAAACATTTGAGAAAAGAATGAAATACTTTAGCTATCTTCCAATCATTTTCTACCAAATGATGAGGACCTCTATTATTTGCTACAAAATAACTAATTATATTAGCATAAGGTAAACATGAATCAAGCATTAAATAAGTACTATTCCATCTAACAGCATATCTAATGCAAAAGTTCTAGGAGACATATTTGATTTTATACAAGCTTCTTGAAATTCAGTATTTCTTTTATTACTACTAGTAATCCAAGCTAAAGATTCCCTAATTCTATCAATATTTTTTTTAATTGTTTTCATACCACTTTTCACAATTAAATTAATAACATGACATGCACAACATTGGTGAAAAAACTTCAAATTATTATATAAAAGATAATTATTTTGAAAAAATTCTATAGCTTTACTATTAGAACTTGCATTATCTAAAGTTAAACTTATCACTTTATCAATAATATCATAATCTTCTAAAACTTCAATAATTTTATTATAGATTTCTAAACCACTATGATCCACATCCATTAATCTAAATCCTAATAAAGATTTATTTAATTTAAATTCATTATCAAAATAATGACTAGTCACACAAATATAATCTTGTTTAGCTCTACCACTCCAAATATCATCAGTTAAAGCCACACTAATATGACAAGTATGAAATTTATTTTTTAATTCTAATTTCATTTTTTTAAACAATTTTATTAAATCATTTCTAGTTGCAGTTTTAGAATAACAAATCTTTCAAAATATTTATCTTCTGCCATATTAATAGGTTGATCAGATGCAGCAATATATAAAGCTAACTGTTCCCTATATACATCAGAATTATAACGCCAAGTAGTACCCATATTAGTTATTTGAGTTTGATTGCTTTCTCTATTTCCATGTTGATTAATATGTTTATTAGCATGCCTTTTTAAAGTACTAGGACCATTACCTGAATCAGCTTTATAAACATTTGCACAATATTTGCATCTTGCTTTCTTGACTTGAACGCCATTTTCTGTCTCGTAAAACTTGTCGAAATGCGCCCAAACGTCCTTATGTGTGTCTCATTTTCCACTTTCGACTAGCTGATGATCCCGCCTCAGCTTGAGATGAAGTTGGACGAGGACGACGATTACGAGGACGACTTCTAGAACCACCGAGCGCTGTTGGAATCGATGGCATATTTTGAGGTGTATCGGATTCTGAGACTGGGATTGGGACAGCGGGACTATTTGAATCTCCCGCATTCATAGTAAAATCACGGGACTAGGACTAGGATAATAGTTTTCTTCCTCATTGAAATTGATGGGAGAGAAATATCTATCCATTGTAGACTTGTAGTTGAAAAAAAAAATGATGTAGAAGAAATAAAAATTAAAGAAAGAGATTTGGAATATGGAAATTGGAAATATGAATTGAAAATTGCAAAACCTAATAAAAATTAAAATAAGAGCAAATTGATAACAAAAATATTAAGAGAATAAATGAATAATTGAGACTTGAGAGTTGAGAGAATAGAGATTAGAATAGAGAATATGAGAATTTGAGTTGTGAGAAAAATATGAGAGTTTAGGGCCAATTTATAGAAAAAAATAGGGAAAGAAAATGACGAAAAAGACCCCTCCAACGGCTATATTTCAAGGGTAAAAGTGTAATTGAAAAAAATAAAAAAGATTTACAATTTTTTTTTTTTTTTTTGGGCCAACCCGGCGGGTTGGCCGTTATAATAACCAACCCAACCCGCGGGTTGGCTATACCAACCCGCCGGGTTGCGGGCCTCTTGCAAAGAGGACAAATTAGCAACCCGGCGGGCTACCGGGTTACCATTGTGTAACCCGGCCCGCCCGGGGTTGCTAGCGGGTTGGGCTCAACGTTTGAGCCTTCTTTTTACGGGCTGGGTTAGGGTTGGCCCGCCTAACCTGGCCCATTTTTTCCACCTCTATGTCCGACCTCCCGGAGGGTTGGCAAGCGACCTTTCGGATCATGGCCGAGAAGGACGATCAGGAAGCCGCGGTCGCCCAACTACCTGACCAGGCAGGGGGTTCTGGTTCAAAGGATCCCTCCGACCAGCCTTAGTGTAATGAGTTGTCCCCATTATAATCGGGTCTTTTGAATTTTTGTTTCTACATAAATGGAGACATTTTCTTTACAATTTTAGTGCGCTTTTTCATATATATGTACAATTTACAATTGTGATTTACAAAGTAATTACATACAAATGCGAACAGAACACATGCGAACTGTTTCGGGCGAACAAAGTAATACTTAATATTAAAGAAATTAACAAAACTGAGAGCTGAGTTCGGATTACTGATAGTATGGCCTGAGGTGCTCGACATTCCAAGCTCCTGGGTACTTTGGAGCCGTTTCAATCTTTTGAGATGGTAGGTCCCCTGGCCCGATCACTTTGTCGACCGGGCACCTGACCTTCCCGCTAGGTCCTAGTACCCCCGCACTTGGCTCTCTGGTCCCGAGGAGAACTTCCTTTAGCACAAGGTCTCCGACCTGGAAGTCTCTTCGCTTGACCTTTGAGTCGAAGAACCTTTTTGCTCGCTGCTGGTAGGCTGCTATCCTTAGCGAAGCCTTGTCATGCTGTTTCGACCAGATCCAAACTTGCTCTCATAAATGCTTCGTTTTCGTCCTCATTGTACAGGTCCCTCCAAAGAGAACCGGTCCCCGACCTCTACAGGGATCATCGCTTCGCAGCCATAGGCTAGCGAAAATGGGGTTTTCGAGGTGGAGGTCCTTGGAGTTATCCCGCACGCCCCATAAGACCCTCGGGAGATCGCCACCCCAACCCCTTTCCTTTGGCCGCCCGAGCTTGGCCTTCCAGAGTGTGCTTGATGATCTTGTTGATCGCTTCAACTTGGCCATTCGTCCATGGGTCCGCGACCGAGGCAAATTTTTTTATGGATGCCCTGTACTGTCATAGAATCGCTTAAACTCCTCATTATCGAATTGCTTTCCATTATCCGAGATGAGGGTGTGAGGAATTCCGTAGCAGCACACTATGTTCTTGAAAACGAAGTCTTTTAGCTTTCTGGTCGTGATCGTAGCTAGCGGTTCAGCTTCAACCCATTTTGTGAAATGTTCTATCGCGACCACGGCATACTTGACCCCTCCCTTTCCGACTGGCATGGGGCCGATAAGGTCGATCCCCCACATGGAAAATGGCCAGGGGCTAGACATAGTAATTAGCTCGTGAGATGGGGCTCGTGGAATGTTCGCGAACCGCTGGCACTTGTCACATTTCTTGACAAAGTTATGCACATCTTCTTGGATCCGGGGCCAATAATATCCCTGACGAACAACCTTGTTTGCCAGAGATCGAGCTGCTGTGTGGTTACCGCAGATCCCTTCGTGAATTTCCCTCATGATGTAGTCTACCTCTTCACTGGTTACGCACTGGAGAGAGGCACGAATCCTCTCCCGCATGCCGATCCCCCGATGAGTGTGAAACGAGCATACCTTACTCGCAGGACCTTGCCTCGACCTTGTCGCTAGGCAAGGTCCCATCCTTGAGGTACTGGACAATGGGAGTCATCTAGGAATCTGGCTGAACCACATTCACGGCCTGTTCGGTCAAGTTGATAGTCGGAGCATCGACGAAACGAATAGGAATGCTATCAGGAGCCTCAGAGTCCAACGATAAGGCTATCTTTGCCAAGGCATCCGCTATAGAATTGCTCTCCCTGGGGATCTGAGCGATTTCAAAGTGCTTAAACGACCCTAGAGAGGTCTTAGCCTCTTTCAGGTAGCGGACCATGTTTTCTTCCTTGGCTTGGTATTCCCTAAAATTTGGTTGACGACCAAAGATAGAGTCGTCAGAATGCCGATCACTTGCACCCATTTCTTTGGCGAGTCACAACCCGACGAGCAGAGCTTCGTACTTGGATTCATTATTGGTCGCCTTAAACCCGAACCGGAGAATACCATGAATTCGAGCCCCCTCGGGACTCACAAGGAGAAGACCCGCACCTCTTTTCTTTTCCCCGCTTTGATGACCCGCCGACGCAGAGGTTCCGTGCTCATGTGTTCTGAATAATTTCTACCCGACTTCGCTAGGGCCGCCGCCGCTGGGAGATAGGAAAATTTCGAGATGAAGTCTCAATGTACTCACCCTTTGATGGTCGACCTGGGCTTGTACTTTAGGTCAAACTGGCTCAGCTCCATGGCCCATTTGAGCAGTTTACCCGAGGCCTCTAGTTTCTGGAGGACCTGCCTGAGGGGGTAATTTGTCATTATATTGATTGTATGGGCATGGAAGTAAGGTCGCAGCTCTCTGGACGCGACCAGCAGAGCAAAAGCTAGTCGCTCCATTTCCAGATACCATATCTCGGCATCCGATAGATGCTTACTTGCATAATATACTGGCCACTAAACCTTTTCCTCTTCCCGTATTAAAGCAGCACTGACTGCGGACTGAGACACGGATAGGTAGATGAGCAGGATTTCCTGTGGAAGAGGCTTAGAGAGGAGAGGTGGCTTCCCAAGATGTTCTTTTTATACTGAATGCCCTCCGCATTCTGGGAGTCCACTCGAATTTCTTATTGGCCTTCTGAACATTGAAGAATGGTAAACAGCGGTCTGTTAGCCTCGATATGAAGCGACTAAGTTGTAATATCCCACTTGAGGTACGTATTTAAGATTTGTTGTATTAGTTAAAAGTTTATTGTTTTAACTTAAATTGAGTTTATATGTTGAGTTGGTTGAATTGTTGCCTTGAAATGGGTTGAGTTTTGGTGAAGTTGGAAATTCAAACTTCGCCGGGGCGAAGAAGAAACTTCGCCGCGGCGAGGAGGAGAAGTGGCATTACGGGTAGGTTCGCCCACTCGCCGAGGCGATGAAAATTCTTCGCGGCGAAGAGCCTAAAACAAAGATTCTTGAGTTTTCTAGAGAATTCTTCTTTTGGGACACAATGACCATTCTACCCCTAATTAGTAGGAAAAGTGGGGAGTAAAATGAAAGGAATTTTAGTAGAGATTGGGTTTGTATGGGGGTGTAGTTGTAAAGAATCAAAGGATATAGATGGAATTTTCAAGAAAAGACAAGGGCAAAATGGGAAATGAAGCTTATAATATGAACTAAAAAGAGTAAAGTGTAGAGAAAGCCCTTATTCATCTTCATTCCACCGCCTCTTCCATTGCCCATATTCTCTCAATTTCTCCACCCAATTTTCCAAGATTTCTAAGGTTTTTAAGAGGGGTTTTGAGTAAAGATTTCATCTAAAGCTTTCTAAGGTGAGTTTTCTTGTATTTATAGTGAGGTCTTATTGTGTTGATGCTGCCCTTGTGGTTGTTTTGAATTGTAGAGAAGAGACAAGTGCACAAAGGGAAGGAAAAGTGCTAAGGAACCCATCTTTGCACAAGGTAAGTAAATCCAACCAAGTTGAGTTATGACTAAGCTTTGAGTAGAGACTTATTTTAATTATGTATGTACATGGTATACCTACTAAAAATTGAGATGAGATGTGTGCTTAGTCTTAGTATTTGAGAATGATTAAATATGAGAAGTGTTGTTGATATGTGTATTGAGAATGGAGTTTGAGATGAAGTTTGAGAGATGTTGTGTAATCCTTTTGGGAGTGCTTTTCTTGACAGGGATTATGAGTAATTGAGGGAGTTTTTCCCTAATTTGGATGGCTAGAAAAATGAAGTTTAGTAGTAATTTTCGTAGGGTGTTTATATGCACATGAGATGTTTGAAGAAATGCCTAAGTGAAATCTGCCCTGTCACTGCCGTAACCTTCTGAGTAATTTTTGAGTATCTTACGGTTCGAACTGGGCTGAGACCAAAATAGTGAAGTTGCAGCCCTGTTTCTAAGCTTTGAAACGAGACTAGAACCGTAGTAATCCGAGGTGTATAGCATAAGTTATGGCCGTTTTAGTGTGACTGGTGCAGAATGATTGTTTTCATTAGTGCATTAGGGAGCATGAGATAGCTCTACACCTTTGTTTATACACTTGAGAAGTAGCTTGAGATT
Organism: Pistacia integerrima; assembly: GCA_026225825.1. Classification (NCBI taxonomy): domain Eukaryota; kingdom Viridiplantae; phylum Streptophyta; class Magnoliopsida; order Sapindales; family Anacardiaceae; genus Pistacia; species Pistacia integerrima. The sequence continues at coordinate 16,232,636 of CM047745.1, read as the reverse complement.
TAGTATGGAATGTGAGTATAAGTTCTTTAAGAGTTAAGAGAAAGAGAATAGAGTAGGTTGTGCGATGGGGAACCCGTGAGTAATGGGTAGAGTATTCCCGCATGTACGCCGCATTGAGAGCGCGGCATGAGTATCAGATAAAGAAGTGGTGTAGCCCGTGAGAGTGCATGCGGATGAGGGCTATACCCGAGTACCCGAGAGAGAGAGAGATTATACACTCACATGGCCAAGGGTTCCGAATCCATGCATAACCGAGTCCGATCGGCTAAAGTGAATAGAGATCACGTAGAGCGGGAGTGAGTCCCGGCCGTGCCCCCGTGAGACGGGGTCGTGATTTATGAAAGAGTTATGAGAAAAGAGTTTCTAAGAGAAAGAGAAAGAGGAAAAGAAAGACGTACCCAACGAGTTATTGAACGGGAGTTGTAAGGAAAGAATGAGAGAGAGAGTTACGGGGATAGCATGAGTAGAGGATTTACTTACTGAGCATTGTTTAGTGCTCACCCCGTTGTTTTCCCATGTTTTGCAGGACCTAGGTGAGGACACTGTCCGGATGGATGTTTCAAGGCGAGGAGGAGTGGGCTACACTGCCCCTGATGTTTTGATAACTTTTGTATATGTTATGCATTTTGTGTAAAAATGTATATGTTTGTAAAGAATATGTATATATGTTTAATAAAAGAAAAAACTTGGGCCCAATTTCTTTATGTTATTTTATATGTATTTTATTATAATCTTTTGAGTAGTAGTGGCTTTTACATTTTTGGTATCAGAGCCGAGATTTTGGGATTTGACAGTGTGCCATTCTTCTCGCTACGACATCCGATAGCCGACTGTGTGAGTTAATTCTTTCCTTACTTTAAGTGTTCTTTTGAATTGATCAAGTATGGTTATTTTGTAGATGAGGCGTAGTAACAGAGGAAGGAAGGGTAAGGGTGTGATGCATGAGGGAGAATCCTCCAACCCACCAGAATCGACTCCCCCTACCCTTGATGAGACGAGGATTCGAGCTATAATACAGCAGGTTTTAGCAGAGAGTCAGGGGAGAGTAGTTCAGGAGAGAACTGAGACTTCCAATAGAGTACCGCCCCTGAGACAAGAGCGAGAAGGGCCGGTACCTCAGCCAGTACAGACTCGAGGTGATCCGATTCAGGGGCTTATAAACCAGAATCAGCCGCCAGCATTTAAGGGTACAAGGGACCCGCTAGAGGCAGAGGAATGGTTTAAGTCCGTAGAGCGGACAGCGGCATTGTTTCCCCTGAACGATCGAGAGAGGATCAGATATGCTAGTTTCTTGTTCAAGGGAGATGCCCGTATATGGTGGGAATTAATGGAGGAGACCCATGATATAGCCTCGATGACTTGGGAGGAATTCAGAAGGCTGTTTGAGGCCGAGTACCGAATAGAGGATCGAGTACATGAGAAAGTTCAAGAGTTTATTCACTTGAAGCAGGGACTAGTACGGAAGGAGTATTCGTAAGATTCAACTCCCTTGCTCGCTTTGCACCCTAATAGTGTATACACCGGAATTAAGGAGAGACAAGTTTGTGCAAGGGTTGAGAGCAGATATTGCTCGAGATGTAATGACAGGAGTCGAGCCCCCTCATACCTACAGTGAAGCTCTAGCACGGGCGTTAAGGGCAGAGATCTATGTGAACAAGTATATTGCCGAGGGTTGGCTTTGACAAGACTAGCGAGCCATCCACCATCTTACAGAGGGAGAGAGTAGATGCCACAAAGAACAGAGAAGTAAGGGCAAAGAAGAAGTTTCAACCGAGGAAGAATAGGAGAGATCGGCAGTTTAAGAGGCCTAGAACAGAAGGGTTTCCCCCTTGTACTAAGTGTGGGAGAAACCATCCAGAGAGTGTTTGAAAGATCGAATGTGTGTTACAAATGCCGATGCCTGTGGCATATGTGGGAGAGATTGTAAAGCTCCCCTTCCACCGCCGGTCCCTATCCCTAGAGGTACGAATGCCGGGGTGGTGTTTACAAGGGCACGTGGTGAAGCCGAGGCCTCCTCACCAGAATCGGTCGGGGCTTGTTATTTCATGCCGCTTTATATGCTTTGATTGATTCTGAGCCACGCATTCTTTTTATTTCTCATGGAATGATAGAGAGATTAAGCTTGAAACCCGTAAAGTGAGTCACCCCATTAGGATAGAGTTGCTGATGGAGTTAGTGTGTTGACTCAAGAGATGTTGATGGAGAGTCTCAGTGATTCATGGTCGGAGTTAGTAGTTGACTTAATAGTTTTCGATATGCCCGATTTTGATATAATTTTGGGTATGGATTTCTAGGGGGAGGAATGGAGTAGAAATTGATTGTCGGAAAAAGAAAGCCAGATTTAATCTCGATAATGGAGATAAGTTTAGTTTTGGAGAGGGTCATCGATTGAGTATGTTGATCAAGAGTATAAAGGCGAGAAAGATGTTGAGAAAGGGGTATTCGGATACATTGCTCACGTAGTACAAAGTGGTGATGTTCCACAATGAATTCGTAGGTGCCGATAGTTCGAGAATTTCGGATGTGTTTCGTAAGACTTATCGGGTTTGCCGAAAGAGAGGTTGAGTTTAGTATCGAACTTGCACCAGAACAAGACCTATATCTAAAGCCCTTATCGAATGGCCCTGCAGAGCTTCAAGAGTTAAAGAAGCAACTCCAGGAACTTTTAGATAAAGGTTTTATCCGACCGAGTCATTCTCCCTGGGGAGCCCCAATTTTGTTTGTGAAGAAGAAAGATGGATCACTACGGATGTGTATTGATTACAGAGAATTGAATAAGGTGACAAATAAGAATAAATACCCGCTACCTCGAATAGATGACTTGTTTGATCAAACTTGAAGGAGCAACAAGATTCTCCAAGATTGATTTGAGGCCTGGGGTACCATCAAGTAAGAGTGGCCGAGCAAGATGTAGCTAAGACTGCTCGTACAAGGTATGGGCATTATGAGTTTGTAGTAATGCCGCTTGGTTTGACTAATGCCCCAAACCGCCTTTATGGACTTGATGAACCGGGTATTTCATGACCTGTTGGGATCAATTTATAGTGGTTTTTATAGATGATATCCTCGTTTATTCTAAGTCGAGAGAAGAGCATGAGGAACATCGAGAATAGTGTTGCAACGGTTGAGAGAAAGGCATTGTATGCTAAATTTTCAAGTGTGAGTTTTGGCTCGATCAAGTGATATTTCCGGGGGCCATACAAAGGTCGGGAAGGATGGGATTTCGGCAGATCCGAGTAAGATAAAAGCAATCCTTGAATGGCAGAGGCCGAGGACAAAGAAAAGAGGTCCGAAGTTTCTGGCCTCCCGGCAGTTACTACGATTTGCATTTGTTGAAGGGTTCGCCTAGGGGCTTGGCTAAACCATTGACAACTCTTACCAAACAAGACTCCTTTTATATGGTCGGGAAGTTGTGAGGACTGCTTTTCAAGAGTTAAAGAAGAGGTTAACAACAAATTCCAAGTTGTTAGTGTTGCCTCAAGAGGGTGTAGATTATGACATTTATACTGGATGCCTCTTTGCAAGGACTTGGTGCGTGGTTGATGCAATTAGGTAGGGTAATAGATATGCCTCACGGCAATTAAAAGAGTATGAGACGAGATACCCTACGCATGATTTAGAGTTGGCACCTGTGGGTCTTCGCTTTAAAGATTTGGAGGCATTATCTTTATGGTGCCAAGAGTAACATCTACACCGATCACAAGAGTTTAAAGTATTTCTTTACTCAAAAGGAGTTGAATATGAGGCATGTAAGGTGGTTAGAGCCGGTTAAGGATTAGAGTGTGAGATTAAGTATCAACCAGGGAAAGCCAATGTAGTAGCCGATGCCTGAAAGCAGAAAGCTTACTTGTCCCGCTTACTAGACAAAGAATTGATAAGAAGAGTGGGCAAGGAACAGATTGAAGTGATACCAGAAGGATTGCCGATTGAGGTTCACCCACTTTACCGAGGAAGTCAAAGATAAGCAAGTGGTCAATGAGTGGTGTCGAGAATAGTTCAACAAGTGCATGAGGGCAAGGTAACGGAGTTCCACTTGCAGATGGTGTTCTCTATTTCAGAATCGGTTGTGTATTCCTCAAAATGATGAGTTGAAAAAGAGAATACTTACGAGGCTCATGACACACCATACACCGCTTCATCCCTGGGAGCAACCAAGATGTATCAAGATGTAAAGAAGGTTACCGGTGGCCGTGTATGAAGAAGGATATTGCGTGGTTTGTAGCCAAATGTTTGACTTGTCAACAAAGTTAAAGCAGTAACATCAAAGGCCATCGTGGTTGCTTCATCCACTTAGTATTCCAGAGGAAATGGGAGAGTATTTCGATGGACTTTATCACGTGTCTCCCTAGAGTTCGTAAAGGTTTTAATGCTATTTGGGTGATTGTGGATGATTAACTAAGGCCGCCCATTTCCTTCCAAAGAAAGGAAAGTACCACCTCGATCACTTGGCCTCGCATCTACGTGAAAGAGGTAGTCGGGATTGCACGGTGTGCCCAAGACAATAGTGTCGAGTAGATTCAAGGTTTGTTTCAAAGCTTTTTGGTCTAGTTTGCAGAGAAATTTGGGTACCCGCTTGGCATTTAGTACACCTATCATCCCTGGACGGATGGTCAAACAGAGAGAACGAATCAGTGCTTGAGGACATGTTGAGAGCTTGTGGTGGATTATAGAATGACATGGCACGAAATGTTACCTTTAGTGGAGTTTGCCTACAACAATAGTTATCGCCTACAATAAAGATGGCGCCTTACGAGGCTTTGTATGGTAGACGATGTAGGTCTCCACTACATTGGGATGAGATTACGAAAGGAATGAGTTGAGTACACTTCGGGGCTTAAATGACGCAAAATGATAGAGGATGTAAGATTAATCCGGCGTAATGAAGCAAGCCCAAGATAGACAAGAGTTATGCCGACTTAAAGAGAAAAGAAGTGGAGTTCCAAGTGGGTGATAAGGTATTTTTGAAAGTTTCCCTTATAAACGAGTAATGCGCTCGAACAAAGGGAAGTTAGCACCAAGGTACATTGGTCCATTTGAAGTATTGCAACGAATTGGGAAAGTTGCCTACAGGTTAGCACTACCACCTCATATGGACAAGGTGCATGATGTCTTTCATGTCTCAATGTTGCGAAAGTATGTAAGTGATCCCTCCCACATCTTGAGTATAGAAGAAGTCGAACTTGTAGAGAATCTTGTGTATGAGGAGCGCCCTGTACATATTTTAGATCGAAAGATTAAAGAGCTCCGAAACAAGAGTATTCCGTTAGTGAAGGTGCTTTGGAGGAATCACAAAGTAGAGGAAGCCACATGGGAGACGGAACAAGACATGCAGAGAGGTACCCTGAGTTATTCGTGTGAATTTCGGGACTAAATTCTTTTAAGGGGGGAGAATTGTAATATCCCACTTGAGGTACGTATTTAAGATTTCTTGTATTAGTTAAAAGTTTATTGTTTTAACTTAAATTGAGTTTATATGTTGAGTTGGTTGAATTGTTGCCTTGAAATGGGTTGAGTTTTGGTGAAGTTGGAAATTCAAACTTCGCCGGGGCGAAGAAGAAACTCCGCGGCGAGGAGGAGAAGTGGCATTACGGGGTAGGTTCGCCCATCCCGCCGAGGCGATGAAAATTTTTTCACGCGGCGAAGAGCCTAAAACAAAGATTCTTGAGTTTTCTAGAGAATTCTTCTTTGGGACACAATGACCATTCTACCCCTAATTAGTAGGAAAAGTGGGGAGTAAAATAAAAGGAATTTTAGTAGAGATTGGGTTTGTATGGGGGTGTAGTTGTAAAGAATCAAAGGATATAGATGGAATTTTCAAGAAAAGACAAGGGCAAAATGGGAAATGAAGCTTATAATATGAACTAAAAAGAGTAAAGTGTAGAGAAAGCCCTTATTCATCTTCATTCCACCGCCTTCCATTGCCCATATTCTCTCAATTTCTCCACCCAATTTTCCAAGATTTCTAAGGTTTTTAAGAGGGGTTTTGAGTAAAGATTTCATCTAAAGCTTTAAGGTGAGTTTTCTTGTATTTATAGTGAGGTCTTATTGTGTTGTTGCTGCCCTTGTGGTTGTTTTGAATTGTAGAGAAGAGACAAGTGCACAAAGGGAAGGAAAAGTGCTAAGGAACCCATCTTTGCACAAGGTAAGTAAATCCAACTGTTGAGTTATGACTAAGCTTTTGAGTAGAGACTTATTTTAATTATGTATGTACATGGTATACCTACTAAAAATTGAGATGAGATGTGCTTAGTCTTAGTATTTGAGAATGATTAAATATGAGAAGTGTTGTTGATATGTGTATTGAGAATGGAGTTTGAGATGAAGTTTGAGAGATGTTGTGTAATCCTTTTGGGAGTGCTTTTTCTTGACAGGGATTATGAGTAATTGAGGGAGTTTTTCCCTAATTTGGATGGCTAGAAAAATGAAGTTTAGTAGTAATTTTCGTAGGGTGTTTATATGCACATGAGATGTTTGAAGAAATGCCTAAGTGAAATCTGCCCTGTCACTGTCGTAACCTTCTGAGTAATTTTTGAGTATCTTACGGTTCGAACTGGGCTGAGACCAAAATAGTGAAGTTGTAGCCCTGTTTCTAAGCTTTGAAACGAGACCAGAACCGTAGTAATCCGAGGTGTATAGCATAAGTTATGGCCGTTTTAGTGTGACTGGTGCAGAATGATTGTTTTCATTAGTGCATTAGGGAGCATGAGATAACTCTACACCTTTGTTTAGACACTTGAGAAGTAGCTTGAGATTTAGTATGGAATGTGAGTATAAGTTCTTTAAGAGTTAAGAGAAAGAGAATAGAGTAGGTTGTGCGATGGGGAACCCGTGAGTAATGGGTAGAGTATTCCCGCATGTACGCCGCATTGAGAGCGCGGCATGAGTATCAGATAAAGAAGTGGTGTAGCCCGTGAGAGTGCATGCGGATGAGGGCTATACCCGAGTACCCGAGAGAGAGAGAGATTATACACTCACATGGCCAAGGGTTCCGAATCCATGCATAACCGAGTCCGATCGGCTAAAGTGAATAGAGATCAC
>CM047745.1:16169462-16225498 GCA_026225825.1 Pistacia integerrima | reverse complement strand
CGAGGAGAGAGAGCGGCGAGGCGCCCATCCCGTTCGGCCGCCGAGTGCTGTGAACTGCGGGCTTTGCGGCCCGTCTGTGCGAAGCGAGGGGCCCGGGGCCGGGCAGGTCGCTTCAACCACCATCACATGGCGCCCAGGCGGAAGGCTCCGATCAAAGGTCCGAAGAGGAAACGAGGTCAGCGAAGAGTCGAGCACCGAATCGAGGAGGAGCCTCGCGGGAGGCGCCGAGGGATCGGGAGGTCGGGCAAGGAGCCCGTGGCGGCGGCAGTGCAAGGCAAGGCGAAGGATGCACCCAGTTCTAGACTCATTAGGAGTGCCCGAGCACTGCGGCCCAGATACTATGGCTGCTTTCGAGTGCGAGCTATCGGAATCATCTGACGAGAATGGCTGACCACGGGCGACGACACATTGACCGAGGTCATTCGATGTCGAACAGAAGGTAAGCGAGGTTTGGACTTGAAACTTCATTCTGATTTATTTCTAACTCATATCTTGCTCGCAGGCGTTACTTGCGATGAGGATGGCCATGGAAAAGGCAGTGGGGGCAGGGGCCTTAAAGGGGACAGCGACCTAGAGGAGAAGGTCGCGAAGCTGAAGCAGAGCTTAGAGTCCGTCGAAGTGGAAAGAACACAAGCGTTCGAAGTGGCGAACAGGTATCTGAACCAAAAGGATGCCGCTTTACGAACGGTGGATTTCCAAAAGAGCGGAACTCGGCCCCGCGTGCGAGAAGGGAAATTAAAGAACTTCAAGGACATGCGGCTCTCGAGGAGGTCGGAGAAAGGACCCGGAGGATGCGGGCGACCTTGAGCAGGGCTCAACAAAGGCGAGCAAGCAGGTGAGGCCTCCGAACAAGAAAGGCGAGCTCTTGAGGACGAACTCCAAGAGAGTCGGGAGAAAATCACTTCCCTGACTAAAGAAATGCAGAATCAGTCAGAGGAGATGGAAGAAAAGGCCGCAGACTGGGCAATCGGGTCTATTTACTCCCTGCGAGCAAAAAACCCAGATCTGGACATGTCGACCTCCCGAAGAAGTTGGCAAGCGGACTTTACGGATCATGGCCGAGGGAGGATGAGCAGGAAGCGCGGCCGTCCAAGCGACCCGACCGGGCGGGCGAGGGTTACGGATCAAAGGATCCCCCCGACCAGCCTTAGTGTAATGAGTTGTCCCCATTGTAATCGGGTCTTTTGACTTTTTTGTTTGTACATGAACGGAGACTATCTTTACAATTGGTGCTCGCTTTTTCATATATACATGTACAATTTACAATTGTGATTTACATAAGCAATTGCCTACAAATTCTTACACGCGAAACGAAACATGCGTTGTTTCAAGCGAACAAAGTAATACTTGAAAGAAATTTACAAAAGCGAGGTGAGTTCGAGATTACTGATAGTATGGCCGGAGGTGCTCGGCATTCCAAGCTCGGGGTACTTTGGAGCCGTTTAACCTTTTGAGGTGGTAAGTCCCCAGTCTGATTACTTTGTCAATCCGGTACGGACCTTCCCAGTTAGGCCCTAACACCCCTGTACTTGGTTCTCTGGTCAGGAAGAGAACTTCCTTTAGCACAAGATCCCCCGATCTGGAAGTCTCTTCGCTTGACCTTTGAGTGAAGAACCTTTTTGCTTTCGGCTTCTTTGGTAATTGTTACCCTTAGCGAAGCCTTGTTGCAGTGCTCTTCGATCAGGTCCAAACTCGCTCTCATAAGAACTTCGTTCTCGACCTCATTGTACAAGTCCTCAGAAGAAGACGATTCGACCTCTACGAGAGATCATCGCCAGCGGCCATAGGCTAGCGAAAAAGGGAAAAGGGTTTCGGTGGAGGTTCTTGGAGTTGTCCTATACGCCCATAAGACTTCGGGGAGATCGTCAGCCCAATTTCCTTTGGCTGCCCAGAGCTTGGCCTTCGGGGTGTGCTTAATGGTCTTGTTATTTGCTTGACTTGGCCATTAAAAACGCTTGTGCAGCGGCAAGGAGGGCAAACTTTTTATGGATGCCCAACTCGTGAGAATTGCTTGAACTCTTCATTATCGGTTGCTTCCCATTATCCGAGATAAGGGTGTGAGGAATTCCGTGGCGGCCACACTTATGTTCTTGAAAATGAAATCTTTTAGCTTTAATTAGTGATCGCGGCTAAGCGGCTCGGCTTCAACCCATTTTGTGAAATAGTCTACCGCGACCACGGCATACTTGACCCCTCCTTTTCCAGCTGGCATGGGGCCAATAAGGTCGATCCCCCACATGGAAAATGGCGAGGGGCTAGACATAGTAATCAGCTCGTGGGATGGGGCTCGCGGAATGTTCGCGAACCGCTGGCACTTATCACATTTCTTGACAAAGTCGTGTGCATCTTTTTGGATCTGGGGCCAATAGTATCTCGGACGAACGACCTTGTTCGCGAGATCGAGCTTTGTGTGGTTAATTGCCGAGATCCTTCATGAATTTTCCTCATGATGTGTCTGGCTTCTTCCTTTGGTTACACATCGGGAGGAGAGGGGTACTAAATCCTCTCTATCTGGTGATCCCAGATGAGTGTGAAGAGCGGACACCTTAGTCGCGAATCCTTGCCTCGACTTTGTCGCTCGGTAAGTCCCGTCAGCAGTCTTGGGCAATGGGAGTCATCCGGGGAGGGAATCTGTTGAGCCATTTTAAGACTTGTTCGGTCGATCGATAGTAGGAGTGTCGGCCAAGCGAGCAGGAATGTTATCGGGAGCCTCAAGATCTAACAATGAAGTCATCTTTGCCAAGGCGTCCGCCCCTATGGTTGCCCTCTCGGGGATGCAGGCGATTTCAAAGTGCTTAAACGACCCCGAGGGAGGGAGGCCTTAGCCTCTTTTAGGTAGCGGACCATGTTCTCTTCCTTGGCAACAGTATTACCCCTTACCCAAGGATTTGGTTGGACGACCGGCCTTAGAAGTCGGCTTGTAAATGCACGATCGCGGTTACACCCATTTCTTTGGCAAAGTCGCAACCCCAGGAGCGGGGGCTTCGTACTCGGCCTCATTGTTGGTCGGCTTTAAAGCTGAATCGGAGGATCACGTGAATCAGAGGGCCCCCTCAAGGGTGGGGCTCAGAAGGAAGACACGCGCCGGCTCTTTTCGGTTTGATGACGTCGGCGTAGAGGTTCGGGAGCGATCGAGGGTTACGAGTACTTTCTTGTCCCAGGACTTCGCTGGGACTTTGCTCGGCAGGCGATAAGAAAATTCGAGATGAAGTCTGCAATAGCACACTTTGCCCTTTGATGGACGTGCACGGGCTTATACTTTAGGTCAAGCGGCTTAACTCCATGGCCCATTTGAGCAATTTGCCGAGGGCCTCTGGTTTACGGAGGACTGCTGAGGGGTAATTTGTCATTACATGGATCGTTATGGGCATGGAAGTAAGGTCGCAGGCTTTACGGGCCGGGCGACCGGCGAGCCAAAAGCTAGTCGCTCCATCTCCAGTGCCGCGTCTCGGCGTCCAGATGACGCTTACTTGCATAATATCCGGCCATTAAGCCTTTTCCTCTTCCCGTATTAAAAGGCTGCCCTTACCCGCGGGAGGCCCGAGACACGGATAGGTAGGCCAGTAGGGTCTCTGTGGAAGAGGCTTAGAGAAAGAGGTGGCTTCCCAAGGTGTTCTTTTATATTACGGAATGCTGCTCACATTCGAGTCCACTCAAATTTCTTATTGGCCTTTAGGGCGTTGAAGAATGGTAAGCATGATGCAGTTAGCCTTGATATGAGGCGACTAAGTGCCGCTATTCACCGGGTTCGACTCATGACTTGCTTTTTTGAGGGTCGGGCTTTCCATATCGGCGAAAGCACGAATCTTTCGGGGAAGGGTTTACCTCTATGCCCTGATTGACTATATATCCCGGGAACTTTCTGACGATACCCCGAGCGAACATTTGAGAGGGTTCAACTTCATGCAGCAGAGGCAGGGTATGTCAAACATCTCGGCGGGTGCGCGAATATGCTTTGAGGTGACCTAGGATTTGACCGGCATGTCGTCCCCATGGAGCACCTCCATTGTTCTCCGGTCTGGGTGGAGAACATTGATTGACCAACCTCGATAGGTCGCGCCCCAGCGTTCTTAAAAAAGGTTTGAAAGGCATGACTTTGTAATAGTATAGTCATCTTGGCCATACATCGGGATCGATTGTATCGGTAAGCATCCATGAAACTTAACGGCTCGTGCCCAGGTGGCGTCCAACGGAATGTCGATTCTTGGCGGGGAGGCATCTTTCGGGCAAGCTTTGTTGAAAGGTATTGAAGTCTACAGGTCCGCCACTTGCCATTTGGCTTCTTTACCGGAGGATCGGGTTAGCAACCCGGAGGGTCGGGTAGAGAGCCTCGTGAAGCGGATCCATTTCGGAGGGAAGGGTTCTCCCACTTCCCCTAATTTTTAGTGCAGCGTACCGCTCCGGATCCATCGCCCTCCTTTTTTGGCGAACTGGCATGGCTTCACTGCTAACATTCAGTGAATGGCAAATAATGTCCGGGCTGATTCCGACCATGTCTGCGTGTGACCAGGCGAACACGTCAATGTTCTCCTTCAAGAAGCTTACAAGCTCGGAGCAGTGAGGGGTTGAGCGACTTCAATCTTTAGCACTCGGCTCGGCTCTTCTGGATAAATCGAAACTTCGGACAGATCCTTAACCGGGCCGTTCAGGGGAATTTCTTGAATTCGCGGATCTATGTTATCCTCGCTTTGGACCAGTGCCTGGCTCGATCCAGGTGATCGCCATAACTGGCGGGGCGCGCATCGTGAAATGCCCTTACCTGTCGGCCATTTGGACCGCTTTTACTTAGCATTCGCGAGATGCGCTTTGCGACCAGCTTACCTCCCCTATCCCCGATGAAGTGGGGAACTTCATCTTGAGGTGATAAATGGAAGTGACCGCCCTGAAGGTTCTCAGCAGAGGTCGCCCCAAGATTCCATTAAAGGCCAGCCCAGGCGATCCACGACAAAAATTCGGTAACCCTAGTCACCTCGTCGTAGTCAGGCGTGATCGGTGTTGGATCGTCCGCTTTGGGGATCGGGTGGTCCCCAGTAAAAACCGCCTCAAGAGGTATCGGAGGCGGCAGGGTCGGCCTCAACTAGGTTCATTCTATCGAAAGGCTGATTTGAATAGGATGTTCTGGGCCTTCCGTTGTCTACAAGCATTACAGGAACATTATGACACCTATCGGAGGTGTGATCACCAAAGCATCCTCGTGAGGATGGTGCTGCAGTGCCTCCTTCTCCGTAGAAGGTGATTGGTTCCTCCTTCACGGCTTTTTGAGATCGTGCGAAGTGCTCATTACCCCTGATCGGGTCATGATCGCTTCAGCATACCTTTCTGCGGCTTACCCGCGTGTTTCTAGCGAGATGCGGACCTCCAAAAATTAGGTTCACATTCTTTGTGCCCACCATTTGCGATCACGGCGCTTTTTCTTTCGCTCCCTTTGATTTTTCTTTTGGGGAAGTCTCAATGTACTCTTGAAGTGCCTTTCTTGATGAGCTCTTCCCCGATGCTTTGCTTTAGGGACTCGGCATTCATCGATGTGATGCCGTTATCTGCAGTATGGCGGTATTTTCTTGTTTACGGCCGTGGCAGGAGTTTTCATGGGTTACGGCTCTAAGCCAATGGTGGGCTTCCCTCGGACTGTTGAGGATCGCGATATGGATACGTTCGGTAGTGTATTGGAGGTCTGTCGCGGATGACGAGGAGGGGACGGGGAGGGGCATAGGGCTTTTCTACTCGTAGCGGGGTTTCTTCCTTTTCGATCGTCAATGTCTCCCGCCCTTGGCAGTCGGCTCGCTCTTGTCTCCCAGGCGACATCTTCTTTGGAAGTGCCGTGATCGCGATGGCGGAGTGCCACCAATGAATTCTCTATTCGGAGATACTTTTACGCCCGGGGTTGTAGAATCTGGTGAGGGAAATATCGTCCTCAGCCTGTAGCTCTTTCCATAGGTCGGTTTGCGGGTGAACTCCAGCTATTATAAGAGTTCGGATGGACTCTTCTGGGGCATGAGCCATCTTGTTGAGTTCCACATGGAACGGTCAATATAAGGCTGCGAGGATTCGTCTCTTTCTTGCCTTATGTTCTTTGAGGTAGCTCAAAGGCATCGAGAATTCTGGTTAGGCTTGGAAATCTTTGCGGGGAGGCGTCGCGCTCATACGAGGCCACGAACTAATCGATCCTTGAGGGCTTGCCTTAACTCCGTTTGGCATGAGAAGTCAGCATCACGGCCAAACAACGACATTTCGCAAGGTCCGGAACCTGGTAGAGCTCCATCAGGTCGTTGAACTCATATAAATGATCCTACGGATCATAGTTCCCATCAAACGGCCGCATATCGACATTACGAACCACGGGTGGAAAGGAGTAGCTAGCACCGGGAGAGAAAGGGGATGTAGAGGTGACTGCGCTTTGTTCGTTTCTTTGTTCCCATAACATCGAAGCTGTCAGTCTTGCTCATTTGTGTGAGGGGCCGGTTGGGGATTGCTTTCACCGTGCGAGTTCGGCCTTCTCGGATTGCAGTTCGGGAAGGTCGGAGGTCGGATTCCTCCTCGCCTTGGCCGGCATTTCCGGCCACACTCGCCTCTGTTTGACTATAGGCGTGTGAAGGCGGATTGTGCGGGACACTTTCCACGACCCTCGCGGTGGTATGAACCGCCCGCGGTGTGGGAGGGCCACCGGCTTGAGCGATCGGGGAGGGGTCGTTCTGGCTGGTGGTGATAAGTCATCGCCCCGCTATTCTCGCTTGGGTTTGCTGCGGCGTGGCATAGACGCTCGGGATCCAACTCTTTCGCCAAGCCTCGGCTTGCCCCCGATACCCTGCTCGGGGGGCACCTTTTTGCGTTCTGGTCCTCGGGAGCCCAGTAGGCTTACTTTTTGCCAGCTTACCACCTTGCGCCCTACGCATGCGTGCTCGCGGCATGGGCTATTGCCCTTTGCCACGCTTTCGCGCGACCTGCATGCGTCTTAGGCGATTGCACCGCCCTAGCTGTGTTAGATGACATGCCTTGGTCCAAATGGTCCAACCTTTGGTTGGCCGTCAGGAAGTATTGTCGAACCTCTCCCGGGTAGTTTTACGATGGCGAGGGGTCGAGTTGTGGAGGCTGGGCTAAGGGACATCCATGACATTTTGTGAAGGCTGGAACTTCTTGATGCGATTAGCTTGCCCTGGCTCAGATTGGTGGGCCATTTGCTGTTGTAGGGCGATGGAGTCAAGATTCTCGATGAAGGGTAGACACTAAATCGAGGCCCTCGCCTAGCGCCAAAGCGTGATGCTCGTTTTTGGCACCAACTAATTGTCACGTGCGTATTGCTGATTGGTGGATTAACACACATGATAATGACTATACCAAGTGAACTAAATGCAAAGAAAGCTTTTAAAGTGGTTCGGATGCTAAGGTAGCAAGTCCTACGTCCACTAATTTGTATTGATATTAGTGTGGGTTCGATCCGCTTTGAGAAGGAATTATGAAAAGTAAATGTGTTTACGGGAGGGAGAGAGAGTCTTTGTAAAAATGGCGAATCCCACCCCTTAATGAAGGGAGGGTCTTCCTCATTTATACCAAGGCTGAAGCGTGTAATTATCATTAAATCCATGGGTTGGTGTGATTGTCAGGGGATATAATCCGGCTTTATGTCCCATTGCTCTCTTCCCAAGCTGATTTCGCATGATTTATTGCAGGGGAAAGGGACGCGTGTGAGCCCCATATCACATAAGCGGAGTCAGGCGTGTGCGTGTTGCCACCTGACGGGGAGGCGGAGTCACTCTTCACGTGACTTTCCCACGTCAGCCCTTATTTTCCCAGGCATAACAATAGTGATCATTGAAACATGGCGAGTAGTGCATGGTGAAACAACTGAAACATAACAAAAAACCAATTAATCACCCCTTTTTATCCACAAACTAAAAATAAGGCATTTTGATAAACTAGATTAGAAGAGTATGTTCCGTGGGGAACAAGTCCTTCTTCTAGTGGCTCCCACCTGTCGGTTATATCCGTTGATCCAATTGAAGTGTTTTCATGGAGATCAACTATTCGTCCCTGAAGACAAATAACAAATAATCAAAAAGATGAATAAATAAGCAAGACATGGGGTAAAAATCAGAAGATGTCACTCTAACCCCACCTTTATTAGTTCGGCAATCATATAACAGTTTTATTGATACCTCTGCCCATTGCTTTAAGAACAATTTCACTGGATCCTTTCTCCTATATATATTTCTGATATCTTGTTATTTATTTCTGATACATACATGATTTCAACATCAACTTCTTATGATTCCTAGGGCATTCCACGTGTAATAAATATTATGTAAACAAAACAGTAAACAAACATGTGAAAAACAAAAGAAAGAACTCTTTCTTTTATTAATAAAATATTTACAAAAAATAATGTCCTAGAACCGACAACACGATTAGTTCCTAAGACATTCATTAACGTAAACAAGGTGGAGGAATACGAATTTTAAGACCGAAATTGTGTAAACTTCTTATGGTTTCTCTTAGGGGTGTTACAAATCCAAAATTATATGTTCTGAAATGGTGGTGAGTCTTTTGCTTTTGGAGTTGATATTGTTCACTTAAGCCAAGATGTGCCATAAGAAGGCAAATGTGAGTAAGCAACTCTCCACCTCTCATTAGCTGTTGCCCATGCTCTTTCCATCCACAATGATTTGCAGCATATCCCAACATTTCCACCCACACTTTACTTATCATCTCCCATTTTCGTTCAACATTATTCGTCTCACCATTACTGAAAAAATGTTGCAATTCCTTGGCAAGCTTACATCCATCAAATAGCACAGACAAACTTGTATGTCCTTCACTTTCATCTAGCAGTGGATCTTCAAGCAACATCTTGCAAGCTTTATTTATTTTAGTTGATGCACCAAAATTTTGTCGTTTGAAAAAGTTCTTGGCCTTAGCACAGGTGTGTCTATACCTTATCTCACCAATCCCTTTAGGCAACATGGTTGGACAAGCAACTAGAAGGTACAACAAGTAATTTGATAACCATCTGCTGATTTTAGATTCTATTGGAAGTTTATTAGGATTTACATGGCCATCGAAATCAGCATGATAACAAAGATCTGTAGCAATGTGCCAAAGAAGAAGACTCTGGTCAAATTCTACATCAGTTGTACTCCAACGAAATTCATCAAGACAAGAACTTTCAGAAAGCACATTATCACCTCTCTGGGCCAACAATTCTTTGCATACCTTGATCTCGAAAACATCGTTTTCTATTTTCTTGGCGTTCTTTAGGACTTGCTTGAAGATCATTTCTTGTAGATCGACATTCACATCCTCCCAAGTCGAATATTGATACTTCTCTAACAGTTCTTTGATGCCGAACAATTTCTGAACTCTAGAAGTTTTAGCAGATATGTCTGCAAGACAAAATCTTAATAGGTTGTATTGACCCATAGATCCTGACCATCTCCTATTTTTAATCTTAATAGGTTGATCTGATCCATCTGTAATAGGTATCTCTCTTTCATCTGTAATAGGTTGATCTGATCCATCTGTAATAGTTATCTCTCTTTCATCTGTAATAGGTTGATCTGATCCATCTATCGAGAGAAGATTATGCTTGGTCAACCAAAGTCTTGTCCAATCAGACATAAGATTCATGATGAACGCATAAACCTATAGAACAAAGGCCCCAATTAGGAGCACACAAGTTATGGAGATGTCGATTCGTGAATAGGCATGCTTATCAATGATGAAAAGAAAGATAAATGATACAAAAACATGGACTACGATGCTAACGCAACGAAGAAAGATTCCAAATCCTGAATAAATTTTGCTTGCCTTTGTGTAAAGCGTATCATACATGAGCCCAAGCTCAATATCCACCAATTCGAAGGCATATCCTGCAGACTTCCTGCGGGTGATGACGGAGAAACTTTCTTTTCGTTCATAATGGTCGAGAATCAAGTCTGCATGGAGACACTGAAACTTACCAAATAACAAAAAGGCCTCCGTCAGTGAATTATCTGCTACTGTTGTTGCTTCCTCTAGCTTAAGGTCCGATGAAGAAGTAGCTGACTCTCCTCTCTGCATCTTCCTCCACATCTCGATGCGCATTATCTTATTCATCCTGGCTACATCTGGATCGTCATCACTAGATGAGCGCAAGGAATCTTTAAGTTGCTTGGCACTTGAAGACCAAAGAACCAAAGTCTTTTCTCCATACTTAAGAATTCCAGTGATGAACACTGGAATGGCTAAAAATCCAAAGACGGTATTGCTTTTCCAGGATGGTATGAAGATGTAAAATGCTACTCCAACTTCGACCATGAGTTCAAGAAAGTGTCTTAACCACAACTCATTATCTTCTAAGGAGTAAGCTGTGATAGTGTCCGGACCACCAAGGTGTACGAGAAGGGCGGGCGCCCAAAATGCATGGAGTAAACTACTTGGTTTTAAAGAATTTTGCTCAAAACTTCCTCGGCTGCGGGCAAGTGTGCCAAGGGCAAGTGTTGCCACCCAGTCTGCCATCAAGTATGCTAACCAAACGAGGAGATTTACCCAAATTATTCTGGTGCATTTTCGTCGAGAACCGAATATGATGAGAATGATCTGTACAAAAAGACTCAGTAAAACCAATGCTCGAACTTCCCATCCGTTCCAAAATCTCATGACTTCTTCTGAAAATGGTGGTAAGGCCATCTTCTTCTCCTTGAAAATCAAACTGCAAGTTGCTGAATATATAAATATATATACATAATTCAAAGTTGAATCGATGATTAGCATAAATACATACGAGTAATACTAACATACATTATTTTTATATAATATTTCTCGTACAACATTATGTGACAAGATATGATTGGTTAATCGAAAGTTAAAATTAAACTTTCACCCAATCACGTTTTATCACATAATGTTGTATGAAAAATATAGTATGGGAATGATATATGTGTAGTATTATTTAATACATAAACAAGTATATATACGTAGATTTTTATCATAGCAATAAGGGTAAGTATAATTATTACAAAGTATACAAACTCTAGCTATTATTTAACCTTGTCATGTTGTTTTTCATTGTCTATTTTAATTTTTTCATTCAATTTTTATTTTCTCTCTACTATTTATCATTAGTTTGTAGGCATAGTATCAATTCATAAATAATGATTATACAAATGCAATAGTTACCATTTGACTAATATAACCCTTAATTACTCTACTATTTTTATTTTCCCTTATTCATTAGAATTCCTATTTTGGTCATACTGACATTCCTAATCTTCCTTAGAATTACTATTTCTCATTATTATTTTTAGTTTCGAATTTCTTTTTCTATATTAATTTGTTTGAATTTTAATAGTTTGAGGGTAGAATGGTCAATATAAAAACAATTATAAAAATTGATAAAATTAAAAAAATTCTACGTCAAATCCCTTCTCCCTCTTGGCTTAGTAACCCCACGGCTCTTGGGCCAAACTCCTCCTCCTCAGTGGCGGCCACAACCACAAACTCGAACTAGAACCCTCTCTGCATCATCGCGACACCCGTTCCCAAACTTCAATTTCCTTCCCTTTCGCTTTTTATTTAGGAATTCTCAATCGCTCCCATCCTTAGATTTTTCATTCCGCACTCTGCTTTGGCCTATTAAAGCTCTTAATTCCCTCCTATTCGGTGAGTTTTGGAACCCTAGCTTCGAATCTTATATTCTTCAGTTCATACTCCAACGCTGTTCTCTATTTTTAAAACTTAAGAAAAACCTCTTTTTAAAAAAATTCAATTAATTAATACATTTCATGGTCCAGAAATTTCTGGAAATAGTAGGGCTGTGCAAATCCGGATATCCGATCCGAATAGGGCATTTTTTGATCCGATCCGAATTTTGGATCAAGCTATTGTTGATGCGAATCCGATCCGAATTATGTGGATATCTGGTTATCCGGATATCGGATAATCGGATATCCGAATTTTATCCGAATTTTAAGATTTCCTTATTAAAATTTAAAACCAAATAATTCAATCCTTCATTTCATTGGGCGTTCAATGAACTACAAACATAAGCAGTTAGAATGTGTCACATTTCATAGGAACAACATCAAAGTGAACAATAATAATAATCTAAGATGCAAACAGTTTCAATGAACTACAAACTACAAAGTACAAACATAAGCACTAAGCAGCACTGCAACACAAAGGAAAGCCAAAGAGCAGAAATGCTCTTGTGGCATTTACATCAAAAAGACAGCAAGAGAAAAACAAGGGGACTTTTCAAGTAAATGCTAGATTGACCATCAAGTCTTGTCCCTTGCCAGGAAAGACCAAGGTGCTCCAATTCATCACTGCACAAAAGGAAAAATATTATGTCAAACAATGAAAAATAACAACAATAATTATTGCTTTGAAGCAGTATAACCCACCTCTGCATCTGCATCCTCTGTATTGCCATTCACCTCGGCATTACGGTGAATTAACCAAACGGGCAATAATGTTCAGATTACACAATCAAACCCAAATTAACCACAGCAGCCGTTAGAAACACAAATCAAACAAACAAAATCAAACCAGTAATATTCATCACTGTAATGTTCAAATTACACAATCAAACCCAAATTAACCACAGCATCCGTTAGAAACACAAATCAAACAAACAAAATCAAACCAGTCACTAAGTTTGAATCAAATCCAGCCACCAACAATCTTTGGAAACACACATAAAACCAAACCCAATCGGCACAGTTTGAATCAAACCCAGCCTCCATCAACCTTGTAATTCAAAACACGAATCAATAATTCAATCACAAAACCAAACGAAATCGCACCAGGCTATTACGGTGTGGCGGCGATCACCTGGCAATGTGACAACAATCGATTTGGGGCTTGAATTAGCGGGGAGGAGGCGAGATCGAGAGTGTTCGGCGAGAGAGAGTGAGACAGAGAGTGGGTGGCGGAGGTGTGTCTCTGTGCGTGCGTATTCGGCGAGAGCAGCCAAGAGAGTCGGAGTTGAGCGAGAGAGACAGAGTGAGATTGAGATGAGATTTGGTGATTCACTTGCAGTGCGAGAAAGTGAAAGGCTTAAGGGTTGTGCGTGTTTCGGGAGGGCTTTGAGCGAGAGAGGTGAGAGATTGAGGCGATAGCGTGCAGTGCGAGAGAGTGGAGCGCTCTGTGAGAGGCGAGAGGCTGTCGGTAGCGTGATGGTGTGCGTGGCGAGTGCGAGGCTGCGTGTTCGTGTTGAGTCGGCGAGAGATCTTGAGTGTTTCTTTGTTTAGGGTTCGTGTTGAGTCGAGACAGAGTCAAAGTGAGACTATTGTATTTTTCGTTGGAGACTTGGAGTATAGACACTTAGACAATTTGTTAGAGTGTTAGTGACTTAGTGTTAGGGACTTAGGGTGAATTTAATTTTGAAAACTCAAAGCAGGCGTGGTTTAGCAAAATCTGGATCGGAGGATACGGATATCCAGATTTTTTAATAATCCCGATCCGGTTCCGATCTGAATATTCGGATTTTGCTAAATTCCGATCTGTATCCGATCCGAATTTTTAGGAGCGGAGCGGAGCGAATTAGGATCGGATATTTTTGCACAGCCCTAGGAAATAGTAGCTGGTCCCTAGAGTCCTAACGTTGGCTACTTTTCCATTAAATTAGATAAACCTTTTACTTTATAGTGAGTGTCTTGTATCATATAATGTTTTATGTTTTATTATAGGGATATATTATATTAAAGGAATGAAAGTTTAATTTGAAGATTATTAAGAATGTTTAGAAAATGTGTTTGGTTAGTTCAAAATTGGTGAATAATATGTTTGATTGAGAGGATAAATGAGTGGGTATGTTATATAGATTATTAAATTGCCTTCCTTTTTAAATATTAAAATAATAGTATTCTTTATTATTATTTTTTAAATTATTTCTTTTAACCTCCTATATTTGAAATTTTACTAAAACATCCTACCTTTATAAAACTTTAATTTGTAACAAAATTACCCTCACCCACCCCCAAACCCTTTCTGGTAGATAGCCACCCACCGCTTGACCCCATTGCCCAGGTTAGTCAGCGGAATGGCACCACGGTTTGGATGTATATAGTCGGTCGTGCGTCGGCAAAGTAGGAAATGGCCATGGATCACAAATCCATGGTCAAAAAACGGCCAAATACATGGTTATTTTACGGCCAAAGATGTGGCCATGAAACGGCCATAAAAACGCTAAATCTTAGCCCTTTCAGGCCATAGATCACTAGAAAATGCCTTATCGGTACATGACCAGTCAGATCCCGTTGTTCGTGCACTATTATAATGACTGACATTGACGGCCGGGAATGGTGGGTCACGGTTGACGGTGGTCTTAGGTGGTTGAGGGTATTTTGTTAATTTTTAAATTTTTGTTATAACTAGGGTGTTTTAGTTAATTTCTCAAATGTAAAGGGGTTGAGTAATTATTATTTAATTGACATTTGAAAATAATTGTGTCCGAAATTGTTTTTAATCAAAGGTAAAATGAGTAAAAAAATCAAATTATTCTGATAATATTTTAATAACATCCCTAAATAAAGTAATAAATTACTCCCCAATATTATCAAAAATAAATACTATTTACAATAAGATATAACTGTAATATTTTATTATTTACAAAATCAAACGTAAGAATCTTGAAGATTATCTCCGTTATCTCACCTCCAATCCAAATGACCCTATCTGTTGTGTCTTTACTCTTTATACTTATTTTGAAGTCATCAATTTTGACTAGTTTTCTAGGCGCATTGGACAAAGACAATGGATAGTGTATAGACGATCGAGGACCATTTATTAAAGCTATTAAAGGGCAGAACAATTTTTCCTCCTTGTTTGAAAGTCAAAAGACTCAAAACACACCCAAAATATTTACAGACATTAACCGAATTTGAAACTTTGTTGCGAAAAGACTTTAATATCTATTTTATTATACTTTTTTTCCCATTTTATTTTATTTTATTTTGATTTGAAGTGAATAATATATTATTAATTTAGCTTTTATATAATAAAATAATGATTAAAATAAAACTAAATTAATAATATAATTATATTATTTATTTTGAAATAAAATGGGTTATCAATTTTACTATTTATATGGTGAAAATAAAAATTGAAGAAACAAAAACCGAAAAGAATACTATAATTAGATAAAAGGTATTATAGTTAATAATTAGTTATCGTATAATAGAGTAATTTATTTCACTAGGGCATGTCAGTTGTTTTGGTGTATTTGAACTTTTCAAAATCTTTGGTTGCGTTTATTGCTTTACCCAAACTTCGAGGAGGAAAATGTTATAAACCGAGATAATTTATAATTTATTTGGAAGTGGTGTTGGGCTCTAGGTGCATTGGAGATGATTTATAATTTTATTAGTAAGCGGCGTTTGGCTCTAGGCGCATTTGAGAAATATGGTTACATTTCTTGAGAAAGGAGTCTTGCATCTTTATCGTCTTATTTGATTAAATAAATACTGTGTAAGTAATGGAAGATTTTCTAAAATACCTTTGAGATTGGTGGGCAAGGTCTGGGCCTAGGCGGTCCTGGCTTGGGCCCTTAAGGTCCGGTTCAAACTTGAGATTAGTTTTTGAAGGACCGGATTTAATCCTTTAGGACCCGCCCCAGGTGTATGAGTTTTCTTAAGGTTTATGGTCTCAATATTTTTTTTTTTTTTTTGTAAAATGACATTTTTAACCTTAATTTATTATGTATTTCATATATCATAAGGGAGGTTTTCATTTGACTTCAAAATTACATATTTATTAATAACCACATTTATAGATTGCTTAGTTACAATGTAATTAATTACATAATTTAGATGTTTTTGTGTATCATCGGTAAATTGAAATTCTTGATCTATTTAGCAATAGGGGAGTGTTAACTACAATTGTTAACTCTCCTCGTAATTGTCCAATGATTACCAATATTAGTGTGGATTTTAAACAAAATATCCATAATCCGTAAAAGAGATAATGAAATGAAGGTACTATCATGTTAAAAATGTGACCATTTTGGTGGTTTCACCATAGAGTTGTTACTTTTTTATGATGACCATCTAGGTTCTAACTTTTGTATTGAGAAGATAACAATTATGTTTAACATCAATTTATTAAAGAGAGGGGATAATCGATAATTATCATGATCATGAAAGTCGTTTACAAGTTTAGAAGCCCAAGCATCCCAAAGCTGAATTTTGGAGTCAATATATCCAACAACGAGGTTTTACTGCGAGAAATTTCAAAAACATTTGTACTTCTCCATTCTTTGATTTCCGAAGATATAACTCTGGCCTCAATACAATTGCAAGAATTTAAGTGCATTTATTTTATTATTTTGGATAATATTTTTTATATTTTTAGAGTTGGGTGGGAATAACGAGGTAGGATTTTAAAATTAACAAAAACACCCTATAGGTTTGTTAAATAACTAAACACCTTGTAATAAAAACATTAAAATTATAAAAACATCCCACTCACCCATTAAATTAGCGTGAGACCACCATTGCAGGAGGGTGGTCGAATCGTTGTATCGGTCGCCTGGTCAAGGGTTTGGATACGGCTAGGTCGTGCGCGAGATGGTGGATCCGGCTAGGTCGGCCCGAGATGGTGGATCGACAAAAAAAGGCAGGATCGGCCATGTTTGGTTGTCGCGATGGCCAAAGATATGACCGTCGTTGACGACCAATGGTTGTGGATTTGGCCGAAAAAATAATAGATCGGCCTTTTCTTGGTAATATCCAGTTGGTAGTGCACCATTATACCATATTCCGACCACCTTCCAATGGTGGCCGTCAGAATCTGGCAAATGTGGGTGGGTGAAGGTATTTTTGTTAATTTTTAAACTTTTTTAGGGAGTGTTTAATTAAATTAATAAACCTAAGGGAAGGGGTTTAAAAGTAATTAAATAGAATATAATAATATTTCCTAAATAATGAAATATATAATTATTTTGAGAATATGATTATGAATATGGTAGAAAATATTCTACCAAACGGACCCTAACTATTTAAGTAACAAACGCAAGTACTTGTCATTAAGCATCGCGCCAAATGCAAAGTACACATACTGCTTATGAATGAATTTGTTTGGTATTGAGAGTATTTGAGACTATACCTTGGGCATGCGTCAATGTCGATATGGCTTACTGACAGTTTGTTGCGTCTTTCCTTATCATTTATACCATGATTTTGCTTTCCACTTGGTTTTGGCGATTCTCCTGAAAGCCAACATCCTAGCATGGTCTTCTTCTGAATCCAAACTCAAATTGATCTCAAACTGATCAATGTATGACAGTTTAATATGGATCATGATTTTTTATATTTAAACATAATATAGTTATCAAAGTCAAAGCTCAAAATCCAAACCACATATAAATATAAGCTAACAAATAAAAACTTCTTGTTGTGATATTTCGCACCAATGAGAAGTACGCGAGTTTTCAAGGGAGTTCACGCAATGGTCTATTAGGGATTGAAAAAATAAGAATCTTTGAACCGATGAGGAAGAATAACAATAGCTGTTTTTAAATAAATAGAAAGAGTAGACAAAAACTATTTTTGAAGTGATTCAAGGTGGAAATCTTACTTCTATTGTTATCTTATTGATGTGTTTACAAAAGATATTTGCTCTCAAGAGAAAATATTGCGCTTTAACTATTGAGAAAATGAAAATCTGGATCCTTGGTTTGGGGTGGGAGACCCCTATTTGGCTATTTATACTGTTGGATGTGTGGCCTTACTCATGAAACAACCCTTTTATCACATGAAACATGGTCTGACAAACCACCCTTATTAGAGACTTAATAGTGAAGTAATCCTCTTACAAGGTGCCACGTGACTTGAATGTCACCTCAGTCCTAAACCTTAATGTTGAAGTAGCACTTAGCAGCCTTATAAGTGAAGTAACTCCTTCTATCTGTGACATGTGACTTGGGCAGATGCGTAGTCGCAAGACACGTGGCAAGAGTGCATGCTTAAGTTTGTTTAGTCACAAGACACACGTAATAATTATATTTCAAACTAGACAGTATAAAATCAATGTATATTACAAATTGTCAATACCTAATATAAGTTTATGGACAGATTTGAGGAGTTATACAAAATTGCTAATTCACACATTAACCTAATTTGATAACTTTCTTGATACAATCAGTTATAATTCACACATTAACCTAAGATACATGAATGATCTGGGTTAACATAATTTTCAATAAAAATATTTTTTGAATCTAATTTATATACAACAAAAAACAGGATAAGATCATATTGTAAAAACTATCAAGGATGGCAGGCAAGGAAATGTAAACAATAACAATTTTGATAACTCTCTTATAATAAAAATTAACGAATTAAATTAAGTTGTTTGATAATACTTTTGACATGAATCAAAACTAGAGATGGCAATATTTGGGTTGTGGGGCAATCCACCCCACCCCATTACTTAAATCCAACATTGGGGTGAGTGAGTTGGGTGAAATATGTTTTGAGTTGCAATAATGTTACAGACACTGATAATTTGCACCTAATTTTTGTACCAACATATGTGGCATCTAGTCAAACGTGACTACGTTGTAGACAATACACGTCTTCCACGAATGAACATGCGTCCATCAATTCCGGATGCTTTCGTCCATATTTGATGGATATTTGTTCATCACGAATGGGCCGAGCATCTGAAAATAACAATGAACTCCCGTTCATATTATTTAGATGGGAGTCCATTTACTATGGACAAGTGGACAAGCATCCATCTTATATGATGCCCGTCATAAAATTTTAAAAATAAAATAATGGATGGGTGTACATCTCTTTTAGAAGGGGATATACATCTTTCTCCATACCTGGAAATTTAGAAGCTTTCCTTAACACTTGAATTGCATATCTCCATTCTTAAGGTGTCTTCTTGCAAGACATGGCTCTACCAATTGTAATGAGTGCAAGTGGTAAACCGCCACACTCTTTAGCCGCAAGTTTAGCCAACTCCAAAATATCCGGATGACTATCAAGAATTTCTCCCCCAAGCTTTCTCTCAAACAATTTCCAAGCTTCTTCTTCTCCAAAACATTCTACTTTAAACTTCCTATCAGCTTCCATGAGTCCACAAACATCAAGAAAACGAGTAGTTTTTGTGGGATTCCTTTGAGGAATTAATGTCCAACTCCTCCTCCTACAATCATTACGCCGCCACCTGCAACCAGTCCTCCAATTCTAGCAAGGGGCAAGAAGAAAAGT
Source organism: Pistacia integerrima (assembly GCA_026225825.1). Classification (NCBI taxonomy): domain Eukaryota; kingdom Viridiplantae; phylum Streptophyta; class Magnoliopsida; order Sapindales; family Anacardiaceae; genus Pistacia; species Pistacia integerrima. Next base: position 16,206,305 of record CM047745.1, on the reverse strand, counting down.
CCCCAAATATGGAGTGTTGTTTTAATTGCAGCTGCTGCAGCCCTGGTTCCTTTCTTGGTCATTCTTGTTTTCTTGTGTTATTACAAAAGGATGCAAGGAAAGAAAAAAGCAAAAGCTGAACAAGAAGGTATGTTGTATCAATAGCATCAGAACTACTAAATTTTGATTCTATATTTGCAGTTTGATCATTTTTGTTTCTTTATCAAACAGTGGATAGGTTTGTGGAGTTATCAGGGAAGAAAATGGCGACTTTGTGGAGTTCAGAGGATCCTGAGAGAACCGTGGAATTGGAATTTTGGACAGGACCATACCAGTTTTTACTTGGATGATTTACTAAGGGCATCAGCAAAGTTTTGGGCAAAGGGAAGCTAGGTAGTACATACAAAGCAACCCTGGAATTGGGTTCTGTGGTTGTGAAGAGAGTCAAAAACATGAACGGTTTGAGCAAAAAAAGAATTTATCCAGCAGATGTCGTTGTTGGGAAAGATGAGACATGAAAACCTTATAAAGATTATCTCCTTTTACTACTCCAAGTATTTTATGGACGAGCATCCATGTGAGGTGGGCCGGCGATCCATGGTAAATAAACTCTGGTCCAAATAATATAGGCGAGTCCATTGTTATTTTTATATACACTTTCGTTCATTCGTGATGAATGATCATTTATAAAATATGGATGGGACGTTCATAATTATTAGACTCTTTGTTTTATTCATGTAAGACGTGTGTTGTCTCTAACGTGATTGCGTTTGACTAAATGTCATATATGTTGGCACAAAAATTATCAGTGCCCGTAGCATTATTGATTTATTGTTTGAGTTGTGCGCTTATTCACCTCAATCCATTTTTTTACTATGAATTATAATATATATATATATATATTAAAATATATAATTTTAGACATAATTATCACTGGTACTATCATAAATGATAAAAAAATGTAGTAATCTTAAATTATATAGCACCATTCATAAAGTTCTTAGAATTCTTACATTGACCTAAAAAACCGACAATTATATAAACATAATATATATTATAATTATAATATTATTCCTAATTGTTAAGTAATATTATTGAAAAAACTAGAAATTTGTTATATTGTGAGAATCACAATTTCTTTGTGCAGGATTTCAGTCATTTGATATTAAAATAAGGCATTAAAATTTAAATTTGTAACATGTAACATTTCAATAATGTAAAACTTGAAATTTCAACATAATAAGTTAAATATTATATTTGCAATATAGATAGTACAACTGCATAAATATTAAACATTATCCATGTTGATCAAATCTTTTATCTGCACCAAGTTTATTAAATTAAATCAATCAAGTCATAATTTTTTATATTTCGCCTTATTCATATTTTTATCCAATTTATATTTTATTAATATTTTTTTAAAATTAAGTTTGGATAATGGATTGGGTTTGAGGTACCCCATACCCAGCCCAAATAGAATGGGTTAAGATTGCGGCAATCCAATCTCACCCCAATTCTAATTGGGTTGGGTATAGAACACCCCCAAATGGCTTGAAACCGGTTGGGTCAACTCATTTACCCACATTACCATCCCTAATCAAAATTTTTTTTTCAGAAACAGAAGCAACTCTAGATCTAGATGCCCGCTTCGTTGAAAATATGAACTTTCTGCAAAGGTTTGGTATTATAGGAACCATGTACAAAACTCTGCCTTCATAGCTTCAAGAGGTTCATGGCCTCTCTAACTGAGCCTGGAAAATAATACATTCTAATTTATGCAATTCTGAAGAATGTTTTATATGTTCCTATAATAAACTTAAGTATCTCCGAACTGTTAATTTTTAACAAACAAGAATTCCCTTACCAAGTAACCCTCTATCTCTACAGGTTAGTTGAAGCTCTGCATCTGAAAGTGACTCGTCAGAGTAATAAATTAAATGGCCAGGATAACACCAAATAATGGAGGAATGGTTTTACAAAATCAAGCTGCTAATGTTGTCCAAAATATGATCATCAATGAACAGCTTCCCAAAGTGGCATAGTCTTAAATTTAATCGTTTAACAGATCGGCATCAGGCCTAACCTGTTCTAACAAGAATAAACCTCAATTAAATTATTGTCAGCTAGCAGAAAATAGTTAAAACATAAGAGTAAGCCCACTTCCCATGTTAGGCAAAGTCAAAAAGAAACGATTATTACCTTGTTCATAAACTCATCCAGATCTTCTGTCGTCTCCATTTCTTGAGTTTAAGATTTCTTTTGCCATTTCTTCATTAGTATCTTGCAGAAACTTTGCCCTTTTTTTTTTTCTTGTATTTAGCCTTCTTTTAATGCCTCCAACAAATTAAGATTATAATTGAAACAACATTTTCCTGTATAGCTAGCAGTTCAGTCAAAACATAAACGATACTAACATTTCTATGAATGTAAATCTAGTTCTACTCCTATTGAATGTGCTCAACATTCAGGCTATGCTGTTAGACTTTTTATAATATGGTCCTACACTTCTCATATAATTACATTTTGGTCCCTATTGATGTGGTCATACGGTTGTGTCTCTTGGGCAGTTGTCTTTGATGGAAAGACAACTGCATATAAGAAAGAGAAGTTTTACAGGTCCCCATTCGATGCATTTTTGATTCCCAAAACCATCACCCAAAATTGCAGTCAAGTGGAAGATCTTGTAATTCATAAAGGAGCAAGAAGATCAAAGAAGTAATTGCTATGGCTGGAGGTTTGTCATTTATTTCCGCATATATTCCATGGAGTTTTTAGACTGAAATTGATTGTATTGTAAATGAATATTGGAATATGAATATGTTTTACATTTGGTATCAGAGCTTTATATGAATCTCTGCCTAGCATAAAGTTGTTTGTTGCAAATCTGAAAAATATTGCATAAAATTAGGATTTTTCCATTAAAACCCACTGTAAATCAAGCATAACTTTTATTATAAATAGAATTTGTTTTCGATTTTGATGTCATTGGAATCCTTGTTGAAAAAGCTTTCCAACGGTATATTATTTGTCAAAAACGGAGTTCTGGATGCAAAGTTATGCTAGTTTAAAGTTTTGGTTGGTAGTTATTGTTTGGGTGTTTTCGGAAGCCAATTATGGCATCGATTTAAGACGAAATTGTCATTTGGGATGTCACTGATATATGTTATAAGTCCACATTTGAGTTTCCCATGCACTTGGAGGAAAAATGGCGGAAGCGAGTGTTAAAATCTGGAAAATGCGGGCAAAGATTCACCAAGGGTCAGAAGAAGCGAGCCCAATAGGAAAAGCGGGTCAAAAGACCGGTCAAAGTCAAAAAGTCAAACCCGGGTCAAACAACCCAGGTCAACTCAGGCCCAAACCCGTCGGATCAACGGCGGACCGGTCAACGGCCAGGCCGGTCAATGAAGCGGATCAGCGGGCCAAGCCGGTCAACGGGCGATCAGCGAGTCAAACGGTCAGCGGACTGTCTAATGGGGTGAACGGGTCAATCGGACCCGGCCAAGCAAATCAACAGGCCACAGGTCAAGGCGGCGTGAAGGCGCGTGCAGGACTTGCGCTTGCGTCAGGCGCGTGAGGGTTTAGGGTTGGGCGCGTGTAAGCGCGTGCAGGCGCGTGAAGAGACCGTGGGGGCGCGTGAGAGAGTGTGCTGCCTTGTGTCGGTGCGTGGGGGCGCGTCCTCTGGTCACAGTGGCGCGTGGAAGTCAGTGACAGCTTGTATGATGGTTTTTATGTTATATATTACTTTTTTATGCATAAATAATGTATTATTCTTGCATTGATTTGTGTTATATTATACAAATTCATGTTATAAATTATTTGATGTTTTATGATCGTATATATTTTTGATTAATTTAGAGTAGCCGCAGTATCTAAATTATGATAATATATGCATTAAAAAATATTAGTTATGATCATATTAAGGTTAATAACATCGTTTTGTAGTTAATCATATTAGTATAATCATTTTACCCACAGGGAATGTTATATTTTTATGTTTAATTAGGGATGAAATAGAAATTATTCTTATTTCTTAATTAGCCCAGGTATTATGAAATATTAATAATTTCTAGTTTCATCATTAAAGGATAATGAATCATAATATGTAATGTCTTTGCCCAGAGGGAGATTTTTTATGATATGTCGATTCATTTATGATTTATTATTTGTTTTACATTGGTAAACTTATAATTGTTATTGATGGTTTGTGCCTCATAATTTATTTAGTAAGCATGTCTATTGAATTACCTACGGTTGATCAAACTTTGATGATGGTTGAGGATAAGGTTCCTAATTTAAATGGTGATAACTACAAATCCTGGAGAGAAATTTGTCCTCCTTCATTTAGGGTGCATAGATCTTGACTATGCTCTTCGTGAGAAGAGCCACCAACACCTACGAGATACTAGCTCTCAAGTGAGATTGCTTTGTATGAGCGGTGGGAGCGATCTAACCGTTTAAGCATGATGTTCATCAAATCTCACATTACGAGTAGTATCCCAGGTGGGTCGATCAGGGAGTGTGAAAATGTCAAGGATCTTATGGAGGCAATTCATGCACGGTTTGAAACATCGGAAAAGGCATTAGGAAGCATCCTAATGAGGTAGATTGACATCCATGAAGTTGGTTTGGTATTAAAGGAGTCCGTGAGCATATTATGAAAATGAGAGACATATTTACTTTCGGTTGAAATCCCTTGAGATGGTGATTAATGATGATTTCTTGGTGCATTATGTCTGAACTCTCTCGTCTCATTATACTCCTTTCAAGATATCTTATAACACGAGAAGGATAAATGGTCAATCAATGAGCTTTTGACCATGTGTGTTCGGGAGGAGGAGAGCGCCGGGAAGTGAATGGCGCACATCAGTAGCAGGGAAATGTCAAGTACGCTTCAAATAAGAATAAGAAGTGGAAGGGAAAAGGCAAGCTGCATGAGGTTATGAGCAAAGGTAATAAGGACAATATCAAGTGTTTCTTGTAAAAAAGGCGGGACACATGAAGAAGGATTGTCCTAAGAGAAAAGCCTAGCTTGATAAGAAAGGTAACCTCTTATCTCTTGTGTGTTATGAATCTAATATGATTTGTGTTTCGAATCTAATATGATTTGTGTTTCACATAATGATTGGTGGATTGATTCTGGTTCTACAATCCATGTTTCTAATACCATACGGGGTTTTACGGATCAAAGGAAGCCATTAGGAAGTGAATACGGCATCTATTCGGGAAGCAGGGATGCCTTCACGTGTTGAAGGCTATTGGAACTTATAGACTTATTTTAAGTACTAATTATGTTTTGGATTTGGAGCAGACCTTTTATATTCCTAGTTTTTCTAGGAATTTAATTTGATTTCTAAACTTGTACCATGTGGATACTCTTTCAACTTTTATGGTAGTTCTTTTAATTTAATTAAGAACTCATCTATTGTTGGAAATGGTACTTTGGATGATGGTTTGTTTAAAATTCATTTAAGTGATACTGTTCCTTATAGTCTTATGACTTCACATGCTAACTTGGTATGAAACGTACTATTATGTATGAAAACTCTTCCTTTTTTGTGGCATAGGAGATTAGGACACATCTCCATTGATAGGATTAAAAGGTTGGTAAATCTTTGGAGTTCTTGAAACTCTTGATTTCTTTACTTGACTTTGTTACTTGTGTACTGCATTAAGGGAAAGCGGACTAACAAATCCAAGAAGGGTGCCAAGAAGAGTTACGAACTTTTAGAAATCATACACAGATATTTATTTGCTTGCGACATGAGCTCTAGTGGTGAAATATTTCATCACCTTTCTTGATGATTACTCACGATATATGTATCTCTATATGCTTTATCACAAGGATGAAGCGTTGGATGCTTTCAAAATATATAAAGCAGAAGTAGAGAAACAATGTGGAAAACAAATTAAGATCGTGAGATCGATAAAGGAGGTGAATATTATGGTAGATACCTTTGGTATAGGACAAGCACTTAGTCCATTTGCTAAATTTCTTCAAGAGCAAGGTATTGTGGCTCAGTACACCTTGCCTGGCACACCATCTTAGAATGGTGTAGCAGAATGGAGAAATAGAACATTAATGGATATGGTACGGAGTATCTTTGAGTAACTCCAAACTTCCTCATTCTTTGTGGATTGAAGCTCTCAAAACTGCAGCGTATATATTAAACCGAGTTCCAACTAAGGCGGTTCCCAAAACGCCATTTGAATTATGGAAAGGTTGGAAACCAAGTTTAAGTCATTTACGCATCTGGGGTTGCCCGATTGAGGTTAGAGTTTATAATCCCACAAGAGCGGAAGTTAGATCCTAGGACTATTAGTGCATATTTTATTGGATATGCGAGAAAAAATCCAAGGGATATAAGTTTTATTGTCCTAACCATTCCAGTAGAATTGTTGAATCAAGAAATGCCAAATTTCTTGAAAATGATGTGGTTAGTGGGAGTGATCAACTCAGAGACTCAGTCTCTGAGAAAATTGATGTTTCAGACAATGCTCCTACATCAAGTAAAAGATTGGTTGTTCATCCAAGCGGGGTGAATAATGAGGAACCACTCAATCAAAATCCACATTGATGCGATTGTTTTAGAAGATCATTTTGAACAACCTCCAATACAAGTGGAACAACCAGTTGTGCAACAGTCTCAAGAGACTGCTAATACAACATTAAGGAGATCTACTAGAACAAACAAATCAGCAATTCCCTCTGATTATGAAGTGTATATGCAAGAAGTCGACTATGACATAGGTATTGAGGATGATCCAGGACACATTTTTACAAGCTATGAGCAGTAAATCGAGTTGTGGTATAATGCCATGATTGTGAGATGAATTCTATGGCGGATAATACGGTTTGGGACCTTGTTGACTTGCCTGCGAAAAGAAACCTATTGGTTGTAAATGGGTATTTAAAACCAAAAAGGATTCATTAGGCAACATTGAGAGATACAAGGCTAGACTTGTTGCCAAGGGGTTCACACAAAAGGAAGGAATAGATTACAAAGAAACATTTTCTCCAGGTTTCTAAAAAGGATTCCTTTCGTATCATAATGGCATTAGTTGCCCATTTCAATTTAGATTTACATCAAATGGATGTTAAAACAGCTTTTCTCAATGGAGATTTGGAGGAAGAGGTTTATATGAAAGCTTGACTGATGGGTTCATTTCAAGTGATGGTGAGCATTTGTTTTGCTAGCTTAAGAAGTCCATTTATGGACTTAAACAAGCCTCCGGCAGGTGGTATTTAAGATTTCACCTTTGTTATCTCTTCATTTGGTTTTGTAGAGAATGTCATGGATCGGGTGTATATACCACAAGGTCGGTGGGAGTAAAATCATCTTTCTTGTGTTATATGTAGATGATATTCTCCTTGCAACCAATGATTTGGGTTTGCTACATGAGGTGAAACAATTTCTCTCTCAACATTTTAGTATGAAAGATATGGGTGAGGGCGTCTTATGTCATTGGCATTAAGATTCATAGGGATAGGCCTCGACATGTTTTGGGACTATCTCAGGAAGCCTATATTAATAAAATTCTTGAGAGATTTAGAATGAAAGATTGTTCACCCAGTGTTGCACCCATTGTTAAGGGTGACAGGTTCAATCTGAACCAATGTCCTACACTTGAGATTGAAAAGGAACAAATGAAAACTATTCCTTATGCTTCAGCTGTTGGAAGCCTAATGTATGCTCAAGTCTGTACTAGACCTGACATCGCTTTTGCAGTTGGCATGTTAGGAAGATATCAAAGTAATCCAGGTTTGGATCATTGGAGAGCTGCAAAGAAGATCATGAGGTATCTTCAAGGAACTAAAGGTTTCATGCTTACTTATAAGCGTTCCGACATTTTAGAAGTCGTCGGATATTGGACTCGGAACTTGATTTGGATGCGTTGATTCTCGAAAATCAACATCCGGATATGTTTTTATGCTCGCCGGAGGTGCTATATCTTGGAGAAGTGCCAAACAATCTTTAGTTGCCACTTCTACCATGGAGGCTGAGTTTGTTTCCCGTTTTGAGGCAACTACACAGGGTATTTGGTTGAGAAGTTTCATTTCTGGGCTTGGAGTTGTTGAGTCTATCTCTAGGCCAATAAAGTTATATTGTGACAATTCAATTCTTGTATTCTTTGCTAAGAATAATAAGAGTGGAAGTCGAAGTAAACACATCGACATTAAGTACTTAGCAATAAGGGAGCACGTTAAAGCCAAAGAAGTGCTCATTGAACACATACATACTGAGCAGATGATTGCTGATCCTCTAACGAAAGGCATGCCACCAAAGACGTTCAAGGATCATGTTGTCCAAATGGGACTATGTCAGCTTTGTCACTATGAGAGGTAATACTTTCATTATGCGAAACTTTGTAATTTAGTTTGTTTTCTCTTTTAAGTTGTATACATTTTGGTTGGAGACAAACAAACATTCTAGAGGACCTAGAATAAACATTTGAGGTTTGTTCATAAAGTGGTATTCCACATTTAAGCGTTCATTTAGAAAGAGTAAAATTGCATTGTAATACATAGAAGGTAATACTTGTTTAAAAGGGACTTACCGCTATGATTCATGTACTTTTTCCTCTTTCTAATTAATTTATACACATCTACATCTCTTGTGTTTTGGATTATATTATACAAGTTTGGACCAAGTGGGAGAATGTTAGACTTTTTACAATATGGTCCTACACTTCTCATATAATTACATTTTGGTCCCTGTTGATGTGGTCATACTGTTGTGTCTCTTGGCGATTGTCTTTGATGGAAAGACAAGCGCATATAAAAGAAGTTTCTGAGGTCCCCATTCGATGCATTTTTGATTCCCAAAACCATCACCCAAAATTGCAGTCAAGTGGAAGATCTTGTAATTCATAAAGGAGCAAGAAGATCAAAGAAGTAATTGCTATGGCTGGAGGTTTGTCATTTATTTCCGCATATATTCCATGGAGTTTTTAGACTGAAATTGATTGTATTGTAAATGAATATTGGAATATGAATATGTTTTACATATGCCAGTCAGCTAACAAGACCCTGACAAACGTAAACACATCATTAACATTTTAGGAGCTACAACTGCTAAGAAGACTCAGGATGAATACGGCTTAAGCAGCAATGGTAATTCCAACTATTCCTCTTCTTTCATCTTGCCGTGGAAGTTTGACGGTAATATGTTTGGATCAATTTGAGGATATACTGATAGCAAGAACTCCATTAAAGGAACTATATTGAAAGCGCAAATAGTGCTAACCTGCAAATATCAGTCGTGATCTGTGTAAGTTGTTTCCTCTCCTTTCTGAAAAGACCCTTCCCTTTGGCAAGTTTCAAAAGTAACCATAAACATATCTTCACATTAGCCGAAGGTCATTTTATACTCAACGAATAACAATGCAGAGTAGACTTGAATTCATCTGTCTAATGGTGGATTTTCATAGCCGAGGATTCCTATTAAACGTGTACCTCACCTAATTTTGGCAAGCATATATAATACCATCTAAGTTGGAATATTAAATTGCTGACTTCTTTTGAATACCCAGAGTCCCAGTCATATATAACTACAGACCCAGAAAATGCGAGTACATCCAAAAGGATCACAAGGTAATGCTGATGGGAGTTATATATATTATGAATCAAAAGTTGAAAGCTAAGTTAAGCAAATCTTTTTGCACAATGAACGCATTATAATAAATTATCTTATTGATTACTGCATCCTATGATGGCTTTTACTATTTTCACGTATCCCAATGGTCATAACAAAATATATATACTAGTCTAGACAACAAAAAGAAAAAAAGAACTGCACAGGAGTTGATTTCTGTATAATAAACAAAAAATGGAGAAGAAAAAAAAAGCTTGAAACAAAATGTTTTTCCATTGCTCACCATCTTTAGTTGGCCTTCGAGATAGATGGCCGTCAAGATATGAAACATTTGAATCTTCATTGGCAGGTGGTTTGAAAATCCCCCAAAAGCGAAGGGTCTCGTCACTCTGCCCCAGTTGATACCAAAGTTAGTCCATATGGTTCTGTGAAACATTGATTTAAGAAATCAGCCACATATATTTAAGACTACAAGATACTAGGTTCTAGGGGTGAACGGTTACGGGTATCCTGTATTTTTCGGGGGAATCGAAACCGGAATCGCATAGTACAGGTTCCCAAAAAAAGAAACCGGAACCGCACAGTGCAGGTTCTTCAATTCAAGGAACCGGAAACTAAAATGCAGGTTCCGGTTCCTTTCCAGGGTATCCTGTAAAAAATCAATTACCCCCCTATTAGTTTAAAAAATAACAAAAACACCTTATAAGTTTACAAGTACACCCCTAACAAATTTTCATTATTCATTCATTTGTGTCCAATGTAACTCATAACCTGTAATCTCTAAGCAACACTTGAATCCAATCAATTTATCACAATTCACATAAAATTCGTCAATCAAAACCAAAACACAAACAATTATTCATCACAATTCACATAAAATAAATTATTAATATTTATTAATTTATTAATTTAATGTTATAATTGGTCAATTGGGTATTTATAATATACCAAATATAATTTAGTAAATTTAATATTAGAAACTAGTAATGTTATAATTAAATAAGTGATCATACTACAATGTAAATTGTAATGTTATAATTAATTAAGTGATCATATTACAATGTAAATTGTAATGTTATAATTAATTAAGTAATATACTATTTAATTATAATTTAATATTATAATTAATTAAATTGTTAATCATTTAATTAAGTATTGTAATATTGTTTATAATAGAATGTTATAATTAATTAAATAATCATACCATAAATTTATAATATAATGTTATAATTAATAAAATTATAATAATTTAATTAAGTATTGTGTAAATTAGTAAATTACTAATGTTTATAATATAATGTCATAATCAATTAAGTAATCATTTAATTATGTAATGTTATATTAATTATATGATCATACTATAATAGTATAATGTAATATTATAATGAATTAAGTAATCATACTATAAATCTATAATTTAATATTATAATTAATTAAATTTCAAATCATTTAATTAATATACTAATGTTTATAATGGAATGTTATAATTGATTAAATAATCATATTATAAATATATAAAAGGTAATGTTATAATTAATTAAATTTTTAATTGTTTAATTAAGTAATGTAATAATATAGTAAATTACTAAATTACTAATGTTTATAATGTAATGTTATAAATTCATAACTAATTATGTAATTATGTAATCATTTAACTATGTAATGCTATAATTAAGTAAGTGATCATAATATATAATGTAATATAATAATATTATAATTTATTTGAGTAATTATTTAATTATAATGTAATGCTTAATTAATATTTATAATGAAATGTTTATAAGGTAATGTTATAATTAATTAAATTTCTTATCATTTAATTAAATATTGTGCTAATGTTTATATAGTAAATTACTAATTACTAATGTTTAAAACATAATATCCTAACTCATAATCAATTAAGTAATCATTTAATTATGTAATGTTATATTAATTATATGATCATACTATAATACTATAATGTAATGTTATAATGAATTAAGTAATCATACTATAAATCTATAATTTAATATTATAATTAATTAAATTTCAAATCATTTGATTAATATACTAATGTTTATAATGGAATGTTATAATTGATTAAGTAATAATATTATAAATATATAAGGTAATGTTATAATTAATTAATTAATTAATTAATTAATTAATTAATTAAATTTTTAATTGTTTAATTAAGTAATGTAATAATATAGTAAATTACTAAATTACTAATGTTTATAATGTAATGTTATAAATTCATAACTAATTATGTAATTATGTAATCATTTAACTATGTAATGCTATAATTAAGTAAGTGATCATAATATATAATGTAATATAATAATATTATAATTTATTTGAGTAATTATTTAACTATAATGTAATGTTTAATTAATGTTTATAATGAAATGTTTATAAGGTAATGTTATAATTAATTAAATTTCTTATCATTTAATTAAATATTGTACTAATGTTTATGTAGTAAATTAGTAATTACTAATGTTTAAAACATAATATCCTAACTCATAATCAATTAAGTAATCATTTAATTATGTAATGTTATATTAATTATATGATCATACTATAATAATATAATGTAATGTTATAATGAATTAAGTAATCATACTATAAATCTATAATTTAATATTATAATTAATTAAATTTCAAATCATTTAATTAATATATTAATGTTTATAATGGAATGTTATAATTGATTAAGTAATAATATTATAAATATATAAGGTAATGTTATAATTAATTAAATTTTTAATCGTTTAATTAATTAATGTAATAATATAGTAAATTACTAAATTACTAATGTTTATAATGTAATGTTATAAATTCATAACTAATTATGTAATTATGTAATCATTTAACTATGTAATGCTATAATTAAGTAAGTGATCATAATATATAATGTAATATAATAATATTATAATTTAATTGAGTAATTATTTAACTATAATATAATGTTTAATTAATGTTTATAATGAAATGTTTATAAGGTAATGTTATAATTAATTAAATTTCTTATCATTTAATTAAGTATTATGCTAATGTTTATGTAGTAAATTAGTAATTACTAATATTTATAATATAATGACATAATCAATTAAGTAATTATTTAATTATGTAATGTTATAATTAATTATATAATCATACTATAATGTAATATTATAGTGAATTAACTATTAAGTAATCATACTATAAATTTTTAATGTAATATTATAATTAATTAAATTTTTAATCATTTAATTAAGTTTGTACTAATGTTTATAATAAAATGTTATAATTGATTAAGTAATTATACTATAAATCTATAACATAATGCTATAATTAATTAAATTTCTAATTATAACTTTATAAGTCAATTAATTAACTATTTAATTATGTTATAACTTATAAGTCAATTAATTAAGTAGTAATCAATTAATGTAATGCTATAATTAATTATACTATAAATCAATTAAGTAATGTTATAAAATTATAATTAATTAAGTAATCATTTAACTGTAATGTAATGTTATAATTGATTAAGTATGATATTTAACTAGTAATTAAATTTATTAATGTTTATCAATTTATCATATATAATTAATTAATTACTAATTTATTATAGATATACTTAGAACTTGATAATTGAAGTAAATAACTAAATATATTATTACTCAATCAAATATACTATTTTATTCAAAAATAATTCTTTTAATAACATTAAAAATGTAAAACACTTTTAATTGGATCATAATTCCAATTATTCACTTAATTGATCAAAATTTTAATATTAATGTATTATAATATATAAAAGCTTTTAATATAGTGTAATTTATATGTAATAAGTATAATTGTATTCGTATATTTATTTAATTAGGTTATTCTAAAAATTTAACTTTTTCTATTTTAAATTTTTTTATATGTAAAATAATAGAAACTCCCCCATTATTTACATTTCACAAATATTTCATTATAGTCTAGGTTCTAAAATAGGTTCTAAACAGGTTCCAAAAATAGGTTTCAAAACAGGTTCCAAATAGGTTCCAAAGCAGAATTCAAACGGGAGGGTTCCAACGGGTGCCCCCTACAGGTTCCAAACAGGGTACCCTTTTTACAAGTTCTGGTTCCTCCACATGCAGAAGCTGGGCAGGAGGCCGGAACCTGCGATGCGGTTCCAAAAAATTGGAACCCGAGAACCTACCCGCAGTATGGAGTTAGGTAGGTTAGGTTCAGGTTCGGTTCTTACCCTCGGTTCTAGTTCTACCCGCTACTTGTGCTCACCCCTAGTAGGTTCTAAACTAACGTTTATCAGATAGTCAAACCTGAGAAAGCTCAAGAACTCTAGAGCTTTCCAGCTTTTAATTCCCCAACTTTAGCCATAAAAGCTCCACGCAGTATCTCTTTTTGATACTAGTTCCGTTCCAGTCCACATATCTGTATATGTAACATCAAATTGCCATAAATAAGGTCAAAGACCAACACTTCATCATTATAGATGGGCAATAAAAATGTTATCATAGATGGAAATGTCTCTTAGAAGGACACAAATAAGTTGTAGTTTATAAAGAAAAATCATAAGAGTGAATTATTTCAATTGCCTGTGCTCCAGTATCATTTCTGATGCAGGTTCCCCATTGTGAATTCCATATCTTAATACATCCATCTTCTGTGCTTCCTCCAGGGCAAGAAAATTAGATTGATAGGGGATCCATGCAAGGCCTTGACAGCATCACAATGTGCAACAAATCAGCACAAGAATTTGGCTGAACTCAATTTAGAAGGCTCCCATTCGTATTCAAGCTCATCATCACCACCGCTTGCCAGTAGATTGCCTTTAAACCTCTACAACAGGAATGTTTTTTTTCACCAATGAATAATTTTCATATTAAATTCATCCCTTATATTAAATGCATCCAGAAGATAGCTTCATTCTGCAAATAACATTAATTAAAGCATCCAAGAAACCAACATAAATACATGTGATTAAGTACACATACTCTCTCAATTTATATATGCTTTCTTTGTGCAGAACAGAGATCAGTACCTTGTGCATGCATCAATGCCAATATGGCTTAGTGCTAGTTTGTCGCAGTGCCTTCGCGTCTTCTTCTTTTACCATAGATACTACAATTCTACTTTCAACTTAGGGGGTGTTTGTCCGAGCTTATAAAAATTAGCTTATAAACAACAAGTGCTTATAAGCCAATTTTAGCTTATAAGCATTTAAAATTTTAAGCAATTACATGTTTGGTTAAAGTACTTATAAGTGTGATAAGTAGTTGGCGTGTTTGGTAAAATCTGGCTTATAAGTACATTTTATTATAAAATGACTAAAAAATGATACTACATTAAACAATGGTATACTATAAAATTTTAAAATTAAATAAGGATAATGTGGTAATATACTTTTGGTCAAACTGGTTTATAAGGAAAAAAAAAAAAAAAGTACTTCTCTCCCAACTTATTTTTTTTTGCTTATAATCTCAACTTATAAACTCAAAAAAGTTATAAACAAACATGTCAACTTAATTTTAGAGCTTATAAGCTAGTTTGACCAGCTTATAAGCTTAGACAAATATCCCCTTAATTTGATAAGAATAAGATAAGAGCTCATATGATAATTTTTGCAAACTATATCTAATAGCAAATTATAAATAAATAGTATTTTAAATAGTTCTCTAACTCTAGATATAAATTAACAAATAATTATATTATCCTACTATTGAAACGTATTATTATTCTCATTAGAAAATATCATTCAGCTTCTTAACTTACTGAATGTTTATTGAATATCAAAGGATATGACATAGAAAATGAGAGATATATAAGCTAGAAATTGAAATTCGGACTTACCAATATATTCACAAAATGAAATTACAAGATATGGGTGTTTCACTTTCGCAAGAATTTGAATTCCGCTAGTTGTCATTCTTCTTCATCACTTGCAACAGGAACTTGAATTCATCCGAATCCAAGGGAGTAAAAGGATGGGTTCCGACAAAATCTTGAGGAATTCATACGAATCCAAAAAATTAAAGCTACTGGATTCATTTGTACTTGGATTGATCTCTTCCCCCTTCTTCCACATGTGGTAACACCAGATGCACCCCAGACCTTTTTCACATCCAATTGCTACTAAAACATCAAAAGCATATCAAAATGATGATCAAACAATTAATATTTTAGGAAAGGTAAACCTATTTTATTGGATTTAGGATTTAGGATGATTACTTTACAGTCAATCATATTTTAAAGAAAGCAACTAAGAAACAATTACATTTACATCAAAGCATAACCTTACGTTGACTCTAAAGATTCTTCCTACACTCAAAATTTCAAAACTTTACATATAAAAAAGAGTTGATATAATCAAAATCCTAAGAAAGGAGAATGCTGTCATCCATAGAATAAAAGAAGCGAAGTCGAAAGAGAAACCAATTGGCAAGATGTAATCTTGTTGCTCACGATCCAGTCAAGTCAAGGTCGGCCGAACCCAGTTGAACTCTTCTCTCATCTTCCCTTGCGGTGAACAAAGAGTGAAAGTTCATTCGCGCACTTCCTGGAGTGAGGGCTCATCTCGTTCAGAGTTAGGTTGGAGAGCATAAAGACCAAAGAATCCCTTCCCAAGACCTATATACAGGTGCCAAAGATAGTTTACGAACTGCGATAGGGGAACAACTGAAAGACCAGCTCAGCCAAGTCTCAATGCAAATCCCCAGCCCCCTTGATCAATTTGAGATTCTCCCATTGATTCCGATAAATATAGATAACTTGTATTTCTCATTCACAAATTCCTCTTTCTTTATGCTGCTCACTCTCAGTTTGTTCCTACTTCTGGTTCATTTGGTTACTAAAAAGGGAGGAGGAAACTCAGAAAGATCCATATGCATGTACGACGGATCCATTGTATGGAATAGCCATTAACTGCAAGTGTAGCTATCCTGGCTCCGAAGCTTTCTAAGACTCCCTTGAATTCCTAAGGTAGCCAGTGCTTCAGTAAACGCTGGTTCTTTCTCCCTTAGCTCCGTACTCTTACAACCAAGCACCGGAACCAATAAACAACCAATTGGCTCGTCAACGGCTAAGTAAATGGCGCTCGAACCCTCCATCCTATATCTCTTTTCTAGTCCCTCGATATCTGACCCGTCAACCTTCCCATCTCCTCTCACTTACACATCTTCACTCTCTCATCTCTAGATGGGCATATTTTGATGGTTATCGTTTTGCAAAATTTACATGAAAACTTAAAATTTGAGATTACTAATTTAGAAACAAAAGATTGATGGAACAATAATGATACCTTTCAATTGATCTTCATTGAATTCTAAGAAAAATTAATATACCATCATGTTGGGAGTATAATATAAATGTACTACATTAATTTGTTCTAATTTAGTGCAATTAAAGATTCAATAGATAGTGAAATAATTTCTTAAAAAACCCTTTTTTAAGAGTCAAATTGAAATCTGACCTCTTTTTAATTGGCTTAGTATTTAGTAGATAAGACATTTCATCCAATTTTTTTCAACTTTTACCCTCTTCACTCTTGTACTTATGGAAAACCACCTTAGTGCTCAAGTCACTAGAGTCCAATCAACTCTAGCACTAGGGTAAAAAAAAATTTTAATCTTTTTTATTTTTCATTTCATATTTTTAAAAAATTAAAACAACTCATATAAATTTGCTATTCCTTTGTAAAAACAATATATTTTATTTTTTAATTTTGTTAATAAAATATAATTAGTTAATTTATTTGTTAGCTTAAATCAACTTTGATATTTAATTTTTAACACTAATTTGGAGAATAAAAGTCTAGTGACCCTAGTGCTAGAGTCATGTGGACTCTAGTGCCAGCGTCACATTGGTGCTAGAGTTGCCTAAAGTTGTACTCAATAAGAAACTCAAGTTTCCTAAGTCATATGAACATATATATAAATGATATTTGTGAGCAGAAGAAGCTATTTCAGAAATAAGTCATAAGCATAAAAGAAATAAAAAATTAACGTTGAGATGGAGAAAGCATTATTTAAGTTATATGCAGTAAAGAAAAAATATATCTTATTTAAATACCTTGAACTGGATTCGCCTGAAAGTGGAGGCGATGGAGCACCAAGGAAGCCTCCATAACTGCCCATCCTCCCCATAAGTGCACCGAACCCCGGACCAAATCCGATTGAGTGAGGATGCATCAAGGAGGGTCCCCACCAATGCCTTGCCCAAATCCATTTCCACCATTCCCCATCATACCTCTTCCACCTGCTGCACCAGTTCCCCTACTCCACATTGGATCAGCTAGCTCTCTATTTCCCATCCCTTGCATATTGCCTCTTCCAGAACCACCAGCATTCCCAACAACAATGTTATGACCATTCCCTCTTTCATGTCTCATCCTACCCTCATTCCCCACACCACCAGCGGCAGCATGACTTTGCTGCACGATACTCCCTACAGCAAAACCACCAACACCAACACCATCTACCTTGTTATAACCACTATTAACATTGTTATTGTTCATAACTTGCTCTTCCACTTCACTCATCACCTTACTTGGCCCTAACTCAGAATTCTCCCTACATTCAAATTTTTCAGAAGAAAGAATCAATATAATCAAATTATGCTCTCTATATAGAGCCAATCATATTTTAAATAAAACAACTAGGAAACGATTACATGTACATTAAAGCCTTTTAGATGATTTGGAATATATAATAATCTAGGATTGAATCAATTATATGATTATAATTTACCAGATTACTTTATTCTCATATTTGTAGGTTGATTCTAAAGAATCTCCTAAAACACTCAAAATTTCAAAACTTTAAATTATAAAAAGAAATAATATAATCAAAATCCACCTTCTAGTCTTTATATATATATATATATATATTTTTTTTTTTTTTTTTGTTAACTTTAGCACTAGTAAAACTTTTAATTTCATATTTTTAGAAAATTAAAATAACTCTTATATACATTTACTATTCCTTTATAAAACAATATATTTTAATTTTTAATTTTGTTAATAAAATATAATTAGTTAATTTATTTTTAGCTTAAAGAAATTTTGATATTTAATTTCTAACAATAACTTGGAGAATACATTTAAAAAAAAAAAAAAAAAAACCAAAACCTCTAATGACCCTAGTGCTAGACTCACTTTAGTGTTAGAGTTGCTAGAGTAAAGGTATAAAAGTTGTAGAGGGATAAAAAATATAATAAAAGTAGATGAAATGACTTATCTACTAAAACAATTAAAAATGTCATATGGTAACTTGTCCAAAAGCAAAGGGTATTTTAAGTAGTTTTCTCATTTTTAATCAATTATACGATACTCCTACTGACAAAACCACCACACAACACCATCTACCTTTGTTGATGCTGGATTTTGGCACTAACGAATTGTCACGTGCGTAACGTTGATTGGCTAAGAAACACACGTGATAATGGATATAGAAAGTGAAATAAATGCAAAGAAAGCTTTTAAAGTGGTTCGGATGCTAAGGTAGCAAATCCTCGTCCAGATTTGTATTGATATTAGTGTGGGTGGAGTCGCATAGCGGTGACTTACGGAAGAAGTTGGAAAAAAGTAAATGTGTTTACGGGAGAGAGAGAGTTTCTCCATGTAAAAAAATGGCGAATCCCTTTAATGAAGGGTCTTCTTCATTTATATCAAAGTGAAGCGTGTAATCATCATTAAATCCATGGGTTGGTGTGATTGTCGGGAGGATATAATCCGGCTTTATGTCCCATTGCTCTCTTCCCAAGCTGATTTCGGACGATTTATTGCAGGGGAAAGGGACACGTGTGAGCTCCATATCATTTTGGCGGAGGTCGGCGTGTGCGTGTTGCTCTAATAAAGGGGCGGAGTCACTCTTCACGTGACTTTCCCGTCGACCACCCTTATTTTCCCAGGCATACCAGAGACCCCCTAGTTTTTAAGGTTTGAGGATCGAACCTTGGAAACTAAGTCACATCGGAGATTCTAGTCGCTCCGACCTAAATGGGATGAGCTCGGCACAGGACTCTTGGCGAACACGATCTCGCGCAATTCCTTGCCTAAGCGACGACAATCTTCATCCCTAGCGACAGGATCGATGGGAGCGCTTCCTTTACATGCCTTAGAATTCAATGAACGATTACTGCGCCGTCGGGCGCTACTGCCTTGTTGCGGCGTTTGTCGACACATTAAATGCGTTGTGTGCTGACCCAACGCCGTTTTGATAGCATTGGTTGTGCAACGCATTTGAAACGACGACTCTTATCGCGGCATTTAATGCGACATGGGGCGCATTTAATGCGGGGAGAGAGAGTGGGTTGTCGTTTGATTAGAGAGTGTGTAAGTCAATTCGCAATCCATATAAAAACTCGCATTTTTCAGATGATGCCACCTAAATTTCTTTTGCTTCGAGTGACAAACCTTCGCAAACCAGAGATCTTTCTTCTCCGATCGGCGCTTATCAGGCAACTGGAACGAGTTTCGGTCTCGGTTACGCATCCCAGAAGGTAAGATTCTCTTCTTCCTCTTTTTCTCGCATTTGTTTGGTTGGGCCATGGCGTTGAGTCTCCCGGTGTTTCACCAGAGGCGTGGCCGCCCCGTCATTGGAATTCCAGGCCGTGGGACGGCGGCTCGGGGAGTTCTTGTTAGGGTTTAAGAATATGTCCCCTATTGGCCCGCCGGGACAAACACGAACCTAAATGGAACCGGTGTCTGTCGATGTTGCAGGCTGGAATGGGCCTCCAATCGGCATCCGGCAGGAAGGCCTTCCGGCTCGTCCTACAGCAGGGGAAGGGGCCGTTCCCGGAAGGACACGTCCGCCCGATGTCTTCTCGATCCCTCACCTCAAAGGAATTCAATAGGATAAAAGCGGTTTGCGTCCCACGGAGGTGTTATTCGACCATACCCGGAGTCGTCACGGCGCCTTCCGATGGCCTTGCCGCGATCTTTAAAAGAGATCTTCAAGGGTGGAGGGAGGATTCCCCTCCATCCTTTCATCAGGTCGGTCTGGATCATTTCGGGATCACACCGATGCTGGTGACGCCAAATGCGTATGTCATCCATTTGTCGCGATGTACATCGCGTCTTGCTAAGAAGCGGCAGGGCGAGCCAGCGGCGGTGGAGCTTGGCGTCGCCTACTACCTCAAGAAGAGTAGGGACAAGGACTCGTATTATTTGTCTCGGCGACCTACCATTGCCGCGGGGATACATAGCTATCCCGGCCCCATGCGGGCTTTACGAGTCAAAGTTCTTCTTCTTTTGTTATGGCGACTCTTTGCCTGAAAATTTTGTTTTGGGGAACAAGTGCGAGGTTTTCTTCGCTTGGTTCATTGTGCATCACATGATTTATAATAATGACATGCTTTTTTCCTTTTGCGATTAATAGACGACCGGCCAAGCCCTCACTCGCCGAGATAGGCTCGTATCTTTTGGAGTATTGGACGGGAGGCGGGACGTGAGAAACTTGTGACAACCGAACTTGCGGAAGTGCAGTTTTCAGCGACAAAGCATCTTTAGAACCCCCAGAAGGTAAGTTATACTGGTTCCCCTCTGGTCGTAGAATGATTTCGTTTACTAACGAACTTAAATGCGAAACCATGCCCCCAAAGGAAAGTCAGAAGGCCCAGCCAGAGCACCCATTCATCTTCCTCGATCGAGGAGAGAGAGGCGGTGAGGCTTTGCTGTGATCCTATTCTGCATAGTCAGGTGCGAGCAGTCGCGCCTCCCGGCCCCCCCATCTGTGCAGAAGCGGACCCGGGGATGAGCGGGTCGCTCGGGGCGCGCCCCTTTGCTCGCCCAAAGCGGAAGGCTCCGGTCCAGAGGTCGAAGAAGAGGGAAGCGGTCGGGCCGAAGAGTCGGAGCCGAATCGGGAGCGACCTCGAGGTCACGATAGGAATCTAGGAGGTCGGGCAAGGGAGCCGTGAGCGGAGGCGATGCGGGTTATTAGGCGAAGGCGAAGGGCACGCAGGTGCTGCTCATTGGGGATGCTGCCCCGATTACACTGCGATCGATAGTTTGTATACTACGAATCGAACTATCAGATCTATCTCTGACGAGTTTCTTGTCTGGGAGGCTTGACGACGATGACCACGTCGTTCGGCATCTAAGCAAGGTAAAGCGAGCTATTGAAACTTTATTCTGATTTATTTCTAACTCATATCTTGCTGTGACGGTTGTTGCAACGATGAGGATGTCTATGGAAAAGGCCAGGGGTGGGGGAGGGGGCATAAAGGGGTCAAGGGGCTTGGGCAACCTTAAGGAGGAGGTCGCGGCCGGAGGGAGGCGCTTGGAGTCGTTGAAGTGGAAAGAACTCGGGCGTTCGAAGGCAAGCAAGTGCTCCCCAGGCCAGAACCAAAGGGCCTGCTTACGAGCAGTGGACTTCCAGAAGACGGAGCTCGATCGACGTGCAGAGGAAGTTAAGGAACTCCAAAGGACAGCCGCCAGGCTCTCTAAAGAGGTCGGAGAGAAGGATCGGGAGATCGGGAGGCGGACGCACAGGGCTCAGCAGGCGAACAAGATAGGGAGGCCTCGAGGCGGGAAAGGCAAGCTCTTGAGGCTGAGCTCCAGGAGAGTCGGGAGAGAATCGCTTTTCTGACTGAAGAAATGCAGAATCAGTTTGAGGAGATGGAGGAAAAGGCCGCAGACTGGGCAATCGGGTCTATTTACTCTCTGCGAGGGCAACCGGATATGGATATGTAATAAGGTGGAAAAGTAACCCTTTGGCTGGCACCAGGGCCTTAGCGGCGGGGTTACATCTTTGGCAGGTGAGGCTCAACCCATTTTGCCCAACAAAGGCGAGGGCGGGTTAGGCCCGCCAATTTAGAAAGTGGTGGGACCCGTCACTATAACCCAGCGGGTTAAAGGAAGCAGTCAGGCACCAGGTTGCAAAGGATTTTTTTTTTTTTTGTTTTTTTAATTTAACTTTTCAAATAAATAATTATAAATATAATTGTTTTTAGTTAACTTTTCAAATATCAATAATTCAATTCAATTCAATTTTTTTTGTTAACATTTCAAATATTAATTCAATTTTAATACAATAAAATTGTAATATAAGAAAAATTAGACTTATTCATTTATCAAAAAATAAAATAAGAAATTACAACAATTATTGCCTCGTTAAAAACCTCACCAAGAAAAACCCAATAGGAGAAAAACTTGGTAAAGAAAAAAGAGTGCAATAATTGACAATTAATTTACAAATTACATTTTACAAAACAACTAAATTGGGGGTGGTTCACTAGGACCTCCCTCATCTGTATCATCTATATTACAAAATTGAAATGATTCTACTAAAGCATTGTCGATAATCTCGTATTGATCTTGATGGCGCGATCGTTCCCAATCTCGAAGACATGTGAGGACTTCAATCATTTTTGGAGCAAGTTTAGTCCCTCCTTTCATTTAAAAATCCTTCCACTTGCACTAAATGTTTGTTCGGATGAGGCCGGTTGGGGAGACAGGGCAGCGAAAACATCCAAGGCAAGTCTTGATAATACGGGAAAAATACATTTTTATGGCTCTCCAATACTCTAAGAGATCAAAGTGACTGTTGAAAACATTTCGGGGGTTGCCAAATATTGTTGAAGTTCATTACTCTGCGACTCCATGGAGGGATGACATATTAGTTATTGTTGTTGTTGGTGGTGGTGCTTGAAGAAGAAAGGCGTGCTTGGACTGGGTCCTCTTCGGCCTTTATTTAGTACATTCCAAGAGAATAAGTCTTCATTTGTTTCTTCTGATACAGCTTCTCTGGATATTTCGCCTCTTTGCGACTACGGGTTCCCATACCTGTTTTCATATTGGAAATATACTTCGAAAATACTATTTTTTACCTCTCCTATTTGATTGACATATGATTCGTTTTGTAAATTTTCACTTAAATTGTCAAGACCATTTTCTAAACGTGCTAATTTAATTCTAGGATCAAATATAGCACCTAAACAATAAAAGAAAAGGAGCAGGGTTTCCAATATTTCAAAAAAAATTTCCATTGCCTTTATTGGTGCATGTAAAATTTCATCATCTTTGTTTTTTTGTTAATAACTCGGAAATTTTTATAATTGCATGTATTACCAATGGACTAGTAGGATAATACACACCAGAAAGTTGTAAAGTGGCTTGGTAAAAACATTTGAGAAAAGAATGAAATACTTTAGCTATCTTCCAATCATTTTCTACCAAATGATGAGGACCTCTATTATTTGCTACAAAATAACTAATTATATTAGCATAAGGTAAACATGAATCAAGCATTAAATAAGTACTATTCCATCTATGAGGCATATCTAATGCAAAAGTTCTAGGAGACATATTTGATTTTATACAAGCTTCTTGAAATTCGGTATTTCTTTTATTACTACTAGTAATCCAAGCTAAAGATTCCCTAATTCTATCAATATTTTTTTTAATTGTTTTCATACCACTTTTCACAATTAAATTAATAACATGACATGCACAACATTGGTGAAAAAACTTCAAATTATTATATAAAAAGATAATTATTTTGAAAAAATTCTATAGCTTTACTATTAGAACTTGCATTATCTAAAGTTAAACTTATCACTTTATCAATAATATCATAATCTTCTAAAACTTCAATAATTTTATTATAGATTTCTAAACCACTATGATCCACATCCATTAATCTAAATCCTAATAAAGATTTATTTAATTTAAATTCATTATCAAAATAATGACTAGTCACACAAATATAATCTTGTTTAGCTCTACCACTCCAAATATCGGCGTTAAAGCCACACTAATATGACAAGTATGAAATTTATTTTTTTAATTCTAATTTCATTTTTTTAAACATTTAATTTTATTAAATCATTTCTAGTTGCGAGTTTTAGAATAACAAATCTTTCAAAATATTTATCTTACGCCATATTAATAGGTTGATCGGATGCGGCAATATATAAAGCTAAGCAGGTTCCCCACTATACATCAGAATTATAACGCCAAGTAGTACCCATATTAGTTATTTGAGTTTGATTGCTTTCTCTATTTCCCATGTTGATTAATATGTTTATTAGCATGCCTTTTTAAAGTACTAGGACCATTACAGAATAGGCCCATAAACATTTGCACAATATTTGCATCTTGCTTTCTTGACTTGAAGCCATTTTGCCATTTTATACGTAAAACTTGTCAAATGCAGCCCGACGTCTTATGTGTATGTTTTCACGGGCGGAGGGTTGATGATCCCACCCTCCCGGCGCAAGAGATGAAGAATTAGGACGGGGAGGGGCGCCCGATTACGGGGAGGGCGGACAGAACCACCTGCGGCAATATTTGTTAACAGATGTGGCATATTTTTGAGTGTATCGGATTACAGGGAGGCCCAGGACAGCATGGGACTATTTGAATCTCCTGCATTCATAGTAAAATCAGCGGGACTAGGACTAGGATAATAGTTTTCTTCCTCGTTGAAATTGATGGGGAAAATATCTATCCATTGTAGACTTGTAGTTGAAAAAAAAAATGATGTAGAAGAAATAAAAATTAAAGAAAGAGATTTGGAATATGGAAATTGGAAATATGAATTGAAAATTGCAAAACCTAATAAAAATTAAAATAAGAGCAAATTGATAACAAAAATATTAAGAGAATAAATGAATAATTGAGACTTGAGAGTTGAGAGAATAGAGATTAGAATAGAGAATATGAGAATTTGAGTTGTGAGAAAAATATGAGAGTTTAGGGCCAATTTATAGAAAAAAATAGGGAAAGAAAATGGCGAAAAAAGACCCCTCCAACGGCTATATTTCAAGGGTAAAAAGTGTAATTGAAAAAAATAAAAAAGATTTACAATTTTTTTTTTTTTTTTTTTTGGGCCAACCCGGCGGGGTTGGCCGGTTGGCTCAACGACCAAGCCCGGCGGGTTGGGCTCTATACCAACCCAGCCGGGGTTGGGCCTCTTGCAAAGAGGACAAATTAGCAACCCAACGGTGGGCTCTGGGGAGTTACCATTGTGTGGCCCAAGGCCCGCCCGAGGGTTGCTAGCGGAGTTGGGCTCAACGTTTTGAGCCCTTCTTTTTCTGGCAGGGTTAGGGTTGGGCCCGGCCAGGCCTCTGGCCCATTTTTTCCCACCTCTATGTCCAGGCCTCCCGGGTTGGTGGCGCGACCTTTCGGATCATGGCGAGGGCCGATGAGCCGCAAGTCGCCCCCACTCACGCGAGGCGGGGGTTACGGGGGAGTTCAAAGGATCCCTGCCGACCGGCCAGTGTAATGAGTTGTCCCATTATAATCGGGTCTTTTGAATTTTTGTTTTCTACATAAATGGAGACATTTTCTTTACAATTTTAGTGCGCTTTTTCATATATATGTACAATTTACAATTGTGATTTACAAATTAACCACTACAAATCTGGATGAACATGTCTGTATTTTCGGGCGAACAAAGTAATACTTAATATTAAAGAAATTAACAAAGCGGAGTGAGTTCGGGATTACTGATAGTATGGTCGGAGGTGCTCGACATTCCAAGCTCAGGGGGTACTTTGGGAGTAACAATCGATTTTCTTTGATGGTAGGTCCCCCGGTCCCGATCTTTGCTTTATGCATGAGTACGGACCTTCCCAGTTAGGTCCTAGTACCCCTTGGCTCTCCCACGGTCAGGAGAAGCTTCGGCCTTTAGCACAAGGTCTCAGGACACGGAATCTCGGCTTGACCTTTGTAAGCTATTCTTTGGTAGAGGCTTTGCTATCCTTATGAAGCCTTGTTGCGGATCTCTTAAAGACGATCCAAACTTGCTCATGGGTCGGCGTTTTTGATCCTGTTATGCGGAGGGTCCCTCCAAAGAGAACCGGTCCCGAACCTGCGAGGGGATCATCGCTTGCGGCCATAGGCTAGCGAAAATGGGGAGTTTTCGAGGTGGAGGTCCTTGGAGTTATCAGTGCGCCCGCAAGACCTCGGGGAGATCGTCGGCCCAATTTCCTTTGGGTGCCCGAGCTTGGCCTTGAGTGTGCTTGATGATCTTGTTGTTGCTTGAACTTGGCCATTCGGCTTGCGGTCACGCGGCCCCGAGGCAAATTTTTTATGGATGCCCGGCTCGTCGCGAGCTCTTAAACTCCTCGTTGTCGGTGCTTTCCATTATCCGAGATGAGGGTGTGAGGATTGTGCGCACACTATGTTCTTGAAAACGAAGTCTTTTAGCTTTAACTGTCGTGATCGTAGCTAGCGGTTCGGCTTGACCCATTTTGTGAAATGTTCTATCGCGACCACGGCATACTTGACCCCTCCCACTTTCCGGCAGGCATGGGCCGATAAGGTCGATCCCCACTATGGAAAATGGCCGGGGAGGGGCTAGACATAGTAATTAGCTCGTGAGATGGGGCTCGTGGAATGTTCGCGAACCGGCGGCACTTGTCACATTTCTTGACAAAGTTATACATCTTCTTGGATCAGAGGGGCCAATAATATCTGACGAACAACCTTGTTTGCCGAGAGATCGAGCTCTTTGTGTGGTTACCGCGGAGGATCCACATTGTGAATTTCCCTCATGCAGTGTAGTCTACCTCTTCACTTGGATTACTGGAGGAGGGAGCCTTTGAATCCTCTCTGTCTGGTGATCCCGATGAGTGTGGCCCGAGGCGAGACCTTACTCGCGGGACCTTGCCTCGACCTTGCCGCTAGGCAAGGTCCCATCCACTTAGTCTTGGACAATGGGAGTCATCTAGGGAATGCGGTGAACCACATTCATGGTTCGGTCAAGTTGATAGTCGGGAACATCGGCGAAGCGAATAGGAATGCTATCGGGGAGCCTCGAGTCCAACGATAAGGCTATCTTTGCCAAGGCATCCGCTATAATTGCTCTCCACAGGGGATCGAGGCGATTTCAAAGTGCTTAAACGACCACAGAGGTCTTAGCCTCTTTCGGGTAGCGGACCATGTTTTCTTCCTTGGCTTGTATTCCCCCGCCCCAAAATTTGGTTGGACGACCAATTTGACATGATCATGTAAATCTGATCACAGGTTTGCACCCACCCGTTTCTTTGGCAGTCCTGACCAACCGTACGAGCATACTTGGATTCATTATTGGTCGCCTTAAACCCGAACCCAGGAGAATACCATGGAATTGAGGCCCCTCGGGACTCAGGAGGAAGACCCACAGCAAGGCTCTTTTCTGTTTGATGACCCGTCGGCGTGAGGGGTTCAGTTCGACGAGGGTTACGAATAATTTCTTGACCCGGCTTGGAGCTGGCTTTGCTCGCTTGGGAGATAGGAAAATTTGAGATGAATATGACAATCTCCTACCCTTTGATGAGGTCGACCACAGGGCTTGTCTGGGAGGTCAAAGCTGGACTCCCGATTCCATGGCCCGTTTCAGGGGCAAGGGTAGAGGCCTCACCAGTTTGGAGGACTGCACGAGGGAGGGTAATTTGTCATTATATTGATTGTATGGGCATGGAAGTAAGGTCGCGCTTTACGGGCCGCGACCGTGATAAAGCTAGTCGACTCCATTTCCGGAGATACCATATCTCGGCATCCAGATAGATGCTTACTTGCATAATATCTTGGCCACTAAACCTTTTCCTCTTCCCGTATTAAAGCGGACCTTATTGCAGTTGAGACACGGATAGGTAGATGAGCAGGATTTCCTGTGGAAGAGGCTTAGAGAGGAGAGGTGGCTTCCCAAGATGTTCTTTTATACTCTGGAATGCCTGCTCGCATTCGGGAGTCCACTCGAATTTCTTATTGGCCTTCAGAACATTGAAGAATGGTAAACTGATGCAGTAGCCTCGATGTGAAGGCGACTAAGTTGTAATATCCCACTTGAGGTACGTATTTAAGATTTGTTGTATTAGTTAAAAGTTTATTGTTTTAACTTAAATTGAGTTTATATGTTGAGTTGGTTGAATTGTTGCCTTGAAATGGGTTGAGTTTTGGTGAAGTTGGAAATTCAAACCCCGTAGGCGAAAGAAACTTCGCCGCGGAGGAGGGAAGTGGCATTACGGGTAGGTTCCGCCCAATTTCGCGAGGCGATGAAAAATTCTTGGCCGCGGCGAAGAGCCTAAAACAAAGATTCTTGAGTTTTTCTAGAGAATTCTTCTTTTTGGGACACAATGACCATTCTACCCCCTAATTAGTAGGAAAAGTGGGGGAGTAAAATGAAAGGAATTTTAGTAGAGATTGGGTTTGTATGGGGGTGTAGTTGTAAGAATCAAAGGATATAGATGGAATTTTCAAAAAAGAAAGACAAGGGCAAAATGGGAAATGAAGCTTATAATATGAACTAAAAAGAGTAAAGTGTAGAAAGAAAAGCTTATTCATCTTCATTCCGCCTTTCTTCCATTGCCCATATTCTCTCAATTTCTCCACCCAATTTTCCAAGATTTCTAAGGTTTTTAAGAGGGTTTTGAGTAAAAGATTTCATCTAAAGCTTTCTAAGGTGAGTTTTCTTGTATTTATAGTGAGGTCTTATTGTGTTGATCTGCCCTTGTGGTTGTTTTGAATTGTAGAGAAGAGACAAGTGCCACAAAGGGAAGGAAAAGTGCTAAGGAACCCATCTTTGCACAAGGTAAGTAAATCCCAACCAAGTTGAGTTATGACTAAGCTTTGAGTAGAGACTTATTTTAATTATGTATGTACATGGTATACCTACTAAAAATTGAGATGAGATGTGTGCTTAGTCTTAGTATTTGAAAGAATGATTAAATATGAGAAGTGTTGTTGATATGTGTATTGAGAATGGAGTTTGAGATGAAGTTTGAGAGATGTTGTGTAATCCTTTTTGGGAGTGCTTTTCTTGGACAGGGATTATGAGTAATTGAGGGGAGTTTTTCCTAATTTGGATGGCTAGAAAAATGAAGTTTAGTAGTAATTTTCCGTAGGGTGTTTATATGCACATGAGATGTTTGAAGAAATGCCTAAGTGAAATCTGCCCTGTCACTGCCGTAACCTTCAGAAGTAATTTTTGTATCTTATTACGGTTCGAACTGGGCTGAGACCAAAATAGTGAAGTTGCAGCCCTGTTTCTAAGCTTTGAAACGAGACTAGAACCGTAAGTAATCCAAGGGTGTATAGCATAAGTTATGGCCGTTTTAGTGTGGTGGTGCAGAATGATTGTTTTCATTAGTGCATTAGGGAGCATGAGATAGCTCTACACCTTTGTTTATACACTTGAGAAGTAGCTTGAGATTTAGTATGGAATGTGAGTATAAGTTCTTTAAGAGTTAAGAGAAAGAGAATAGAGTAGGTTGTGCGATGGGGAACCCGTGAGTAATGGGTAAAGTTATTCGGCATGTACGCCGCAGGTTGAGAGCGCGGCATGAGTATCGGATAAAGAAGTGGTGTAGCCCGTGAGAGTGCATGCGGATGAGGGCTATACCAGTACCCGAGAGAGAGAGATTATACACCTCCACATGGCCAAGGGTTCGAATCCATGCATCCAAGAAGTCCGATCGGCTAAAGTGAATAGAGATCACGTAGGGCGGGAGTGAGTCGGTCGTGCCCCAGGTGAGATGGGGTCGTGATTTATGAAAGAGTTATGAGAAAAGAGTTTCTAAGAAGAAGAAAGAGGAAAGAAAGAGCGTACCCTTGAGTTATTGACGGGGAGTTGTAAGGAAAGAATGAGAGAGAGTTCACAGGGGATAGCATGAGTAGAGGATTTACTTGCGAGCATTGTTTAGTGCTCACCCGTTGTTTTCCCATGTTTTGCGGGACCTAGGAGTGGAGACTGTCGGATGGATGTCGGCGTGCGAGGAGGAGGGTGGCTGCTTGTCACGATGTTTTGATAACTTTTGTATATGTTATGCATTTTGTGTAAAATGTATATGTTTGTAAAGAATATGTATATATGTTTAATAAAAAGAAAAAACTTGGGCCCGATTTCTTTATGTTATTTTATATGTATTTTATTATAATCTTTTGAGTAGTAGTGGCTTTTACATTTTTGGTATCGGGAGGCCGAGATTTTGGGGATTGCAGTGTGCCCATTCTTGCCGCTACGACATCCGATAACCAAATTGTGTGAGTTAATTCTTTCCTTACTTTAAGTGTTCTTTTGAATTGATCAAGTATGGTTATTTTGTAGATAGTAGTAACGGGGAGGAAGGGTAAGGGTGTGATGCGCTGAGGGAGAATCCTCCAAGGCCCACCGGGGAGAATCGCTCCCCCACCCACCCCGCCCTTGATGAGACGAGGGTTCGAGCTATAATACGGCGGGTTTTAGCGAGTCGGGGAGAAGTAGTTCGGGAAAGAAGGCGAGACTTCCAAAGAGTACCGCCTACGAGACAAGAGCGAAGGGCAGTACCTCGGCCGGTCTGGAACTTCGGAGGTGATCCGTTCGGGCTTATAAACCAGAATGCCGCCGCATTTAAGGGTACAAGGGACCCAGAGCGAAGGAATGGTTTAAGTCCGTAAAGGGCAGCCCGGCATTGTTTCCCCACGAGCGATCGAGAGAGGATCGGAGATATGCTAGTTTCTTGTTCGAAGGGAGATGCCCTGAGTATATGGTGGGAATTAATGGAGGAGACCCATGATATAGCCTCGATGACTTGGGAGGAAGGTTCCGGAGTTGTTTTGTGGTAGATCTGCGCAGAGGATCAGTACATGAAAGTTCAAGAGTTTATTCACTTGGGAGCGGGGGACTAGTACGGTGAAGGAGGTGCGCAGATTGAACTCCCACTTGCTGCGCTTTGCACCCGATAGTGTATACATTAAGGAATTAAGGAGAGACGAAGAAGTTTGTGCAAGGGTTGAGGAGCAGATATTGCTCGAGATGTAATGGGCAGTCGAGCCCTCGTTACCTACGGTGAATACAGCACGGGCGTTGGGCGAGATACATGTGAACAAGTATATTCTAGAGGGGTTGGCTTTTGACGTACCTAGTGCCATCCCTTATCTTACGGGAGAGGAGAGTAGATGCCTGAGACAAGTAAGGGCAAGAAGAAGTTTCAGCAGGAAGAATAGGAGAGATCGGTCCCAAGAGGCCTGACGAAGGGTTTCCTTGTACTAAGTGTGGGAGAAAGGGCCATCCCGGGAGGAGAGTGTTTGAAAGATCGAATGTGTGTTACAAATGCCGACCCGCCGGGGCATATGTGGAGAGATTGTAAAGCTCCCCGGCCTTCCCACGCGGTCCCACATCCCACAGAATGCGAATGCCGGGGAGGGTGTTTCACAGGTGAGCGCAAGGGGTGAAGCGAGGCCGATCCCTACGGCCGGTGGCGTGATTGTTATTTCATCTTTGTTTCTTTATATGCTTTGATTGATTAGGAGCCCACGCATTCTTTTATTTCATGGAATGATATTAACCGAAACACATTAAAGTATGACCCATTAGGATAGAGTTGCTGATGGAGTTAGTGTGTTGACTCGAGATGTTGATGGAGGAGTCTGTAGTGATTCATGGTGGGGAGTTAGTAGTTGACTTAATAGTTTTCGATATGCCGATTTTGATATAATTTTGGGTATGGATTTCCTAGGGAGGAATGGAGTAGAAATTGATTGTCGGAAAAAGAAAGCGAGATTTAATCTCGATAATGGAGATAAGTTTAGTTTTGGAGAGGGGTCATCGATTGAGTATGTTGATCGGTAGTATAAAAGGCGAAAGATGTTGAGGGGTTGGGGTCTGGATACATTGCTCACGTGGAGGTACAAAGTGGAGGTGATGTTCCCTGATCGAGTTCGAGTGGGCGATAGTTCGAATTTACGGATGTGTTTCAGAAGACTTGCTCGGGTTTGCGCGGAAAGAGAGGTTGAGTTTGTGCTCGAACTTGCACCGGGAGGCAGCACCTATATCTAAAGCCCCCGGCTCGAATGGCCCCAGCGGGAGCTTGAAGTTAAAGAAGCAAGCTCCGGGGAACTTTTATAAAGGTTTTATCCGGTTAGAGGTCATTCTCCCACGAGGAGCCCCGAATTTTGTTTGTGAAGAAAGATGGATCACTACGGATGTGTATTGATTACGAAGAATTGAATAAGGTAGCGGCGAAGAATAAATACCCATTACCTCGAATAGATGACTTGTTTGATCGGTTGGAAGGGCTTGGTGATATTCTCGAAGATTGATTTGAGGTCGGGTACCATCAAGTAGTGTGAGCAAGATGTAGCTAAAGGAGTGCCCCCTTTTAGAGTACAAGGTATGGGCATTATGAGTTTGTAGTAATGCCGTTTGGTTTGACTAATGCCCCAGCCGTCTTTATGGACTTGATGGGATAAGGGTATTTCATGTTTGTTTGGATCGAATTTATAGTGGTTTTTATAGATGATATCTGGTTTTATTCTAAGTAGAGAGCATGAGGAACATCGAGAATAGTGTTGCAACGGTTGAGAGAAAGCGGGTTGTATGCTAAATTTTTCGAAGTGTGAGAGTTTTGGCTCGATCAAGTGATATTTCTGGGAGGGCCGTCGGTGTCGAAGGATGGGATTTCGGTAGATCCAAGTAAGATAAAAGCAATCCTTGAATGGCGCCGGAAGGGGACCCGAATAAAAGAGGTCCAAGTTTCTTAGGCACAGCGGAGGTTACTGAGACGTTTGTTGAAGGGTTCGCCCGTTGGCTAAACCATTGACAACTCTTGCCAAAGCAGAAGACTCCTTTTATATGGTGAGAAGCTTGTGAGGAGTTGTTTTCCAAGGAAGTTAAAGAAGAGGTTAACAACTTGAGGCTCGTGTTAGTGTTGCCTCGAGGTGTAGATTATGACATTTATACGGATGCCTCTTTGCAAGGACTTAGTCTTGTGTTGATGCAATTAGGTAGGGTAATAGCATATGCCTCACGGCAATTAAAGAGTATGAGACGATACCCTACGCATGATTTAGATTGGCGGCCAGTGGTCTTGCTTTAAAGATTTGGAGGAGGCGTTATCTTTATGGTGCCAAGAGTAACATCTACTGCGTCTTGAGTTTAAAGTATTTCTTTACTCAAAAGTTGAATATGAGGCATAGAAGGTGGTTAGAAGTTTTGGTTAAGGATTATGAGTGTGAGATTAAGTATCAAGCCGGGGAAAGCCAATGTAGTAGCCCGTGCCTTGAGCGGGAAAGGGAAAGCTTACTTGTCATGGACCACTAGGACGAAAGAATTGATAGAAGAGTTGGGCAAGGAAGCAGTTGAAGTGATACGAGAAGGATTGCCTGTTGGAGGTTCGAGTCCACCCTTTCTTGGAGGAAGTCAAAGATAAGCAAGTGGCCGATGAGTGGTGTCGAGAATAGTTCAACAAGTGCATGAGGGCAAGGTAAGCGGAGTTCCACTTGCGAGGATGGTGTTCTCTTTATTTCAGGGGAATCGGTTGTGTATTCCTCAAAATGATGAGTTGAAAAAAGAGAATACTTACGGAAGGCTCATGACACACCATACCTTTGCTCATCCTGGAGCAACCAAGATGTATCAAGATGTAAAGAAGGGAATTCTTGGTGGCCGGGTATGAAGAAGGATATTGCAGGGGTTTGTAGCCAAATGTTTGACTTGTCAACGAGGTTAAAAGCGAGAACATCAAAGGCCATCGGGGTTGCTTCATCCACTTAGTATTCCGAGTGGGAAATGGGAAGAGTATTTGATGGACTTTATCACAGTCTCCACCAGAGTTCGAAAGGTTTTAATGCTATTTGGGTGATTGTGGGAGGGCCCAGATTAACGAAGGCGCCCATTTCCTTCCCGGATAAAGGAAAGTACCACCTCGGATCAAGGTTGGCTCGGATCTACGTGAAAGAGGTAGTCAAGGGTTACGCAGGTGTGCCCGAGACAATAGTGTCGGGGAGACAGGAGATTCAAGGTTTGTTTCAGACTTTTTTGGTCTAGTTTGCGAGAGAAATTTGGGTACCCGTTTGGCATTTAAAGTCGACCTATCATCCTCGAACAGGATAAGGTAAGGGCGAAAGCGAGCAGCTCAGGGTGCTTGAGGACATGTTGAGGAACTTCTTTGTGTGGATTATAGAATGACATGGCTACGAAATGTTACCTTTAGTGGGAGTTGCCTACAACAATAGTTGTCAGGTCTGCAATAAAGATGGCGCCTTACGAGGCTTTTGTATGTAGACGATGTAGGTCTCCCACATTGGGATGAGATTGGCGAAAGGAATGAGTTGAGTCACGGCTCTTGGGCGAGAAATAAGGGCGAGAAAATGATAGAGGATGTAAGATTAATCCGAGCGAGAATGAAGCAAGCCCCAAGATAGACGGGAAGAGTTATCTTGGAGCTTAAAGAGAAAAGAAGTGGAGTTCCAAGTGGGTGATAAAGGTATTTTTTGAAAGTTTCCCCTTATAAGCGAGTAATGGGCGGGCGGGAACAAAGGGAAGTTAGCACCAAGGTACATTGGTCATTTTGAGTATGCAACGAGGGTTGGGAAAGTTGCCTACGGGAGTTAGCTACCACCTTTTTCGTATGGACAAGGTGCATGATGTCTTTCATGTCTCCCAATGTTGCGAAAGTATGTAAGTGATCCCTCCCACATCTTGGGAGTATAGAAGAAAGTCGAACTTTGTAGAGAATCTTGTGTATGAGGGAGCCGCTGTCAGATTTTAGATCGAAAGATTAAAGAGCTCCCGAAACAAGAGTATTCCCGTTAGTGAAAGGTGCTTTGGAGGAATCACAAAGTAGAGGAAGCCACATGGGAGACGGAACAAGACATGCGGGAGAGGGGTACCAGGAGCTATTCGTGTGAATTTCGGGGAGCGAAATTCTTTTAAGGGGGAGAATTGTAATATCCCACTTGAGGTACGTATTTAAGATTTCTTGTATTAGTTAAAAGTTTATTGTTTTAACTTAAATTGAGTTTATATGTTGAGTTGGTTGAATTGTTGCCTTGAAATGGGTTGAGTTTTGGTGAAGTTGGAAATTCAAACTTGGCCAAGGAAGGGCGAAAACCTTTCCCGCGGCGGAGGAGAAAGTGGCATTACGGGTAGGTTACGCCCAATTTCGCGCGGTGATGTTCTTCGCCCCGCGGAGAGCCTAAAACAAAGATTCTTGAGTTTTCTAGAGAATTCTTCTTTTGGGACACAATGACCATTCTACCCCCTAATTAGTAGGAAAAGTGGGGAGTAAAATAAAGGAATTTTAGTAGAGATTGGGTTTTGTATGGGGTGTAGTTGTAAAGAATCAAAGGATATAGATGGAATTTTCAAGAAAGACAAGGGCAAAATGGGAAATGAAGCTTATAATATGAACTAAAAAGAGTAAAGTGTAAGAAAGCCCTTATTCATCTTCATTCCACCGCCTCTTCCATTGCCCATATTCTCTCAATTTCTCCACCCAATTTTCCAAGATTTCTAAGGTTTTAAGAGGGGTTTTGAGTAAAGATTTCATCTAAAGCTTTCTAAGGTGAGTTTTCTTGTATTTATAGTGAGGGTCTTATTGTGTTGTTGCTTTGCCCTTGTGGTTGTTTTGAATTGTAGAGAAGAAGACAAGTGCACAAAGGGAAGGAAAAGTGCTAAGGAACCCATCTTTGCACAAGGTAAGTAAATCCAACTAAGTTGAGTTATGACTAAGCTTTGAGTAGAGACTTATTTTAATTATGTATGTACATGGTATACCTACTAAAAATTGAGATGAGATGTGTGCTTAGTCTTAGTATTTGAGAATGATTAAATATGAGAAGTGTTGTTGATATGTGTATTGAGAATGGAGTTTGAGATGAAGTTTGAGAGATGTTGTGTAATCCTTTTGGGAGTGCTTTTCTTGACAGGGATTATGAGTAATTGGGGGAGGGGGAGTTTTTCCCTAATTTGGATGGCTAGAAAAATGAAGTTTAGTAGTAATTTTCGTAGGGTGTTTATATGCACATGAGATGTTTGAAGAAATGCCTAAGTGAAATCTGCCCTTGTCACTGTCGTAACCTTCTGAGTAATTTTTTGAGTATCTTACGGTTCGAACTGGGCTGAGACCAAAATAGTGAAGTTGTAGCCCTGTTTCTAAGCTTTGAAACGAGACCAGAACCGTAGTAATCCGGGAAGGGTTGTATAGCATAAGTTATGGCCGTTTTAGTGTGACTGGTGCAGAATGATTGTTTTCATTAGTGGGCATTAGGGAGCATGAGATAACTCTACACCTTTGTTTAGACACTTGAGAAGTAGCTTGAGATTTAGTATGGAATGTGAGTATAAGTTCTTTAAGAGTTAAAGAAAGAAAATAGAATAGTAGGTTGTGCGATGGGGAACCCGTGAGTAATGGGTAGAGTATTCGCAGTGTCGCCGCATTGAGAGCGCGGCATGAGTATCGGAGTAAAGAAGTGGTGTAGCCCAAAGTGAGAGTGCATGCGGATGAGGGGCTATGCCAGTAGAGAGAGAGAGATTATACACTCACATGGCCAAGGGTTAAAGAATCCATGCATAAGCAGGAGTCCAGATCGGCTAAAGTGAATAGAGATCAC
>CM047745.1:15841692-16169362 GCA_026225825.1 Pistacia integerrima | reverse complement strand
TAGAGATCACGTAGCGGGAGTGAGTCCCGGTCCGTGCCCCGGTGAGATGGGGTCGTGATTTATGAAAGAGTTATGAGAAAAGAGTTTCTAAGAGAAAGAGAAAGAGGAAAAGAAAGACGTACCCAACGAGTTATTGAACGGGGAGTTGTAAGGAAAGAATGAGAGAGAGAGTTACGGGGATAGCATGAGTAGAGGATTTACTTACTGAGCATTGTTTAGTGCTCACCCCGTTGTTTTCCCATGTTTTGCAGGACCTAGGTGAGGACACTGTCGGATGGATGTCGGCGTGCGAGGAGGAGTGGCTACACTGTCCCTGATGTTTTGATAACTTTTGTATATGTTATGCATTTTGTGTAAAAATGTATATGTTTGTAAAGAATATGTATATATGTTTAATAAAAGAAAAAACTTGGGCCCAATTTCTTTATGTTATTTTATATGTATTTTATTATAATCTTTTGAGTAGTAGTGGCTTTTACATTTTTGGTATCGTGAGAGATTTTGGGATTTGACAGTGCCATTCTTCTCGCTGACGTCCGATAGCCATGTGTGAGTTAATTCTTTCCTTACTTTAAGTGTTCTTTTGAATTGATCAAGTATGGTTATTTTGTAGATGAGGCGTAGTAACAGGAGGAAGGGTAAGGGTGTGATGCATGAGGGAGAATCCTCCAACCCACCAGAATCGACTCCCCCTACCCTTGATGAGACGAGGATTCGAGCTATAATACAGCAGGTTTTAGCAGAGAGTCAGGGGAGAGTAGTTCGAGAGAGACTTCCAAAAGAGTACCGCCTCCGCCCGAGACAAGAGCGAGGGAAGGAGCACCTCGGCCCGGTCTGACGACTCGAGGTGATCCGATTCAGGGGCTTATAAACCAGAATCAGCCGCCGGGCATTTAAGGGTACAAGGGACCCGCTAGAGGCAGAAGGAATGGTTTAAGTCCGTAGGACGGAGCGGCATTGTTTCCCCGAAGCGATCGAGAGGATCGATATGCTAGTTTCTTGTTCAAGGGAGATGCCCGTATATGGTGGGAATTAATGGAGGAGACCCATGATATAGCCTCGATGACTTGGGAGGAATTCGGTGAAGGCTGCTTTGAGGCCGAGCAGAGGATCGAGTACATGAGAAAGTTCAAGAGTTTATTCACTTGAAGCGGGGACTAGTACGGTGAAGGAGTATTCTGTAAGATTCAACTCCCTTGCTCGCTTTGCACCCGGAATAGTGTATACACCGGAATTAAGGAGAGACAAGTTTGTGCAAGGGTTGAGAGCAGATATTGCTCGAGATGTAATGACAGGAGTCGAGCCCCCTCATACCTACAAAGTGAAGCTCTAGCACGGGCGGGAAGGGCGTAGATCTATGTGAACAAGTATATTGCCGAGGGGTTGGCTTTGACAGTACCTAGTGAGCCATCCACCATCTTACAGAGGGAGAGAGTAGATGCCACAAAGAACAGAGAAGTAAGGGCAAAGAAGAAGTTTCAACCGAGGAAGAATAGGAGAGATCGGCAGTTTAAGAGGCCTAGAACAGAAGGGTTTCCCCCTTGTACTAAGTGTGGGAGAAACCATCCAGGAGAGTGTTTGAAAGATCAGAATGTGTGTTACAAATGCCGACAGCCAGGGCATATGTGGAGAGATTGTAAAGCTCCCCTTCCACCGCCGGTCCCTATCCCTAGAGGTACGAATGCCAGGGTGTTTACAGTGGCACAGGGTGAAGCCGAGGCCAGTCCCTCAGCCGTAACTGGTCAGTTGTTATTTCATGCTGTTTCTTTATATGCTTTGATTGATTAAGGACCACGTGAGCCACGCATTCTTTTATTTCTCATGGAATGATAGAGAGATTAAGCTTGAAACCTGTTAAAGTGAGTCAGCCCATTAGGATAGAGTTGCCTGATGGAGTTAGTGTGTTGACTCAAGAGATGTTGATAGGAGAGTCTGTAGTGATTCATGGTCGGGAGTTAGTAGTTGACTTAATAGTTTTCGATATGCCCGATTTTGATATAATTTTGGGTATGGATTTCCTAGGGAGGAATGGAGTAGAAATTGATTGTCGGAAAAAGAAAGCGAGATTTA
The DNA here is from genome assembly GCA_026225825.1 of Pistacia integerrima. Classification (NCBI taxonomy): domain Eukaryota; kingdom Viridiplantae; phylum Streptophyta; class Magnoliopsida; order Sapindales; family Anacardiaceae; genus Pistacia; species Pistacia integerrima. The sequence continues at coordinate 16,167,292 of CM047745.1, read as the reverse complement.
ATCTCGATAATGGAGATAAGTTTAGTTTTGGAGAGGGTCATCGATTGAGTATGTTGATCAGTAGTATAAAGGCGAGAAAGATGTTGAGAAAGGGGTATTCTGGATACATTGCTCACGTAGTACAAAGTGGTGATGTTCCACAGTCTGAAATTCAGAGGGTGCCGATAGTTCGAGAATTTCGGATGTGTTTCCGTAAGACTTATCGGGTTTGCCGCCGGAAAGAGAGGTTGAGTTTAGTATCGAACTTGCACCAGGAACAGCACCTATATCTAAAGCCCCTTATCGAATGGCCCCAGCAGAGCTTCAAGAGTTAAAGAAGCAACTCCAGGAACTTTTAGATAAAGGTTTTATCCGACCGAGTCATTCTCCCTGGGGAGCCCCAATTTTGTTTGTGAAGAAGAAAGATGGATCACTACGGATGTGTATTGATTACAGAGAATTGAATAAGGTGACAGTGAAGAATAAATACCCGCTACCTCGAATAGATGACTTGTTTGATCAGTTGAAGGGAGCAACAGTATTCTCCAAGATTGATTTGAGGTCGGGGTACCATCAAGTAAGAGTGGCTGAGCAAGATGTAGCTAAGACTGCTTTTCGTACAAGGTATAGGCATTATGAGTTTGTAGTAATGCCGTTTGGTTTGTAATGTGACCGTCCTTTATGGACTTGATGAACCGGGTATTTCATGACTGTTTGGATCAATTTATAGTGGTTTTTATAGATGATATCCCTGGTTTATTCTAAGTCGAGAAGAGCATGAGGAACATCTGAGAATAGTGTTGCAACTGTTGAGAGAAAGGCAGTTGTATGCTAAATTTTCGAAGTGTGAGTTTTGGCTCGATCAAGTGATATTTCTAGGCCATACAGTGTCGAAGGATGGGATTTCAGTAGATCCGAGTAAGATAAAAGCAATCCTTGAATGGCAGAGGCCGAGGACAGTAAAAGAGGTCCGAAGTTTCTTAGGCCTCGGCAGTTACTACGCACATTTGTTGAAGGGTTCGCCCAGTTGGCTAAACCATTGACAGCTCTTACCAAACAGAAGACTCCTTTTATATGGTCAGAAGCTTGTGAGGACTGTTTTCAAGAGTTAAAGAAGAGGTTAACAACAGCTCCAGTGTTAGTGTTGCCTCAAGAGGGTGTAGATTATGACATTTATACGGATGCCTCTTTGCAAGGACTTGGTGCTGTGTTGATGCAATTAGGTAGGGTAATAGCATATGCCTCACGGCAATTAAAAGAGTATGAGACGAGATACCCTACGCATGATTTAGAGTTGGCAGCCGTGGTCTTCGCTTTAAAGATTTGGAGGCATTATCTTTATGGTGCCAAGAGTAACATCTACACCGATCACAAGAGTTTAAAGTATTTCTTTACTCAAAAGGAGTTGAATATGAGGCAGAGAAGGTGGTTAGAGCTGGTTAAGGATTATGAGTGTGAGATTAAGTATCAACCAGGGAAAGCCAATGTAGTAGCCGATGCCTTGAGCAGGAAAGCTTACTTGTCCCGGCTTACTAGACAGAAAGAATTGATAGAAGAGTTGGGCAAGGAAGGCAGTTGAAGTGATCTACAGAAGGATTGCCGATTGGAGGTTCGAGGTCCACTTTATTGGAGGAAGTCAAAGATAAGCAAGTGGCGATGAGTGGTGTCAGAGAATAGTTCAACAAGTGCATGAGGGCAAGGTAACGGAGTTCCACTTGCAGGATGGTGTTCTCTATTTCAGGAATCGGTTGTGTATTCCTCAAAATGATGAGTTGAAAAAGAGAATACTTACGGAGGCTCATGACACACCATACACTGCTCATCCTGGAGCAACCAAGATGTATCAAGATGTAAAGAAGGGTTACTGGTGGCCAGGTATGAAGAAGGATATTGCAGGGTTTGTAGCCAAATGTTTGACTTGTCAACAGGTTAAAGCAGAACATCAAAGGCCATCAGGGTTGCTTCATCCACTTAGTATTCCAGAGTGGAAATGGGAGAGTATTTCGATGGACTTTATCACAGGTCTCCCTAGAGTTCAGAAAGGTTTTAATGCTATTTGGGTGATTGTGGACAGATTAACGAAGGCCGCCCATTTCCTTCCAGTAAAGGAAAGTACCACCTCAGATCAGTTGGCTCAGATCTACGTGAAAGAGGTAGTCAGATTGCACGGTGTGCCCAAGACAATAGTGTCAGACAGAGATTCAAGGTTTGTTTCAGCTTTTTGGTCTAGTTTGCAGAGAAATTTGGGTACCCGTTTGGCATTTAGTACAGCCTATCATCCTCAGACAGATGGTCAAACAGAGAGAACGAATCAGGTGCTTGAGGACATGTTGAGAGCTTGCTGTGTGGATTATAGAATGACATGGCACGAAATGTTACCTTTAGTGGAGTTTGCCTACAACAATAGTTATCAGCCTACAATAAAGATGGCGCCTTACGAGGCTTTGTATGGTAGACGATGTAGGTCTCCACTACATTGGGATGAGATTGGCAAAAGGAATGAGTTGAGTACAGCTCTTGGGCCAGAAATGACGCAGAAAATGATAGAGGATGTAAGATTAATCCGAAGCATAATGAAGCAAGCCCAAGATAGACAGAAGAGTTATGCCGACTTAAAGAGAAAAGAAGTGGAGTTCCAAGTGGGTGATAAGGTATTTTTGAAAGTTTCCCCTTATAAACGAGTAATGCGCTTCGGGAACAAAGGGAAGTTAGCACCAAGGTACATTGGTCCATTTGAAGTATTGCAACGAATTGGGAAAGTTGCCTACAGGTTAGCACTACCACCTCATATGGACAAGGTGCATGATGTCTTTCATGTCTCAATGTTGCGAAAGTATGTAAGTGATCCCTCCCACATCTTGAGTATAGAAGAAGTCGAACTTGTAGAGAATCTTGTGTATGAGGAGCGCCCTGTACAGATTTTAGATCGAAAGATTAAAGAGCTCCGAAACAAGAGTATTCCGTTAGTGAAGGTGCTTTGGAGGAATCACAAAGTAGAGGAAGCCACATGGGAGACGGAACAAGACATGCAGGAGAGGTACCCGGAGCTATTCGTGTGAATTTCGGGGACGAAATTCTTTTAAGGGGGGGAGAATTGTAATATCCCACTTGAGGTACGTATTTAAGATTTGTTGTATTAGTTAAAAGTTTATTGTTTTAACTTAAATTGAGTTTATATGTTGAGTTGGTTGAATTGTTGCCTTGAAATGGGTTGAGTTTTGGTAAAGTTGGAAATTCAAACTTCGCCGGGGCGAAGAAGAAACTTCGCCGCGGCGAGGAGGAGAAGTGGCATTACGGGTAGGTTCTGCCCAATTTCGCCGAGGCGATGAAAAATTCTTCGCCGCGGCGAAGAGCCTAAAACAAAGATTCTTGAGTTTTCTAGAGAATTCTTCTTTTGGGACACAATGACCATTCTACCCCTAATTAGTAGGAAAAGTGGGGAGTAAAATAAAAGGAATTTTAGTAGAGATTGGGTTTGTATGGGGGTGTAGTTGTAAAGAATCAAAGGATATAGATGGAATTTTCAAGAAAAGACAAGGGCAAAATGGGAAATGAAGCTTATAATATGAACTAAAAAGAGTAAAGTGTAGAGAAAGCCCTTATTCATCTTCATTCCACCGCCTCTTCCATTGCCCATATTCTCTCAATTTCTCCACCCAATTTTCCAAGATTTCTAAGGTTTTTAAGAGGGGTTTTGAGTAAAGATTTCATCTAAAGCTTTCTAAGGTGAGTTTTCTTGTATTTATAGTGAGGTCTTATTGTGTTGTTGCTGCCCTTGTGGTTGTTTTGAATTGTAGAGAAGAGACAAGTGCACAAAGGGAAGGAAAAGTGCTAAGGAACCCATCTTTGCACAAGGTAAGTAAATCCAACCAAGTTGAGTTATGACTAAGCTTTGAGTAGAGACTTATTTTAATTATGTATGTACATGGTATACCTACTAAAAATTGAGATGAGATGTGTGCTTAGTCTTAGTATTTGAGAATGATTAAATATGAGAAGTGTTGTTGATATGTGTATTGAGAATGGAGTTTGAGATGAAGTTTGAGAGATGTTGTGTAATCCTTTTTGGGAGTGCTTTTCTTGACAGGGATTATGAGTAATTGAGGGAGTTTTTCCCTAATTTGGATGGCTAGAAAAATGAAGTTTAGTAGTAATTTTCGTAGGGTGTTTATATGCACATGAGATGTTTGAAGAAATGCCTAAGTGAAATCTGCCCTGTCACTGTCGTAACCTTCTGAGTAATTTTTGAGTATCTTACGGTTCGAACTGGGCTGAGACCAAAATAGTGAAGTTGTAGCCCTGTTTCTAAGCTTTGAAACGAGACCAGAACCGTAGTAATCCGAGGTGTATAGCATAAGTTATGGCCGTTTTAGTGTGACTGGTGCAGAATGATTGTTTTCATTAGTGCATTAGGGAGCATGAGATAGCTCTACACCTTTGTTTATACACTTGAGAAGTAGCTTGAGATTTAGTATGGAATGTGAGTATAAGTTCTTTAAGAGTTAAGAGAAAGAGAATAGAGTAGGTTGTGCGATGGGGAACCCGTGAGTAATGGGTAGAGTATTCCCGCATGTACGCCGCATTGAGAGCGGCATGAGTATCGATAAAGAAGTGGTGTGCAGTGAGAGTGCATGCGGATGAGGGCTATACCCGAGTACCCGAGAGAGAGAGATTATACACTCACATGGCCAAGGGTTCCGAATCCATGCATAACCGAGTCCGATCGGCTAAAGTGAATAGAGATCACGTAGAGCGGGAGTGAGTCCCGGCCGTGCCCCCGGTGAGATGGGGTCGTGATTTATGAAAGAGTTATGAGAAAAGAGTTTCTAAGAGAAAGAGAAAGAGGAAAAGAAAGACGTACCCAACGAGTTATTGAACGGGGAGTTGTAAGGAAAGAATGAGAGAGAGAGTTACGGGGATAGCATGAGTAGAGGATTTACTTACTGAGCATTGTTTAGTGCTCACCCCGTTGTTTTCCCATGTTTTGCAGGACCTAGGTGAGGACACTGTCGGATGGATGTCGGCGTGCGAGGAGGAGTGGCTACAACTCTCCCCCGATGTTTTGATAACTTTTGTATATGTTATGCATTTTGTGTAAAAATGTATATGTTTGTAAAGAATATGTATATATGTTTAATAAAAGAAAAAAACTTGGGCCCAATTTCTTTATGTTATTTTATATGTATTTTATTATAATCTTTTGAGTAGTAGTGGCTTTTACATAAGTGCCGCTATTCGCCCGTTCAGACTCATGACCTGCTTTTTGCTGGTCAGGCTCTCCATATCGAGCAGAGCTTGAATCTTTTCGGGGTTTATTTCTATGCCTCGCTGATTGACCATATATCCCAGGAACTTTCTTGACGATACCCCGAACGAACATTTGAGAGGGTTCAACTTCATTCTGTAGAGTCGGAGTATGTCAAACATCTCAGAGAGATGCGCGATATGTTCTGAGGCGACCTGGGATTTGACCAGCATGTCGTCCATATAGACTTCCATTGTCCTCCCGATCTGGTCGGAGAACATTTGGTTGACTAACCTCTGATAGGTCGCACCCGTATTCTTGAGGCCGAAGGGCATGACTTTGTAATAGTACAGCCCCCAGTCCGTAATGAAGGTCGTATGCTCCTCATCTGGCTTATACATCGGGATTTGATTGTATCCCGAGTATGCATCCATGAAGCTTAACAGCTCGTGCCTCGAGGTGGCATCGACGAGCTGGTCGATTCTTGGCAGGGGGAAGCTGTCTTTCGGGCAAGCTTTGTTCATGTCGATGAAGTCTACGTAGGTTCGCCACTTGCCATTTGGTTTCTTTACCAAGACCGGGTTAGCAACCTAGGTCAGGTAGAGAGCCTCGCGAACGGATCCATTTCGGAGAAGGTTCTCCACTTCTGATTTTAGTGCGGCGTACCGCTCCGGATCCATCACCCTTCTCTTTTGGCGAACTGGCTTGGCTTCACTGCTGACGTTCAGTGAATAGCAAATAATGTCCGGGCTGATCCCGACCATATCTGCGTGCGACCAAGCGAACACGTCAATGTTCTCCTTCAAGAAGCTTACCAGCTCGGAAGCGAGCTGAGGGTTGAGACAGCTTCCGATCTTTAGCACTTGGCTCGGCTCTTTTAGGTCAACCAAAACTTCAGACAGATCCTCAACCGGGCCGCTCGGAGGGATTTCCTGAATTCGCGTATCTATGTTATCCTCCGCCGGACCAGGCTGTGGCTCGATCCGACTGATCGCCATAGCCTGGCGGGGCGCACATCGAGAAATGCCCTTTCCCTTGTTGGCCATTTGGACAGATTTTACATAGCATTCGCGAGATGCGCTTTGCGATCCGCTTACCTCCCCTATCCCCGTTGGAGTGGGGAACTTCATCTTGAGATGATAAATGGAAGTGACTGCCCTGAAGGTTCTCAGCAGAGGTCGCCCCAAGATTCCATTGAAGGCCGATGGGTAGTTCACGACCAAGAATTCAGTAACCCTAGTCACCTCGTCGTAGTCGTCGAGCGTGACTGGTAGCTGGATTGTTCGCTGGGATCGTGATCCCTCGTAAACCGCATGCAGGCATCGAGGCTGGCTTCAGGTCGGCCTCGACTAGGTTCATTCTATTGAAAGCGGACTTGAACAGAATGTTCACAGCGCTTTCGTTGTCTACAAGCATTCTGCAGACATTATGACACCCTATCAGGGGCGTGATCACTAGAGCATCCTCATGAGGATGGTACAAGCGAGCTGCCTCTTTCTCGCAGAAGGTGATTGGTTCTTCTTTTTTGGCTTTTTGAGGTCGCTGCGAAGTGTTCATTACCCTGATCGAGTCATGGTGCGCTTTGCGAGTATACCTTTCCTTCGCTCCTCGCGTGTTTCTCGCGAGGTGCGGACCTCCGAAAATTATATTTACACCTGCTGTACCCGCTGCGATCACGACGCTTTTTCTTTCGCTCCCCTTGGTTTTCTTTTGGGGAGTCATCAATGTACTCCTTGAAGTGCCCCTTCTTGATGAGCTCTTCGATAGCCTGCTTTAGAGCTCGGCATTCATCAGTGAGATGCCCATTATCCCGATGGTAACGACAGTATTTTTTGTTGTTTCTAGCCGTAGCAGGGGTTTTCATGGGTTCGAGCTCACCGAGCAGGTTGGCCTCCTCGGATTTATCGAGGATTACAGATATGGACACATTCAGCGGAGTGTATTGAGTCCCATCGCGGTCGCGACGAGGAATAGGAGCATAGGACTTTTTCTACTCGTAGCGGGGTTTCTTCCCTTTTCGCTGATCGTCAATGTCTCCTTTGCGATCAGCTCGCCTATTATCTCCCGACCATGCATATTGCTGGAAGTGCCGTGATCGCGACGGCAGAGTGCCGCCAACGAATTCTCTATTCGGAGATACTTTTCTGCCAGGTTATAGAATCTAATGAGGGAAATATCGTCCTCAGCCTGCAGTTCTTTCCACAGGTCGGTTTGCGGGCGAACTCCAGCTATTATAAGAGTTCGGATGGACTCTTCTAGAGCGTGAGCCACCTTGTTGAGTTCCCTGTGGAAGCGGTCAATGTAAGACTACAGGGATTCATCTCTTTCTTGCCTTATGTTGCTGAGGTAGCTCAAAGGCATTGAAAATTTTCGATTGGCTTGGAAATGCCGCAGGAACGTCGTGCTCATCCGGGACCACGCGATCGATGGGAGGGGCGACCTTAACCACCGTTTGGCGTGAGAAGTCAGTGTCACGGCCAAACAACGACATTTCGCAAGGTTCGAAACCTAGTGGAGCTCCATCAGGTCGTTGAACTCATACAAATGATCCTGCGGATCATAGTTTCCATCAAACGGCTGCATATCTGACATTCTGAACCCTGGTGGAAGTGGAGCAACTAACACTTCGGGAGAAAAAGGGGATGTAGAGGCGACTGCGCCTGTTCGTTTTGCTGCTTCCTAAACCTGTCCAGAGCTCGCTGCAGCTCCTCAATTTGGGGTAACGGAGCCAATTGGGGGTTGCTTTCACCCGTACGAGCCTAGCCTTCTCGGTTGCGGTTCAGGAAAGTCCAGAGGTTGGATTCCTCCTCGCCTCGGCCGGCATTTCCAGCCGCACTTGACACACGCTGACTAGAGGCGTGTGAAGGCGATGGGTTATGCGGGGCATTTTCACGACCCTCGCGGTGGTACGAACCGCCCCGCGAGGTGTGGGAGCCACCCGCATAACGATCGGGATCGTTCTGCTGGTGGTGATAGGAATCATCGCGCCCAGCATTTTTGTTTGGGTTTGCCTGCGACGTGGCATGGGACAGCTCGGGATTCACTTTTTCACCGAGTCTCAGCTTTGCCGACACCCTGCTCAGGGCGCCTTTTGTATTCGCTGGCCCTTGGGAGCCCGTAGGCTTACTTTTCGCCACTTGCTTACCCTTGCGCTTACGCGCTGCAATGCTCGCGGCACGGGCTATCGCCCTTTGCCGCGCTTTCGCGTGACCTACAGGCGTCTTTGGCGGTTGTACCGCTCCGGCTGTCGTAGATGATATGCCTTGGTCCAAACTGTCCAACCTCTGGTTGACCATCTGGAGAGTATTGTCGAACCTCTCCGTAGCTTACGATGGCGGAGGTCCGATTGCGGGGCAGTGCAGGGATATCCCCTGATGTATTTTCTAAATGCGGAGGCATGTTGGAAGGGCGGGTGTCCCTCCCTCGGGGCTGTGGGGGACTCCTTCAAAGACGCTCGGTTGACTCCGCAGTTCGGGACAATGGGCCATTTGTTATTGTAAGACCAGTAGGTCAAAGATTCTCCTGATAAAGGGTAGACACTAAATCAGGCCCTCCTTCTAGCGCCAAACTGTTGATGCTGGATTTTGGCACCAACGAATTGTCACATGCGTAACGTTGATTGGCTAAGAAACACACGTGATAATGGATATAGAAAGTGAAATAAATGCAAAGAAAGCTTTTAAAGTGGTTCGGATGCTAAGGTAGCAAATCCTACGTCCACTGATTTGTATTGATATTAGTGTGGGTCAGGTCGCAATAGTAGACTGACTTACGAAGAGTTAGAAAAAGTAAATGTGTTTACAGGAGAGAGAGAGAGAGAGATTTTCTCCATGTAAAAAATGGCCGAATCCCTTTAATGAAGGGGTCTTCTTCATTTTATATCAAACTGAAGCGTGTAATCATCATTAAATCCATGGGTTGGTGTGATTGTCAGGATATAATCCAGCTTTATGTCCCATTGCTCTCTTCCCAAGCTGATTTCGCATGATTTATTGCAGGGGAAAGGGACACGTGTGAGCTCCATATCATTTTGGCAAGTCTGACGTGTGCGTGTTGCTCTGACGGGAGCAGGTCACTCTTCACATGACTTTCCCACATCAGCCCTTATTTTCCCATGCATAACAACCTTGTTATAACCACTATTAACATTGTTATTGTTCATAACTTGCTCTTCCACTTCACTCATCACCTTACTTTGCCCTAACTCAGAATTCTCCCTACATTCAAATTTTTCAAAAGAAAGAATCAATATAATCAAATTATGCTCTCTATATAGAGCCAATCATATTTTAAATACAACAACTAGGAAACGATTACATGTACATTAAAGCCTTTTAGATGATTTGGAATATATAATAATCTAGGATTGAATCAATTATATGATTATAATTTACCAGATTACTTTATTCTCATATTTGTAGGTTGATTCTAAAGATTCTCCTAAAACACTCAAAATTTCAAAACTTTAAATTATAAAAAGAATTAATAAAACCAAAATCCACCTTCTAGTCTTTAGATATTTGGATGGTCATTTACTATTCCTTTGTAAAAACAATATATATATATATATATATATATATATATATATATATATATATATATATATATATATATATATATATATATATATATTATTTTGTTAACTTTAGCACTAGAGTAAAACTTTTTAATTTTTTTTTTAATTTCATATTTTTAGAAAATTAAAATAACTCTTATATACATTTACTATCCCTTTATAAAACAATATTTTTTAATTTTTAATTTTGTTAATAAAATATAATTAGTTAATTTATTTGTTAGCTTAAAGAAATTTTAATATTTAATTTCTAACAATAACTTGGAGAATACATTTAAAAAAAAAAAACCAAAACCTCTGATGACCCTAGTGCTAGACCCACTTTTAGTGTTAGAGTTGCTAGAGTAAAGGTATAAAAGTTATAGAGGGATAAAAATATAGTATAGAGGGATAAAAATATAGTAAAAGTAGATGAAATGACTTATCTACTAAAACAATTAAAAAATGTCATATGGTAACTTGTCAAAAGCAAAAGGGTATTTTAAATAGTTTTCTCATTTTTAATCAATTATACGAAGGGAGTTAATTTATATATATATAAGAAAATGGTTACTGTTTTTAAAAAAATCTTTATATCAATGTTGCCAAAAGAGTTTAAAGAAAAGGAAAAAAGTCAGCTCATGGTAGTTAGTAGTTACTAATAATAACATGGGATAATCCTACTAAAACCCCTCAAACTCAAGAAACTTCTTAGGCCCCACAATTATCAGAAACTACAAAATAGACCCTATACCGTTAGATATTAACATGAAAATGGATGTTTGACTCCCTTTGACCACTGAAATATCTGATTTGTCCCTAAATCTGCATTTTTTTTTTTAAATTCTTTAGAAAGCAAAAAGCTAACCACAATAGGACTTGAAATTAATGCAAAAAAGTTTATAAAAATCTTTAAAAAATATTATTTGCTAACACATATAAATAATAAATATTTTTCAAAAAATATATAAATTTAAATTACAAAATCTGCATATCGTGATAGACCACAACTGCTGCGACAAAAGGGTGTTGCAATCTTATGACGTCAAAACCCGTCATGACACGGCAGATAGTTTGATGGTGTGTTTTTGCCTATCTATGCCTAATTTTATTTTAAGGTTATAAGGTACATGACTTAGTCATAAAGTAGTTTATAAAACCAGCTACAATAAAGTATGCATGTAGCTAATTCATTATTGCAAATGAGGAATGTTATGTCTCAAAAGTCAAGCCTATGTCAGCACAATTAATGTTTCTTTGTACCAGCTGCTAAGCCCATATCTCCAAAGATATTCTCACCAACTTTATCTCATTTCAAAGAGATGAATGGACGAGAGCCTTCCATGTGTCAAGGCAGTTTGCAAAAGCTCTCATTGCATTGAGTGCAAATGTGAATAAATGGATTTTTCTCTTCCCGAAGAAGGGAGGCAGGTGGCTGGGCTGAGATTTAGCTTCAATTCTTTCTCTCTGTAAAAACACTGTATTTCTTCTTCTTTGTATGCCTTACGGGCAAATTCATAGAAATAGTGAGAGATCAAATAAAATAACAGTGGATGTAGGAGTCGCTTGTTGCATCCGAACCACTATAAAAACCCCTCTTGCCAATCTTTTACTTATATAATCTGCAAAATATATAATCTCAGCTCCATATTCAAATCTCATGGATCCATCACGTGTGATTCCTAAGTCCGCTTAGCGCTTCTCACATGCGAGTCGTTGGCGTCCCAAAATCAAGCGTCAGCTTGGTGGCCCATGCAGGTCCGATTCTCAAGCCTGCATCCAAGTTCCCTGATGGCGTGCTCAGATCTCAAACCTGCATCAGAATTCTCCAATCGTGTGGCCAGATCGCAATCGCACACGTTAGAATTCTCCAATCGCATGGCCAGATCGCACGCGTCAGAGTTCTCTGATCGCGTGGCGATCGGATGACGCGCGTAGAATTCTTCGATTACGTATCAGAATTCTCTAATCGCGTGGCCAGATCACAGATCGCAAGCATCAGAGTTCTCCGATCGCGTGGCCAGATCGCACGCCCATGCCATCCTAATCCTCAGCTTCAGATCGCGGATCTTTAGCTTCAAATCGCATGGCCAAATCGTAGATCGCATGCATCAGAGTTCTCCGATCGCGTGGCCAGATCGCAGATCGTGCGCCCATGCCATCCTGATCCTCAGCTTCAGATTACGGAACCTTAGCTTCAAATCGCGTGTTCGGATCGCTAATCACACGCTGAGATCGCTGATCTCTTGTGCTCTTAGGTAGAGCTCGCTATGATCTCTCAGTTTGAGCTCGTTTAGACCTTTTTAGGTCGAGCTCATTTTGACCTCTAAAATTGAGGTCGTTTTGCCTTTTGAGCCCGTTTTGACCTCTCAAATTGAGGTCGTTCTGCTCATTCAGGTCGTTTTGACCTCTCAAGTTGAGGTCGTTTTGCTCATTGAGCTCGTTTTGACCTCTCAAGTTGAGGTCGTTTCGCTCATTGAGCTCGTTTTGACCTCTTAAGTAGAGGTCGTTTCGCTCATTGAACTCGTTTTGACCTCTCAAGTTGAGGTCGTTTTGCTCATTGAGCTCATTTTGACCTCTCAAGTTGAGGTCGTTTTGCTCATTGAGCTCGTTTTGACCTCTCAAGTTGAGGTCGTTTTTCTCAACGAGGTCGTTTTGACCTCTCAGGTCGAGGTCGTTTTGACCTCTTAGATTGAGCTCGTTTTGACCTTTTCAGGTCGAGCTCGTTTTGACTTCTAAAATTGAGGTCGTTTTGCCATTTGAGCTCGTTTTGACCCTCAAGTTGAGGTCGCTTTTGCTCATTGAGCTCGCTTTTGACCTCTCAAGTTCCGAGGTCGCTTTTGCTTTTTGAGCTCGCTTTTGACCTCTCGTGTCGATGTCGTTTTGCTCTCAAGTTGAGCTCGTTTTGCTCAGATTGAGCTCGTTATGACCTTTCAGGTCGTTCTCCTTCCAGATTTCAGGTCGAGCTCCTACTAGATTTACGCTGATTTCGTTTTCCTACTGCATTTCATCAGTCGTTTTCCTACGTATTTCGTTTTCTTGGCGTACTGATTTATCGTTTTCCTCCTGATTTGATCATCTTCCTAATGATTTCAGTTCAAGCTCTTGATTCGAGACCGCACGGATCGATCAAAGGCTTTAGTTTCTAAAGTGCAACGCACTTAAAAAACTAGGGGGCTTCTATTATGCCTCAAAAGTCAAGCCTATGTCAGCACAATTAATGTCTCTTTGTACCAGCTGCCAAGCCCATATCTCTAAAGATATTCTCACCAACTTTATCTCATTTCAAAGAGATGAATGGACGAGAGCCTTCCATGTCTCAAGGCAGTTTGCAAAAGCTCTCATTGCATTGAGTGCAAATGTGAATAAATGGATTTTTCTCTTCCCGGAGAAGGGAGGCTGGTGGCTGGGCTGAGATTTAGCTTCAATTCTTTCTCTCTGTAAAAACACTGTATTTCTTCATCTTTGTATGCCTTACGGGCAAATTCATAGAAATAGTGAGAGATCAAATAAAATAACAGTGGATGTAGGAATCGCTTGTTGCATCCGAACCACTATAAAAACCCCTCTTGCCAGTCTTTTACTTATATAATCTGCAAAATATATAATCTCAGCTCCATATTCAAATCTCATGGATCCATCACGTGTGATTCCTAAGTCCGCTTAGCGCTTCTCACGTGCGAGTCGTTGGCGTCCAAAATCAAGCGTCAACAAGGAAAAATTAAAAAGTGACCTCTTTTTAATTGGCTTAGTAGATAAGACATTTCATCCAATTTTTTTCAACTTTTACCCTCTTCACTCTAGTAGTTAGGGAAAGCCACCTTAGTGCTCCAGCTGCCAGAGTCTAGCTGACTTTAGCGCTAGAGTAAAAAAAAAAAAAAAATTTATTTTTTTTCATAAATTTATTCAGGTTTAGTTTCAAGAAAATTATAATTTTTAGAGGTTTTTATTTTTCTAATTACTCAGTTAGTTTTTCATATGTTTAAAATTTTTTCAGATTTTCTATTTATGTCTTAGAGTATTTTTTTTTTAATTTTTAGAATTTTTTTTATTATTCTAAGATATTTTAGTTTTCCTTTTTAAATTTATAATAGAAATGGTTAGTATTCGATACAATTTAATAATTATTCTAAAGTTTAAACTGTAAATGTCAGTTTTACCCTCAGCAACCAAAATAAACGGCAAGGGGGTCTGTTTGGTAGTTTCTCATAATTGAGGGGTTTAGGGAGTTCCTTGGTCTAGGCATTAACCCTAATAGCATTAATCATGAATTAAAAATTTGCATTTTACTCAATAAGAAACTCAGGTTTCCGAAGTCATATGAACATATATATAAATTATATTTGAGAGCAGAAGAAACTATTTCAGAAATACGTCATAAGTATATAAGAAATTAGTATAGAGATAAGTCATAAGCATAAAAGAAATAAAAAAATTAGTGTAGAGATGGAGAGAGCATTATTTAAATTATTTGCAGTAAGGAAAAAATATATCTTATTTAAATACCTTGAACTGGATTCGCCTGAAAATGGAGGCGATGGAGCACCAGGAAAGCTCCCATAATTGCCCATCCTCCCCGTAGCTGCACCGAAACCCGGACCAAATCCGATTGAGTGAGGATGCATCAAAGGAGGGGCCCCACCAATGCCTTGCCCGGATCCATTTCCACCATTCCCGATCATACCTCTTCCACCCACTGCACCAGGTCCCCTACTCCACATTGGACCAGATAGCCCTCTATTTCCACAGAAAAAAGTTAAATTTTGAATATAATTAATGTAGAAACAAAAGATTAAAGGAAGAATAATTAATGATACCTTCTAATTAAACTTCATTAAAATCTAACAGAACTAATAAACCATGATGTTAGGATTATATATAATATATGTACCACATTTGTTCTAGCTTAAACTCTTAAGTGCAATTGAAGATTTAATACTCTCTCTGTTTTTTAATAAATGACGTTTTGAGGGTTTAATTTTTTTTTTTTTAAAATTAAGTGTCGTTGTCTTGTCCATGACATCTTCTCTCTCTCTCTCTCTCTTTCAAACGCCATTTAACACAACTTTCCTATCATTGCTTTTTCTTCATTGCATTTTCCACTGCACTTTTAAGAGAGGAGCGAATAAGAGAGGAAGTAGGAGAGAGAAAAAAATTTTACATTAAAAAATGTTTATTAAAAAATGTACAATTGCTTAAAATGACTTTTATTTCAGAACGAAGGGAGTATATAATAAATTATCGAGAGAGACCTAAATAATTTTTCATAAACCACATTATAGTAACTTCTGTTTTAACTCAGTTGGAGAAATTAATTAATAGTCATTCATAAATCAGAATTTAATGTCTAAAAGGTATTGAGATGACACATGAAATAACCACTTATAACTTTTCCATTCACAACCATTAAATTATAGTAAATCAAAGGTTGAAAACTAAGATTTTTTATTATTATTATTTGTGTAATTATTTAAAACAATAGTGCAGAATAGTTTGATGGTATGTTTTTGCCTATTGGTGCTTAATAAAGAGGAGCTCATGATTGTTACTAATAATAAATTAATCATGAATTAACTATTTGAGATTTCCTAAGAATTTGTTACTAAGTCATTATGAAACTTGAGATTTCCTAAGAATTTGTTTGGGATTGTAAAGATATCAAAAATGTTTGGTACACTAATCTTTGAACAAAAGGTGGAAAAGTAACCTGTCCGGCCTGACCCGACCCGGCCCACGACATGTTACATTCTTTGGCAGGCCGGGTTAGGCCCGCCAATTTAGGGAAAATGGCTGGCCCAGCCCGGCCCGCCAACCCTAAACCACCAGGTTAAGCATGGTCCGGGCCGGGTTAGCCCGATTTTCTTTTTTTTTTTTTTTTTTTTGTTTTTTTAATTTAACTTTTCAAATAAATAATTATAAATATAATTGTTTTTAGTTAACTTTTCAAATATCAATAATTCAATTCAATTCAATTTTTTTTTTTTTGTTAACATTTCAAATATTAATTCAATTTTAATACAATAAAATTGTAATATAAGAAAAATTAGACTTATTCATTTATCAAAAAATAAA
This sequence comes from Pistacia integerrima, assembly GCA_026225825.1. Taxonomy (NCBI): domain Eukaryota; kingdom Viridiplantae; phylum Streptophyta; class Magnoliopsida; order Sapindales; family Anacardiaceae; genus Pistacia; species Pistacia integerrima. Next base: position 16,151,441 of record CM047745.1, on the reverse strand, counting down.
ATAAGAAATTACAACAATTATTGCCTCGTTAAAAACCTCACCAAGAAAAACCCAATGGGAGAAAAACTTGGTAAAGAAAAAAGAGTGCAATAATTGATAATTAATTTACAAATTACATTTTACAAAACAACTAATTTGGGGGTGGTTCACTAGGACCTCCCTCATCTGTATCATCTATATTACAAAATTGAAATGATTCTACTAAAGTATTGTCGATAACCTCGTATTGATCTTGATGGCGCGATCGTTCCCAATCTCGAAGACATGTGAGGACTTCAATCATTTTTAGAGCAAGTTTAGTCCTCCTTTCATTTAAAATTCTTCCACTTACACTAAATGTTTGTTCGGATGAGACGGTTGAGACAGGAACAGCGAAAACATCCAAGGTAAGTCTTGATAATACCGGAAAAATACATTTTCTGGCTCTCCAATACTCTAAGATATCAAAGTGACCTGTTGAAAACATTTCGGAGGTTGCCAAATATTGTTGAAGTTCATTACTCTGCGACTCCATGGAGGACAGTATATTAGTTGTTGTTGGTGGTGCTTCTGAAGAGGAGGCTGTGCTTCGGATTCGGGTCCTCTTCGGCCTATTTAGTGCATTCCAAGAGTATAAGTCTTCATTTGTTATTTCTTCTGCTACAACTTCTCTGGATATTTTGCCTCTTTGTGAATGCGGGTTCCCATACCTGTTTTCATATTGGAAATATACTTCGAAAAGACTATTTTTTACCTCTCCTATTTGATTGACATATGATTCGGTTTGTAAATTTTCACTTAAATTGTCAAAACCATTTTCTAAACGTGCTAATTTAATTCTAGGATCAAATATAGCACCTAAACAATAAAGAAAATGAATGAGTTCCTAATATTTCAAAAAAAAAAATTTCATTGCCTTTATTGGTGCATGTAAAATTTCATTGTCTCTGTTTTTTGTAAATAACTCAGAAATTTTTATAATTGCATGTATTACCAATGGACTAGTAGGATAATACACACCAGAAAGTTGTAAAGTGGATTGGTAAAAACATTTGAGAAAAGAATGAAATACTTTAGCTATCTTCCAATCATTTTCTACCAAATAATGAGGACCTCTATTATTTGCTACAAAATAACTAATTATATTAGCATAAGGTAAACATGAATCAAGCATTAAATAAGTACTATTCCATCTAACAGACATATCTAATGCAAAAGTTCTAGGAGACATATTTGATTTTATACAAGCTTCTTGAAATTCAGCATTTCTTTTATTACTACTAGTAATCCAAGCTAAAGATTCCCTAATTCTATCAATATTTTGTTTAATTGTTTTCATACCACTTTTCACAATTAAATTAATAACATGACATGCACAATGTTGGTGAAAAAACTTCAAATTGTTATATAAAAGATAATTATTTTGAAAAAATTCTATAGCTTTATTATTAGAACTTGCATTATCTAAAGTTAAACTTATCACTTTATCAATAATATCATAATCTTCTAAAACTTCAACAATTTTATTATAGATTTCTAAACCACTATGATCCACATCCATTAATCTAAATCCTAATAAAGATTTATTTAATTTAAATTCATTATCAAAATAATGACTAGTCACACAAATATAATCTTGTTTAGCTCTACCACTCCAAATATCGACAGTTAAAGCCACACTAATATGACAAGTATGAAATTTATTTTTTAATTCTAATTTCATTTTTTTAAACAATTTTATTAAATCATTTCTAGTTGCAGTTTTAGAATAACTTTTAAATCCTGAAAAAAATGAATTTTGAACAAATCTTTCAAAATATTTATCTTCTGCCATATTAATAGGTTGATCAGATGTAGCAATATATAAAGCTAACTGTTCCCTATATACATCAGAATTATAACGCCAAGTAGTACCTATATTAGTTATTTGAGTTTGATTGCTTTCTCTATTTCCATGTTGATTAATATGTTTATTAGCATGCCTTTTTAAAGTACTAGTACCATTACCTAAATCAACTTTATAAACATTTGCACAATATTTGCATCTTGCTTTCTTGACTTGAACGCCATTTTCTGTCTCGTAAAACTTGTCGAAATGCACCCAAACGTCTGATGTGTGTCTGTCTTCGCTTTCGACGGCAGTTGATGATCCCGCCTCAGCTTGAGATGAAGTTCGACGAGAACGACGATTACGAGGACGACTTCTAGAACCACCAGGAGCTGTTGGAATCGACAGCATATTTTGAGGTGTATCGAATTCTGAGACTGGGATTGGGACAGCAGGACTATTTGAATCTCCTGCATTCATAGTAAAATCAGCGGGACTAGGACTAGGATAATAGTTTTCTTCATCATTGAAATTGATGGGAAAGAAATATCTATCCATTGTAGACTTGTAGTTGAAAAAAAAAAATTGATGTAGAATGAATAAAAATTAAAGAAAGAGAATTGGAATTTGGAAAATTGGAAATATGAATTGAAAATTGCAAAAACTAATAAAAATTAAAATAAGAGCAAATTGATAACAAAAAGATTAAGAGAATAAATAAATAATTGAGAGAATAGAGATTAGAGAATATGAGAGAATGAGAGAATTTGGGTTGTGAGAAAAATATGAGAGTTTAGGGCCAATTTATAGAAAAAATGGGGAAAGAAAATGACGAAAAAGACCCCTCCAACGGCTATATTTCAAGGGTAAAAGGGTAATTGAAAAAAATAAATAAATTTTACATTTTTTTTAAATTTTTTTTTTGCCAACCGGCGGGTTGGCTTACCCACCGGGTTGTGGTCCTCTTGCAGAGAGGACAAAATAGCAACCCGCGGGCCGTCGGGTTGCCATTTTGCAACCCGGCCCGCCCGGGGGTTGCTGGCGGGTAAGACGGGCCGGGTTGAACCCTCTTCATTACGGGTCGGGTTAGGGTTGACCTGCCTAACCCGGCCTATTTTTTCCACCTCTACTTTGAACTGATTATGAATAAAGCTAATTATTTTATAATCAGTTTTATAAAGGATTTCGGTAGCTTCTCAAAGAATAATACTATACATACATCATTCTCATACAATATTTCTCATACAATATTATGTGGCAAGATGTGATTGGGTGAAAGTTTAATTTTAACTTTAAATTAGCCAATCATATCTTGCCACATAATGTTGTATGAAAAATGTTGTATGAAAATGATGTATGTGTAGTATTAGTCCTTCTCAAAATCAAATTCATTTTATGTAGATTTTATGTCGGTGTATTATCAACTAGGTACAAACTTTTTCAGACATTTACAATGAAGGACAAAAGTTACAAATCGCGTTCAATTAAAGGACATCTTACAGTTGTTAGCCATTAACTTTAATGGAATGCCCTTGATTTTCTTTTCTCTTTTTATTATTATAAGCAGATTTAGTTCTTAAATCTAAATTTTAAAAACTCATAAGGACCGAAACTTTTTTTGTTAAAGAAATTGAAAAAAAAAAGAAAATTAAATTTAAAATTACTAAAATAATTTTTTTTTTAAAATGAAAGAAAGTAGGCTGCTTCTTTTTTTTCCTTTTTTAATTTGATAATTTTTGGATTTTTTTACTATTTATTTTGTAAAAAATAATAATTTAAATTGTTCACATTTATTTAATGTTAAATCTAACTCTAATTAACTAATGATTGTTCCTTAATTGAACAATTTGTAATTTTTGTCCCCTCATTTAAAAGTTTTATACCTTAATTAAAAATATCCCTTTTATAGAAGTATAATGTCAAAAATACCCTTAGATAATGGTATAAATTGCTAGAAGATCCTTTTCTAAAAAACTTATAAATTTATTTAAATATTTTATTCGTTTGGCGATTCTATCTGCAGTCTCTTTTTAAATTTTCTTTTAAAAAGCTTATAATTTATTTAAATATTTTATTCGTTTTAAAACTTTTATTAAAAAGTTTTAAAATATAATTTAATAATTACGCTGAATAGATAAAAAGAGGTCTTTTTTTTGTCATTTTTCATATCAAAACAATTTTAAAATCTAATTTACCAAGGGTTCTAATTTCTAACTTAGTTTAAGTTGATTATTTTCAAAGTTGATGAAAAAGTAAGTTTAAAGCTACAACAATCTTATATATATATATATATATATATATATATATATATATAACTTCTTTATAGTCATAATGTTAGGACCAACTAAATTTATTACTATAAGGAGGTTATAACTTAATAGTGGTGTATTTACAAGAATTATTGTTTTGATTTAAAAAATTATTGTATTCGTTAGTTTCTTATTTTATAATTCATGTTTTAGTAGTATTAGGATTTCAATTTATTGTTGTACTAGTATTAGGATAGTATGGAAATCAATATCAAAGAGTCATTTCTAAATTGAGTGATTAATTTCGACAACTTCATTACACTAATCAAATGAATATTAATGTCTTCCTCAATATCCAAATGAGCAATAAGTTGTGTATGTTTTAACTGAAGAAGAAATTATTACTGAAATTAGACAAGAAGAGGAAAGAGATAATCTTGAGGATGATAATATAGAAATATCAAAAGTTTCGTGCCAAGAAGTTCTAAATATGCTTGAGAACTAAAAATATTTTGGTTTCAACAAGAAGACATTCATGCTTGCAACTTATTATGTACCCGTAAGATAAAAAATGTGGTAACAATTGTAAAGTATAAATCGTTGTCCTAAACAACTTTAGATAAATATTTTATTTCATCTTAAACCTTTAATGTAACATAGCATATATTTTTTGTAATATACATATACAGTAAAACCTCTCTATAGTCATAATAGTGGGACAAACTAATTTTATTACTATAAGGAGGTTATAACTTAATAGAGGTATGGTTACAAAAATCAAAGTTTTGATTTCTTATTTTATAATTCATGTTTTAGTAATACAGTATTAGGATTTTAATTCATATTTTAGTAATACGGTAAAACCTCTCTATAGTCATAATAGTGAGATCAAACTAATTTATTACTATAAAGATGTTATAACTTAATAAAGGTATAGTTACAAAAATTAATATTTTGATTTCTTATTTTGTAATTTATGTTTTCATAGTGTGTGTTAGGATTTCAATTATTTGTTTTAGTAGTATTGGTATTAAAATTAGTATCACACAATTGTTCTGTTTCTACCACTAGCTAGCACTTCCAAAATCTAGCTGTGTGATGCAGGCATCATTAGAAATTTCAAAGGTTATTATAGTCAACATTTTAATCGCCTACTTTTGAAACGGATAGAAATCATGTATTGGAAACAGAAAAGAAAAGTATCCTTAATAAAATTGTAAATGCGGTTGCTGCATGGTCAATTGATGTGAAGTCACGACAATTGTCAATTGTTTTAAGCACTGCAAAATTAGGACTCTCAGTGTCGATGAATTGCAAGTTACAAATGAAGTGGATGTGGAGAATAAAAGACTCATTGCAAAATTGAGTGATTAGATTTGTCAACTTCACTATACTAACCAAATGCATATTAATGTCTTCCTCGATTATCCAAATAAGCAACAAGTCGTATATGCTTTAACTAAAGAAAAAATCATTATTGCAATTAGGCAAGAAGAGAAATGAAATAATCCTGATGATGATAATATAGAAATACAAAAAGTTTCATGTTATGAAGTTCTAAACATGCTTGAAAAGCTAGAAATATTTTGGTTTCAACAATAAGATGTCTATGCTAGCAAATTATTACATACCCACAAGTTAAAAGTTTTGTAATAACTCTAAAGCATAAATCATTGTCCCAAAAAATTTTAAATAAATATTTTATTTCATTTTAAACCTTTAATGTAATGTAGTGTATATATATATATATATATATATATATATATATATATATATATATATATATATATATATATATATATATATATATATATATATATATTGCAATATACAGATAATTATTACTATGTGGAGACAATTTTTCTTAAGATGGGAATTAGAAAAATTATAATTTATTACAATGTGGAGTTTATTCTTATTTATAACTATCCCAAATTGGGACTAGAATTTTTTATGACTATGTAGAGTTTATTCCTATATAGAGTATCACTATAGAGAGGTTTTACTATAATTATTACTATGTAAAGGCAAGCTTCTTAAGGTGGGACTTAGAAAAATTATAACTTATTACAATGTGAAATTTATTCTTATTTACAACTTGCCCAAGTTGGGACCAAAAATTTTTATGACTATGGAAGTTATTCCTATATAAAGTATCATTATAGAGAGGTTCTACTATATTAGTAAACCGGTTAAAAAAACCGGTTTTGATTTTTATCCGAACCAAAAACCCAACCTAAAATCCGATTTTTTGAATTCTTTGAATGGTAACTGAACCGTTTTTTCAATTAATCGGTTTTTCGGTTCAGTTTTTGCATATTTTTTTTAACACACCTATGCCATACGACCTAAATGACAACTCAGTTCTAAACCTTACTATTGAAACAACCTTTAGTAGCCTTACAACTTACAAGTGAAGTAACTCCTTCTATATGTAACACCTGACTTAGATAGATGCATAGTCACATGACACGTGGTGAGAGTGCATGCTTCAGTTTGCTTAGTCACAAGACACACTTAATAATTATATTTCAAACTAGGGGTGGGATAAACCGGTTAACCGAACCAGTTTATCCAAACCGAAAACCGAACCGGTTTCGGTTAAAAACCAAATATAAACTGAACCGAATTTTCGGTTCGGTTACTGGTTTTCAAACCGGTTTTCAAATTACCCTTTAATCCATAAAATTCTTCAATGTTTTATTCAAGCCCCTAAATTCAAATATTTATTATTTTACATATAATTTCATACTATGTTTCTCTTTTATTTTATATTATTGTTGTATTCTTTGTATGAAAAATACATTAACATATTAAATTACTTATTTGCAGATACTGAATCCAGAATATGAAATAAAAACATAAATAATTCAATTACACATCATTGAATAGTCAATATTCATTAATAAACTCAAATACATAACATAAAATTACAAAGTAAAAAAACTTAATATAACATAAATCATCTTCATCCCACAATGTTGGTGTTAGTGAAGTTTCTTGATTCCGCACTCCTCGGATTTGTTAATGGCACACGAAGAAGATCATCATCTGCAATTAACAACTATAAATGAAAATAATAAAACATATGAACATTTAACCATCCAAAATGCTTCCACCCAAAGTCCAAAATCATAACACTCATAGCCCCCTTACGGCTTACACTCATCCATTTATCCACATTATCAACATTTGCACTTCAATATCTACTAAGATACCAAACAAACGCAAAATATGCACTCCATCACCAAACATTAAAAAACAAAAAACCAAACAAACGCTTTCTATGCACTCCATCCAAATACACTTAACACTCCAGTACTCCATAAACAAAACCAAAAATAAATAAAGAAATCACCAACAATTGATTCTAATAAACCCAAAAACTACCTTAAAGCAACCGGAAACAAAGAAACACAAAATCTCAACATCAAAAAATAAAATTTAAAGATAAAAACTAAAAATAGCAACTAATGTATAATTCAATTACTCAATAGTCAAAACTCATTAATAAGCTTATGGTTAGCAACTCTCCAAAAATTTAAAACAAAACATATGCTGTGATAACTTTAATGATAATATACCTCATATATTGGAAATTTGGAATGCCTTTCAATCATCAAGATGGGTTATACTACTTTTCGCTCCCGAAGAGAATACCTCTACACAAAGTTGGACAAACAAGTTAGCTAGAATCATAAATAATGAAGAAAATATATAATTATAATTGAAAGTTAACAAAAAATGTCACCTAACTCAAGTCGAGATAATTCCTCCAAGCTTTCCTTAATGGTCAATGGACCATGCGTATTCCTAATCCAATCATGTGTACAGATAAGAGTCTCTACCGTCTTAGTAGTAAGGGAGCTACGAAATAGATCTAATACACGACCCCCTGTACTAAAAGTCGATTCAGATGCAACCGTTGAAACAGACATAGCCAACACATCTCGTGCTATCATAAAGAGTACAACATATTTTGTTGAATTCGTCTTCCACCAATTCAAGATATCAAAAGTGTTGCCGTCGTCATCCTCACAATCATCCGCTAAATACTTATCCAACTCCGTTCTATGCTGAACAGCTTTCTTTGTAGCTTTTTTCTCCTTATATATAACCCTTATGAAGTCCTCATTAGCAACATTTACATTATGCACATCAACGTTAATTGGGACTTGAGATTTCTCTCTTGACTGCTCATTGTCATCCACCATAAGCAAACTATATTGCTCAAATAAAGACAACAAAGCTTCCTTCACTCTTTTCATCAACTTGTCAACTACAACAACATCATAGGCCTTATCAACAATCCAGTCCACATAATCCAATTTGTGCCTAGGATCTAGTACCTCTGCAATGACTAACATAATGTTGATATTATCAACATTTGACCGATACTTATCAACTTTCACTTTCATCTGTGTAGCCATATTCCGTAAGCCAAGATCAGGACTTTTACACCATGTTGAAATCTTAAACCCAACGCCAAAAATCTCTCGCATATATGCATTACCAGTAACATAAAGAGACCTAGAGACACGTAGAGTAGCATCGTAAAATACTTGCAAGAAAGGTAACAAATAATGAGCATACTCCCAATCAGTACTCGTAGGCAAACCTCGTGACCTATCACCACTAGTAAGTTCATTTGCATACTTGCTATCTTCTAATGCCAACAACTCAAAAGCTTTCTAAAATTTTAATGCCGCTTCCAACATCAAGTATGTAGAGTTCCACCGGGTTTCTATATCAAGAACCAAATGACTTTTACTTGCAATTTTTTCTTTCTCCACACACGCCTTAAATCTCTGTAACCTTGCTGGAGAAGACCTTACATACTTCACTACTGAACGTATTCTAAATATGGAGTCATCCATTTCCTTTAACCCCTCTTTCACAATTAAACTCAAAATATGTGCACAACATTTTATGTGTAGAAAATCATTGTCCAATACACTTCCCTTCCAACTTGCTAGTCTAATCTTCAGATAGCTTACCCCAACATCATTCGAACTAGCATTATCTGCTGTGATTATGAATACCTTATAAATACCCCAATCAAGCAAACATCTCTCAACTGCCTTGCCAATCATCATACCTTTATGATTAGTGATTGGACAGAAATTTAAAATTCTTTTCTGTAATTGCCAATGATCACCAGTGAAATGCGCAGTAAGGCACATATAATTAAGGTTCTGAATGCTTGTCCATGTATCAGTTGTCAGACAAACTCTGTGAAAAAACTTACTAAAAGACTTCTTCAACTTTTGGCACTCTGCAATATATATTTTCAAGCAATCTTTAGTCACAATTCTCTAACAAGGTACTTGAAACCTAGGTTGTGTCACCTTCATAAAGTTGCGAAACCCCTCACGCTCCACAAAACTAAAAGGTAGCTCATCAACAATGATCATTTTTGCTATAGCTTCTCTAATCAGATCTGGATCATATTTCCATGAAACCAATGAAGATTGTGTGGAGGGAGCAATGCCGCTTGAGAGATCACGTAATCCATTTCCTTGTTGAAAAATTAGGGTCTTCTGTCTCTTGTCTGCCACATTTGGAGGATACTTTTTGCATCTATTTAAGTGGTTATGTAGACAACTCGTACCACTCTTAGTCGAACATGCTAGAACACTCCCACAATAACTACATGTCGCAGTCAAATCATCCTTATGCTCACAATCACTCTTAACAAAGTGATCCCACACTTGAGAACTATTCTTCCTAGAACTTGTTTTCCTTGCACGTTTAGGGGCTAAAGGAGCTGGTGGTGCCATGGAATTTGGACTTGGACTTGGACTTGGAGTTATACTTGTCGGTGTCTCACCAGTATTATCCGCGGCCGATGACATCTACAATTCATTAAGTAAATATACAGTAAGTAAATAAGATGTCCATATAAATCATATTCTTTTATTTATTGACAGTAACTAAAAATAAAAGAGAAAATTTAGGGTATGTAAACAAATTCATAATCTTAAGAAATTTAGGGTACGTTAATCAATGTTTGTGCCCAAATTATTATTTGCATATATGCTAAAGATTTTATAAAAATCTAATGGGTGAACAAGCTAGAGTATTTTATCAAATATTAACGTACACATCATGACTTTAGAGGTTATCAAACATTAAAGATTTTTTTTTGTTTTTTATTTTTTTCAGCCCCTTTATTCATTAAACTTTAACTTTGACCCTCTAGAGACTATAATGCAACAAATTGAATGAATTTTTTTTTTTCTTTGATCTTTCATGCTTGCAAGGGGGCATACCATAAAGAAAGCAAAAGTGTGCATGTAAAGATTTGTTGTTTTACACGAAAAGAGAAAAGTGGAATACGACATAACCCATTTCCAACTTGACAATAAATATATTTCAATCCTGCAAATGTCATTATCAGTAATTGTCCGTGTCCAATATCAAGTCATTAACCACTTCAATTAGATCTAATTAATCTTTAACTTAATGTAAATCGAATATGCAATTCACACATCAGCCTGGCTCAAAAGAGATCATCTAGCTATCTAGTCCATGCTTCTGTCTTGGTCAGTACTCAGTACTCTTTGAACAAAGCAGAAAAGATTATTGTTGGAGGGACAAGGCAGCCCTACCTTTATGTTTATTCCTTCAGAAATTTTCAAGTGCAATGAAGCGTGAAAACAGGAAAATTCAATACACAAAACATTCACTCATTGATGACATATTGCAAATATATACAAGATTGTACATGTTTTGTTTCAACAGCCAATATCTTTTCAACTATATGCAAGTAATAGCACACCCACATCTCCAAAAATGCTTTAACAAAATACCAATCTCAAAATCATTTACTAAAACCTCAAAACACTACAATTAATACACCAAAACTGATTAACTGAGACTAGAAACACAAAACCTTCGATCTGCTCATGCCTCACGGTGGGTCTGCTGAAGCCTCACGGTGGAGTCTGCTGGAGTGCTGGGTGCCGGCGAACGACGAACGTAGCTCACGGTGTGGATGGAGTAGCTCACGATGGGTCACCGGGCCTCACTGGAGTCTCACGGAGGCGTGCGCGAACGAGCTCACGGCGAGTCGAGCTGAGCGCGAACGCTCGGATCCTGTGGATGGAGTAGCTCACAAGAATCGGGACAAAGGATTGAGTCAACGCGCTTAGTAGCTCACGGTGGGAAACTGACGAACTATGGATGGAGTCACGGTGTGGAAGACTGGAACTGCTGACGAACTTGAGTCTGGAACTTTGGTCTTTGGAAGTTTTGAAATTTTCAAATTTGGACTTTGGAGAATGGAGGCAGAGAACGAGAGAAAGACGAAAGCGTGAGTGGCTGAGTGCGTGATTGCGTCTACGTGAGGGTCAATGACTGAAGATAAAAAATTTTTGCTTTTATATTTAGGGTTAAACCGGTTAAAAAACCGGTTTGAATTTGTTTTCAAACCGAAAATCGAAACGGTTTTCCAATTTTTTGAAATACCCAAACCGAAAACCGAACCGGTTTGTAAAAAAACCTAATTTTCAGTTCGGTTTCGGTTCGGTTACCGATTCGGTTCGGTTTTCGGATTTTTTATCCCACCCCTATTTCAAACTAGACACTAAAAAAATCAATGTATATTACAAATTGTCAATACCTAATATAAGTTTATGGACAGATTTGAGGAGCTATACAAAATTGTTAATTCACACATTAACCTATTTTGATAACTTTCTTGATACAATCAATTATAATTCACACATTAACCTAAGATACATGAATGATCTGGGTTAACATAATTTTCAATAAAAATATATTTTGAATCTAATTTATGTACAACAAAAACACAGGGGTGGATCATATTGTAAAAGATATCAAGTATGGCAGGCAAAGAAATGTAAACAAATAACATTTTTGATGGCTCTCTAATAATAAAAATTAACGAATTAAATTAAGTTGTTTGATTTTACTTCTGATATGAATCAATAGTCTGTAGGGATGGCAATATTTTGGTTGTGGGGCAATCCACCCCACTCCATTTCTTAAATCCAACATTGTGGTGAGTGATTGGGTAAAATATGTTTTGAGTTGTGGGCTTGTCCACCCCATCCCATTTTGATTCATTCATGTATTTTTATTATGAATCATATTATATATTAAAATATTCAATTTTAGACATAATTAATTAATTATCACTAGTCCTATTATAACTGATTAAAAATATAGTAATCTTAAATTATACAGCACCATTCATAAAGTTCTTAGAATTCTTACATTGACCTAAAAAACCGACAATTATATATCTAAATATATATTTTACAAAATTAAGAATTAATATTATTTGTGATGCAAACCGAAATATATAAACTTAATATATATAATATTATGTTTTATAAAAATTAATATCATCTTTCAATTGCAATTGCAACCATTATCTGATTGAAAAATTAGATTTTTATTATAATGTGAGAATCAAAATTTCTTTGTGCAGGATTTCAATCATTTGATATTAATATCAGGCATTAAAATTAAAATTTTGTAACATATGACATTTCAATAATGTAAAACTTGAAATTTCAACATGATAAATCAAATGTTATATTTGCAATATATATAGTGGGTATTTATCTAAGCTTATAAGCTGGTCAAACTAGCTTATAAGTTCTAAAATTAAGCTTATATGTTTGTTTATAACTTTTTTGAGCTTATAAGTTAAGCTTATAAGCAAAAAAAAGTTTTTTTTTTTTTTTTTGCCTTATAAGCACTCTACTTATAAACTAGTTTGACCAAATATATTACCATATTATCTTTGTTTAATTTTAAAATTCCATAGTATATCCTTGTTTAATGTAATATTATTTTTAGTCATATTATAATAAAATGTACTTATAAGCCACATTTTACCAAACACGTCAAGTACTTATTAGTCACTTATAAATACTTTAACCAAACACGTAATTGCTTAAAATTTCAAATGCTATAAGTATTTGTCACTTATAAGCTAATTTTCATAAGCTCAGACAAATACCCCATAGTATAAATATTAAACGTTATCCATGTTCATCAAATCCGTTATCTGCACCAATTTTTTGTAAAAAATTGATTATAAAAATAAGAATATCTTATGGAATATTAAATTAAACCAATCAAGTCATAATTTTTAATATTTTGCCTTATTTAAATTTTTATCTACTTTTTATTTTATTAATATTTTTTAAATTAAGTTTGGGTAATGGGTTGGGTTTGGGCCTTGGGGTACCCCATACCAGCCCAAATAGAATGGGTTAATATCCCTAATCAACTCATTTACCCATATTAATATCCCTAATCAAACTGAAGCAACCCTATATCCAGATGCCCGCTTCGTTGAAAATATAACTTTCTGCAGAGGTTTGGTATTATAGGAACCATGTACAGATTACAGAACTCTGCCTTCATAGCTTCAACAGGTTCATGGCCTCTCTAACTGAGCCTGGAAAATAATACATTCTAACTGATGCAATTCTAAAGAATGTTTTACATGTTCCTACAATAACTTAAGTATCTCCGAACTGTTATTTTTAACAAACAAGAATTCCCTCACCAAGTAACCCTCCATCTCTACAGGCTTGTTGAAGCTTCTGAAAGTGACTCCTCTTGATGATAAATTAAATGGCCAGGATAACACCAAATAATGGAGGAATGCTTTTACAAAATCAACCTGCTAATGTTCTCCAAAATATGATCATCAATGAACAGCTTCCCAAAGCAGCATAGTCGCAAATTTCATCCTTCAACAGATCGGTATCAAGCATAACCTGTTCTATGCAGAATAAACCCCGATTAAATTATTGTCAGCTAGCAGAAAATAATTAAATCATATAGTAAGCCCACATCCCTTATTAGGCAAAGGAAAAACGAAACGACTAGTACCTTGCTCATAAACTCATCCAGATCTTCTGCGTGTCAATTCACAAGACTCTGACAAACGTGAACACATCATTAACATTTAGGAGCTACAACTGCTAATAAGACTCAGCATGAATACAACTTAAGCAGTGATGGTAATTCCAAATATTCATCTTCTTTCATCTTGTCATGGAAGTTTGACGGCAATATGTCTGGAACAATTTGAGGATATACTGATGGCAAGAACTCCATTAAAGGAACTATAATGAAAACTGTAAATAGTACTAACCTGGAAATATCAGTCGTGATCTGTGTAAGCTGTTTCCTCTCCTTTCTGAAAAGGCCCTTCCCTTTGGCAAGTTTCAACTGTAACCATAAACATATCCTCACGTTAGCCCAAGGTAATTTTATACTCAACCAATAACAATGCATAGTAGACTTGAATTCTCTGTCTAATGGCGGATTTTCATAGCCTGGGATTCCTATTAAACATCCACCTCACCTAATATTGGCAAGCATATAAAATACCATTTAAGTTGGAATATTAAATTGCTGACTCCTTATGAATACCGAGAGTCCCAATCATATATAACTACAGTCAGAGAAAATGGAAGTACATCCAAAAGGATCACAAGGTAATGCTGATGGGAGTTATATATATAATGGATCAAAAGTTGAAAGCTAAGTTAAGCAAATCTTTTGCACAATGAATGGATTACAATAAATTATCTTATTGATTACTGCTTCCCTATGATGGCTTTTTATATTTTCACATATCCTAATGGTCATAACAAAATATATATACTAGCCTGGACAACAAAAAGAAAAAAGAACTGCACAGGAGTTGATTTTTGTGCAATAAACAAAAAAATGGCGAAGAAAAAAAGCTTGAAACAAAATGTTTTTTCAAATTGCTCACCCCTTCTTTAGTTGGCCTTCGAGATAGATGGCTGGCAAGATATGAAACATTTGAATCTTCAATGGCAGGTGGTTCGAAAATCTCCCAGAAACAGAGGGTCTCTACACTCTGCCCCAGCTGATGCCCAAGTTAGTCCATACGGTTCCGTGAAACATTGATTTAAAAATCAGCGACATTTATTTAAGAATGCAAGATACTGGATTCTAAACTAAAGTTTGTCAGATAATCAAACCTGAGAATGCTCAAGAACTCTAGAGCTTTGCAGCTTTTAACTCCTCAACTTTAGCCATTGAAGGGCGTTTCCAAAAGCTCCACTCGGTATCTCTTTTCGATACTAGTTCCGCTCCAGTCCACATATCTGCACATGTAACATCAAATTGCCATAAATAAGGTCAAAGCCAAACACTTCATCATTATAGATGGGCAATAAAAATGTTATCATAGATGGAAATGTCTCTTAGAAGAACACAAATAAGTTGTAGTTTCTAAAGAAAACTCATAAGAAAGAGTGAATTATTTCAATTGCCTGTGCTCCAGTATCATTGCTGATGCAGGTTACCCATTGTGAATTCCATATCTTAATACATCCATCTTCTGTGCTCCCTCCAGGGCAAGAACATTAGATTGATAAGGGATCCATGCAAGGGCCTTGACTGCATCACAATGGGCAACAAATCAGTACTAGAATTTGGTTGAACTCAATTTAGAAGGCTGCCATTCATATTGGAGTTCATCATTAGTCACTACCACCGCTTGCCAGTGATTGCCTTTAAACCTCTCCAACAAGAATGTTATTTTTCACCAATCAATAATTTCCATATTAATTCATCCCTTATATTAAATGCATCCAGAAGATAGCTTCTTTCTGCAAATAACATTAATTAAAGCATCCAAAGAACCAAAAGAAATACATGTCATCAAGTATACATACTCTCTTAATTTAAAAATGCTTTCTTTGTGTAGAACAAAGACTAGTACCTTGTGCATGCATCAATGCCAATATGGCTTAGTGCCAGTTTGTTGCAATGCCTTGGCGTCTTCCCTTCTCATATCATCGATACTACGATTCTACTTTCTACTTAATGTGGGGGTTCCCTGAAAACCAACATTCTAAATAGTCTTTCTTCTTAATCCAAACTCAAAAACTCAAGGTGTGACAATCAATTACTTATCATGAGTTTTCCTATTTAAACATAATATATTAGCAAGGCTCAAATTCAAACCATATCAAAAAGTCAAATTGAACAAACAAAATTGAGCTTTTCAGCTTCACTCGTAAATTTTTTTCTCAGAGGTTTTGAATAAGTATAAATGAAGTCTTCGATGCAATTCTTTGAATGAATTGAGATAATTTTGGCAAACAATATCTAATAGCCAAATATAAATATATAGTATTTTAAATAGTTCTCTAACCGTGGATAAAATCTAACAAATAGCTATTTTAACCTAATATTGAGACGCATTATTATTCTCGTTAGAAAATATCATTCAGCTTCTTAACTTACTGAGTATTTATTGAATATCAAAGAACATGACATAGAAAATGAAAGATAAATTTTAGCTTAAGTTGAAATTCAGACTTACCAATATATTCACAAAATGAAGGTACAAGATATGGGTGTTTCACTTTCGTAAGAATTTGAATTCTGCTGGTTGTCATTCATCTTCATTACTTGCAACAGGAACTTGAGGGAATTCATCCGAATCCAAAGGAGTAAAAGGATGTGATCTGACAAAACCTTGAGGGAATTCATCCGAATCCAAAAAATTAAAGCTACTGGATTCATTTGTACTACTGGATTCATTTGTACTTGGATTGATATCTTCCCCTTCTTCCACATGTGGTAACACCAGATGCACCCCAGACCTTTTCACATCCAATTGCTACTAAAACATCAAAAGCATATCAAAATGATGATCAAACAATTAATATTTTAGGAAAAGGTAAACCTATTTTATTCAATTTAGGAGTTAGGATGATTACTTTACAGTCAATCATATTTTAAAGAAAGCAACTAGTTAATCATATTTTGAAGAAAGCAACTAAGAAACAATTACATGTACATCAAAGCATAACCTTATGTTGATTCTAAAGAGGTACTACATTAATTTGTTCTGATTTAGTGCACTTAAAGATTCAATAGTTAATGAAATAATTTCTTAAAAACCCCTTTTTTAAGTAAATTTTTCTCTTTAATTGACTTAGTAGATAAGATCTTTCTTCTAATTTCTTTTCCAATTTCTTTCCACTTTTACCTTCTTCACTTTAGCGATTAAGGAAAACTACCTTAGCACTCAGTGCTCGAGTTGCTAGAGTCCAATCAACTCTAGCGATAGAGTTTAGTTGACTTTAGCACTAGAATAAATTTTTTTTTTAATTTCAATTTTTAGAAAATTAAAATAACTCTTTTATGCATTTACTATTCCTTTGTAAAAACAATATATTTTATTTTTTAATTTTGTTAATAAATTTTGAGAAAAGTTTCAATTATACATGAATTTGTTTTAATATTTAGTTTTTTAAATTAATAATTTTACTTTTTACATAAACTTGTTCAGGTTTAGTTTGAAAATTTTTATAAATTTTTTAAGTTTGTTATTCTTTTTTCAGTTTTTTCCAGTTATTCAGTTAGTTTTTCATATGTTTAAAATTTTTTCAGATTTTCTATTTACGTCTTAAAGAGTTTTTTTTTTTTCAATTTTTTTATTATTCTAAGATATTTTATTTTTCCTTCTTAAATTTATAATAGAAATGGTTAGTATTCTTTCTACAACTTAATAATTATTTAATGTTTAAACTGTAAATGTCAGTTTTACCCTCACCAAGTTAAGAGTTAACAATGAAAATAGACGTCAAGGAGGTCTGTTTGGTAGTTTCTGGCAATTGAGGGGTTTAGGGAGTTTCTTGGTCTTGGCGTTAACCCTAATAACATCAATCATGATTTAAAAATTAACATTTTACTCAGAAAGAAACTCAGGTTTCTTAAGTCATATATAAAGTAATACTACATTTACACCACTCTTTTACACCACTTTCATTACATCATGATATGGCATATATTACAACCATACAAATTTTATTATAATATTAAAAATTCAAAATAATTAAGAATTTATGTGGTTACAGCATATGCTACATCATGATGTAATGAATATGGTGTAAAAGAGTGATGTAAATGTAACATTACTCGTCATATATAATATTTGAGAGCCGAAGAAACTATTTCAGAAACAAGTAATAAGCATAAAAGAAATAAGCAATTTGTGTAGAGATGGAGAGAGCATTATTTAAACTATATATCTTATTTTAATACCTTGAGCTGGATTCTCCTGAAAATGGAGGCGATGGAGCACCAAGAAATCTCCCATAACTGCCCATCCTCCCCTTAGGTGCACCGAACTCCAAACCAAATCCGATTGAGAGAGGATGCACCAAAGGAGGGGCCCCACCAATGCCTTGCCCAAATCCATTTCCGCCATTCCCGATCATACGTCTTCCACCCACTGCACTAGGTCCCCTATTCCACATTGGATCAGCTAGCCCTCTATTTCCCATCCCTTGCATATTGCCTCTTCCATAACCACCAGCATTCCCAACAACAATGTTATGATCATTCCCTCTTCCAAGTCTCATCCCTTGCAAATTGCCTTTTCCCCGATTCCCTCTTCCATATCCACCAGCATTCCCAACAACAATAACATTCCCTCTTCCATCTCTCATCCTACACTCATTCCCCACACCACCACCACCACCACCATGACTTTGCGGCACAATACTCCCTACAGCAACACCAACACCAACACCAACACCAACACCAACACCAACACCAACTACCTTCTTATAACCACTATTAACGTTCTTACTGCTCTCAACTTGCTCTTCCATTTCAGTACTCATCACCTTACTTAGCCCTAACTCAAAATTCTCCCTACATTCAAATTTCAAAAGAAAGACTTAATAAAATCAAATTATGCTCTCTACATAAAGCCAATCATATTTTAAATACACCAACTAAAAAATGATTACAGTACATTAAAGCATTTTAGACAATTTGGAATATATAATACTCTAAGACTAAATCAATTATATGATTATGATTTACCAAATTACTTTATTCTCATATTTGTAGGTTGATTCTAAAGATTCTCCTAAAACACTCAAAATTTCTAAACTTTAAATTATAAAAAGAATTAATGTAATCAAAGTCCACCTTCTAGTCTCTAGATATTTAGATGGTCATTTACTATTCCTTTGCAAAAACAGTATATTTTTTTAATTTTATTAACTTTAGCACAAGAGTAAAAAATATTCTAATTTTTTTTTTTCATTTCATACTTTTAAAAAATTAAAATAACTCTTATATATATAATAAAACCTCTATAGAGTAATACTCTATATAAGAATAAACTCTACATTGTCATAAAAAATTATATTCCCATCTTAGGATAGTTATAAATAAGAATAAATTCCACATTGTAATAAGTTATAATTTTTCTAATTCCCGTCTTAAGAAAATTTGTCTCCACATAGTAATAACTCTCTGTATATTGTAAAAAAATATATGCCATGTTACATTAATGGTTTAAGATGAAATAAAATATTTATCTAAAGTTGTTGGGGACAATGATTTATACTTTAGAGTTGATACTACATCTTTTAACTTACAGGTACATTATTCGCTAGCATAGACATCTTTTTGTTGAAACCAAAATATTTCTAGCGTCTTAAGTATGTTTAGAGCTTCTTGACACAAAATTTTTTGTGTCTCCATACTTCATACTCATGATTCTTTTCTTTCTATTCTTATCTAATTGTAGTAATGATTTCTTCTTCAAATAAAACATATATGAATTATTATTCATTTGGATGATTGAAAAAGATATTAATATCTATTCGATTAGTGTAGTGAAGTTGTCGAATATAATCACTCAATTCTGTTATGACTCTTTGATTCTCCTCCTCCATTTAATTTGTAACTTGTAATTTATCGACATCAAGAGTCATAATCTTGCAATGTTTAAAACAATTGACAATTGTTTGTGACTTCACATCAATTGACCATACAACAACTGTATTTACAATTCTATCAAGGATATTTATATTTGCTAGTTCCAAAACATGATCTTCTATCCGTTTCAAAAGCAGATAATTGAAATGCTGAATTTGAAATCCTAATACTATTAAAACATGAATTTAAATCTTATTACTGTACTAAAACATGAATTATAAAATAAAATTTTTTTATAACACCACCTCTATTAAGTAATAACTTCTTTATAATAATAAAATTAATTAGTCCCACCATTATGACTATAGAGAGGTTTTATTGTACATTTACTATTCCTTAGAAAAAACAATATGTTTTATTTTTTAATTTTGTTAATAAAATATAATTAGTTAATTTATTTGTTAGCTTAAAAAAAATTTTGATATTTAATTTCTACCACTAATTTGGAGAACAAATAAATAAATAATTAAAAAATAAAAAAAAAAACCTCTAGTGACCCTAGTGCTAGAATCACGTGGACTCTAGCGCTAGAGTCACTTTAGTGCTAAAGTTGCTAGAATGAAGGCATAAAAGTTGCAAATGGGTAAAAATAGAACAAAAGTAGATGAAAGGCCTTATCTACTAAAACAATTAAAAAATGTCATGTGGTAACTTATCGAAAGCAAAAGGGTATTGTAAGTAGCTTTCTCATATATAGTAGCTTAGACTATAATCACTTCATTTTCAAGCTAAGATATCAAAAGTGTTTGGTACACTAATCTTTGAACTGATTATGAATTAAGCTAATTATTTTATATTCAGTTTTATAAACAATTTAGGTAGCTTCTGAATATCAAATTTTTTTTAAAGTAGATTTTATGTAGGTGTATTATTAACTAGATACAAACTTTTTCATACTTTTGCAATGAATGACAAAAGTTACAAATCCTTCCAATTAAGAGACATCTAAAAATTATTAGCCATTAATTTTAATGGAAAATGATAATGTGATTTAAATGCCCTAGATTTTTTGTTCTCTTTTTATTATCATAAGCAGATTTAGTTCTTAAAATCTAAATTGTAAAAAAATTTAAAAACTCAGAAGGATAAAAAAAATTTTTTTAAGGAAATTTAAAACAAACGAAAATTAAATTTAAAATATATAAACTAAAAGAAAAAATGAAAGAAAGTAGTCTTCTTCTTCTCTTTTTTTATTGTTTTTTAATTTTAATTTGATAATATTTGGATTTATTTTGTAAAATATAATAATTTAAATTGTTCAATTACATGTTCACATTTATTTAATGTTAAATCTAACTTTAATTAACCAATGATTGTTCCTTAATTGAAAATTTTGCAACTTTTGTCCTCTCATTATAAAATTTTGATAAGTTTATACCTAATTGATAATATCCCTTTTATATAGGTATAATATCAAAACACCCTTGATAACGATATAAATTGGTAGATAGATTTATATTAATGGATTAAATAAACCAATAATTGAGTAAAACTTTATTTAAAAAAAAAAAAAAAAAACTGGATTGTTGTTAGACGCGCCGGACCATCACCCCCGATGATGGTTTGGCAATTGTAACGGCAGAGTCCCTTTAATTTTTCTCTTAAAAAACTTATTAATTTATTTTAAAAAATTTATTAAAAAGTTCTAATATATAATTTAATAATTATAATGAATAGATAAAAATAGATCCTTTTTCGTCATTTTTCATATCATAACAAATTAATAAATTAATTTACCAAGGATTATAATTTCTAACTTAGTTAAAATTGATTATTTTCAAAGTTCATGAAGTAAATTTTTAATGCTACAACAATTTTAAATTAGACATAAATAATATGAACATGTATAAAGTAAAATTTGGAACCAGAAGAAAAACATTAAAAAATTAGTCATGAAGCATGAAAATAGTGTAGAGATCAAAATACTTAATAATGTCATGTAAAAGATTAAGGTATATATGTTATTTAATTACCTTGAGCTGGATTCTCCTTTAAACGAATTTGAAGATTTCAATCTCTTGGAGCGTGCTTCCTCTTCATCAATGATGGAACCTGTGGACTTTTTCATAGCTTCCCCAAACTCTTAAGTGAACAATAAACTGACCCCACACTTCTTTATTAAACAGTCTGGACTGTAGAAATTGATGATGGCCTCCGTATTGCAAATGAATTCAAGAAATTTAGGTGCACTGAAAGTAAACCCCATTAATAGGTGATCTGACTTGATGTGTCTAACCGCAAAACAGTCACTATGAACTGGCTTGCTACCATTTTGGAATTTCAGACGCAACTGATACTCAACACTCAATAAATCAAATGCAGAAGAAACAGAGTCTTGGATTCCGACAATGGCACAAACGACAAAACCGAAAAAGTTATGATTGATCAAACCATGTGGTAGCTCTATGCCAGAACCATGAATACGTTGAATGTCAAACCACTCTGGAATTTCACTTCCAGGGAAAACAATACAACATCCTGGACTGCTAAATCTTCCCTGCACCATTAAAAATTGTTACTTCTGAAATTGTTAATCTAATATAATGCTTTTTATTTATATAAAAGAAGATATTGAATCATATGGGAATGAGATAGACTGGAAGTTACCTTTTGAAATACTTCCAACCAATCAGTAATATGATATAAACTGAAAGATTCCTTTTCAACTTCCATTTTCAACAGAGCATCATTCCAACTGCATTTCAATCTAGATTGAAGAAACTGACGAAGCTAAGTTTTCCTTTGTAACCATCAATGGGAATTTTCCAACCAAATAAGGCTAACAGCAATTTGCAACAAGCTGCATTTACTTCTCGCATATTACATGGAAGCTCTGGTAAGGATTGAAGCCTTTTACAAAACCTTATGCTAAGTCGATACAAAGCAGAAAGGTTAATGATGCTTGTTGGTACACTTTCAAAAATGTTTCCGTCTAATTTTAAATCTGTGAGGAATGACAACTTGCCAAGATTATTGGGTAACCTTGTAAGACTGCAGTGATTTAAATTTGATCTCCTGAGAAATAGAAGACCAGGTAAAATAGGCGATAGAGAACACTCCAGCTCTTGACTCTTATATCCCTCAAAAGATTAATCATGAAGGTTTTCCAAACGTCCCATAGGCCAAGGTCATTGTTGTAAATAAAACCCAATATACAGGAAATCGTGCAATAGTCCAGATTAGGAAATCAAATCATAACAATCATAATAATGAAGATAAAAGCAGTAAAAGAAAAATAGACAATAGAGACACCAATTTATAGTGGTTCGGTAATCTGAAAGATTACCTACATCCACTCTTCAAAGGCAACCAGGAAAGGTATTTTACTATGAGTTTGAGAAACCTTACAGAAGAATCGGCTCACCCCTTTTACACCAAGGCATCAACCCGATACAAACCCTCTGTTTACACACCCGTATACCCAGATGCTCTCACCACTCATACATCACCCACAAAGCAGAAAATCAGTACAGATTTATACAAAACAGAAAGGGCTATAACAGAAGAGGACAGCTCACACCTACCATCACCGTTGATTCCATGGACGAGGATGGGATTTCCAGCACAGCATCTCTAACCGTTTCTCTCTCTGTTAACCAAGAGAGTAAGGGAGAAAATGAGCTGCGCACACAAGACCTAATTCGATTTAGGTTTCGGGAATCAAGGGAAAAGACAGAACTGCCCCTTTAGTCTTAACAATTTACTTTGACCAGCCAACTCCAGTTTTGACTCCTACGTGTCATATAAAAATGCCACATCACTACAAATCTCCACCTTGGCATTTGATCTTCTCCCTTTCTAGTTGCCCCTGAAAATTCTTCTTAATTCTCTTCGATATGCAGAAGGCTCTTGAAGAGCCTTAACTTGTCTAAGGTTACTGTCTTGGTGAACATGTCTGTTGGATTCTCCTTACCAGGGATTTTCTCCACCTTGATAACTTTGTCTTCTATCAAGTTTCTTATGAAATGAAGTCTAACATCAATGTGCTTCGACCTCTCATGAAATACCTGATTTTTACACAAGAAAATAGCACTCTGACTGTCACTTTTAATAGGAACATCTTCTTGGATCGTCCCCATTTCAATCAAGATCCCCCTTAACCACATGGCCTCCTTGTCTTCGTAATTGCAACATACTGCCTTGGTAGTGGACAAAGTTACAATAGCTGCAGATTAGCTTTCCAGAAACCAAGTTATTCCAAATAGAAAAACAGAAACCAGTCATGGACTTCCTATTGTCAATGTTTCCAGCATAATCAGCATCTACACATCCCATGATGGGATTTTCCAGAATTTTTACTCTACTGTAAACTATGCCAGTGGACAGAGTACCCTTCACATACCTAAGAATCCATTTAACAGCTTCCCAATGAGGTTTTCCCGGATTACTCATAAACCTACTAACTGCACTGACAGCAAAAGCTAAGTCTGGTCTGGTGCACACCATCAAATACATCAGACTTCCTATGGCATTGGCATATGGTATACTAGCCATTTCTTCCTTATCTTCTTCAGTTGCTGGACACTGGGTTACACTAAGCTTAAAATGTTGACCTAAAGGTGTTTTAACAGGCTTAGAGTCAATCATGTTAAACTTTTTGATCAGTTTTTCAGCATATTCTTTCTGTGACAGTATGAGGCTTCCAGTTTTCCTATTTCTCTCAATGTTCATACCCAAAATCTTCCTAGCTTGTCCTAGATCTTTCATATCAAAATGTTTACCCATTTCTCCCTTAAATCTATCAATTTCTGAGACATCCTTACAAGCTAGCAACATATCATCCACATACAGTGACAGATATATATAGCATTCTCCGTATAAACATTTGAAATAAAAACAACCATCAAAACTGCTTCGGATAAAACCAGCATTTAACATGAAAAAATCAAATTTCCTATACCACTGCCTAGGAGACTGCTTCAAGCCATACAAGGATTTTTTTAACAAGCATACCTGATTTTTAGTTCCCCTTTCAAAGCATTCAGGTTGTTCCATCAGAATTTTCTCCTCTAAATCACCATTCAAAAAGGCTGTTTTGATGTCCAGCTGTTCTAATTCTAAACCAAACTGAGCAACTAAAGACAACAGTATCCTAATGGTTGTATGTCTCACCACAGGTGAGAAGATCTCATTGTAATCCACCCCTTCAACCTGTGTAAACCCTTTGGCCACTAACCTCGCTTTAAACCTAGGAGCTTCTACCCCTGGTATGCCTTCCTTCCTCTTAAAAACCCATTTACATTTTACCACCCTGCTGCCCTTAGGTTTGTTAATTAAAATCCAGGTTTGGTTTTTAATTAAGGAATCAAATTCTTCTTGCATAGCTAGCTTCCACTGCCTAGATTCCCTACAACTCATGGCTTCCTTAATAGTTCTAGGTTCCTCATCAGTGTCTTCAGCAATTTGAAGGGCAAAAGCAACTATATCAGCATGTGAGTACCTCCTAGGCAACCTGATTTCTCTTCTCTCTCTATCCCTAGCTAGTTGGTAGTTTTGCAAATCAGTGTCACCTCTATCATTCTCATCACCGTCCCTCTATGGTAGGTTCATCAACGTGGTCATCGTATTGTGGTTGCAGTTGATCTTGTCGAGGTTTGGGTTTTCTTCACCTAACTCTAGGTTTATGGATTACGCCTTCTTGTGTTTTCACTTTCACTCAAACCAGTCTGATTTAGGCCAATCACTTCATCCTCCTTGAACCTAACATCTCTACTGATTATACACCTTTGTCCTACAACATCCCAACACCTATAGCCTTTTATACCATCAGGATATCCTAAGAAAACACATCTGATTGCCCTTGGTTTTAGCTTATCAGTTTTATCATGCACAAAAACAGTACATCCAAACACCCTAAGGTTTCTATAATCAGCAAGATACCCTGACCATTTTTCCATAGGTGTTCTCAAGCTAAGGGTTGAGGATGGACTTCTATTAATCAGATGAGCGCATGTGAGCAGCGCGCCCTAACCTCAGAGGTAGTCCGTAATCGATAGCATGCTCCTAACTTTCTCAAGAATGGTCCTATTCATCCTTTCTGCTAAACCATTTTGCTGAGGTGTGTATCTAACTGTTCTATGTCTTAGAATTCCACTCTCCCTACACAGATTATCAAACTCTGCATTAATGAACTCCAGCCCATTATCAGTTCTTAGTTTTCTGATTTTCTTCCCAGATTGGTTCTCAATCATGATCTTCCAATCCTTAAATTTCCTAAAGGCTTCATCTTTGGTTTTTAGAAAGTAGATCCAGACTCTCCTAGAAAAATCATCTATAATGCTAATGAAGTATCGATATCCTCCTAAAGATGGATGTTTGGTTGGCCCCCACACATCAGAGTGAATATATTCTAAGGTACCCTTAGAACAATGGTTTCCCACACTGAACCTGATTCTACTCATCTTCCCATAAACACAATGATCACAGAATTCAAGTTTCTCAATCCTATCCCCCCAAAGCATTCTGCTTACTTAACTCAATTAAGCCTCTCTCACTAATGTGTCCTAACCTTTTATGCCAAATAGAGGTTTGATTAGGTTTCTGAGATGTTACTGCTGCTGTTCCAGTAACAGTGGATCCATTCAAAACATATAGACCATTCCTTTTCTCTCCTTTCATAACCACTAGGGACCCTTTTGTAACTTTCATGACTCCACCTTGAGCTTTGTAACTAAAACCATTAGAGTCCAGACTACCTAAGGAAATCAGGTTCCTTTTTAACTCAGGTATGTATCTAACTTCTGAAAGAATTCTAGAACTACCATCATGAAGACTTAATCTCACATCCCCAATGCCTAATACACTACATACTGCATTATTTCCCATTAGAACCTTGCCTGATTCTAACTTTCGAAAGTTCATAAGAGAACTCCTATTTGGAGTCATGTGAAAAGTGCAACCAGAGTCCAAAATCCACTGTTGATTCTCATCGAAGCTACAAGGACATCAGAGCTTTCATAACCATCTGAGGCTAGATCAACACTGCCACTAGCCTCTTTCTCCCCTGATCTCTTCTTCCTATCTGGACAATCCCTTTTGAAATGCCCCTCTTTATGACAGTGGAAACACTTCCTGACAAACTTGGATTTTGACTTGGATCTGTTTCTAAAATGACCTTTCTTAAACCCCTTTTTCACTCTACCTTCCCCATCTAACTTACCCTCCTTCCTAAACTCAGTATCCTTAGTAGTAATAGCTACCACAACCTCATCTAGCTTAAGAGTTTGTCTACCATACTTCAGGGTATCAACAAAGTTTGAAAAACTTTTAGGAAGAGAATTCAGAAGAATTACAGCTTGATCCTCATCTTCAATGGTAACACTGAGGCCTTCTAAGTCTTGAACTAGTTTTCTAAAATCATTTATGTTGTCACCTAAGACTTTGTTTTCATCCATTTTAAAACTAAAAAATTTTTGTTTTAGAACTAACCTATTTGGTGAAGACTTAGATAGGTATAGGGAGTCTAATTTTTCCCAAATCAGTGCTGGTGTATTCATTTTCTTAACCTCTCTTAGAACTTTATCTCCTAGCCCTAGGATTAAAGAACTGTAAGCCTTATCTAGAAGTTCTTTCTTTTCTTTTTCAGTCAAGCTCTCTGGTAAACTCTCCTCACCCTCTAAGGTAGCAGATAACCCATCCTTGACTAGGACAGCTCTCATTTTCATCTTCCACAAACCATAATCGTTATCTCCTGTAAACTTCTCCAGTTCATACTTAGACATTTCTAAGTTTCTAGCCTTCCCAGTGACTTAGAAACTAAAAGCCCCAATTTTAGAGATCAACCGAAAAACCCTAAGTAGTAGACAGAACTGTAGAAAACCCTAGATTACTACATTAAAAATTGGATCTCTCAACCTAGAATTTATTAACCTAGGTACTCCACAACAAAGCTCTGATACCATATGTTGTAAATAAAACCCAATATACAGGAAATCGTGCAATAGTCCAGATTAGGAAATCAAATCATAACAATCATAATAATGAAGATAAAAGCAGTAAAAGAAAAATAGACAATAGAGACACCAATTTATAGTGGTTCGGTAATCTGAAAGATTACCTACATCCACTCTTCAAAGGCAACCAGGAAAGGTATTTTACTATGAGTTTGAGAAACCTTACAGAAGAATCGGCTCACCCCTTTTACACCAAGGCATCAACCCGATACAAACCCTCTGTTTACACACCCGTATACCCAGATGCTCTCACCACTCATACATCACCCACAAAGCAGAAAATCAGTACAGATTTATACAAAACAGAAAGGGCTATAACAGAAGAGGACAGCCCACACCTACCATCACCGTTGATTCCATGGACGAGGATGGGATTTCCAAGACAAAGATTCTAACCGCTTTCTCTCGTTAACCAAGAGAGTAAGGGAGAAAATGAGCTGCGCACACAAGACCTAATTCGATTTAGGTTTCGGGAATCAAGGGAAAAGACAGAACTGCCCCTTTAGTCTTAACAATTTACTTTGACCAGCCAACTCCAGTTTTGACTCCTACGTGTCATATAAAAATGCCACATCACTACAGTCATCCTCTTATAGTTACTCCATTAGCTTCTAGCACTTCCAAACTTTCTAAATTTTTTATGTTTTCAAGTTTCGAACAATTGGAGATACAAAGATATTTCAGAGACTTCAATTCACAAATGTCGTCTGGAAGACTCTCAAGGTTTGAACAATCTCTAAGACTCAACCTTACTAGACTGGATGCATTCACAATTGATGAAGACAATTCTTTTATTGCAGTTCCATCTAAATATAACTCTTCTATCTTCAATGGGAACTCTGGAACCATCTTTAGATATGACAAACCAGAGAGATTGAGCACTCGAATATTCAAATTATGGATGCTGCTTGGAAGACTTTCAAGCCTTAAACAGTCCCCAGAATTTCCAGTAGCTTCTAGCTCTTCCAAACTTTCTAAGTTTCCTATGTCTTCAGGCAATCTAACAACTTTCGTACAACCAGAGATGCAAAGATATTTCAGAGACGTCAATTTACAAATGTCGTCTGGAAGACTCTCAAGGTTTGAACAATCTCTAAGACTCAATCTTACTAGACTGGATGCATTCTCAATTGACGAAGACAAATCTTTTATTGCAGTTCCATCTAAATATAACTCTTTTATATTGCATGGGATCCCTAACACAAACTTTAGATTTGACAAACCTGAAAGATCAAGTTGTTGAAGAGATTCCAAATTACAAACACTGCTGGGAAGACTTTCAAGCCTTAAACAGTCCCTAAGATTCAATTCAACTAGGCTAGAAGGACTTTCAATGGAAGAAGATAATTCTTTTATAGCAGTTCCATCCAAAAGCAATCGTTCCATCTTACATGAGATCCTTGGAGCTGTGTTGAGATTAGAGCAGCCAGAGAGAATTACATCTTTTAGGGACTTTGATTGAATACCAATTGGAAGACTGACAAGTCTTTTACAATCTTTTAAAATTATGCTCTCCAGCTTTCGAGCCTCTGAGAGGTCTGGGACTTTAAGTAGATGATATGAGTAACTCAGGTCAATGTATTTTAAACGAGCAAGATCCTGTAACAGAAAAGGAAATTACCAAATCTAATATTTAAAATTCATAAAAGAAAATTGTCATATGAAATCAATATATACCTTGACACCAGTCCAAAGTTGTTTAAGATTGCTACGGCGCATCTTAAGTACAACAAGGTTCTCTGAACTAAATTTCAATGGCAATGATGTGCATGGGCAATCTTTCCAAGAGAGGCATCTTAACTCTGCGAAATCGAATTCTAGGCCTTCAAAACCATACACATTATTGTCATCATATTTTGATTTATCCACTGTCAAGAATCTTAGATTATCCATCTTTGAGAAAGAATCAGGATCTAAGTGTATCTCTTTTATATTAGCCATATCAAAACATAGGCCTCGTACTGTATCAGTTCCCTACAATCAAAATCAAACAATAAATTAACGGCACAGTTACATAAAATATATATACCTTCCAAACCCCTAGCACATTGCCATATGAACTATTATTTCAGGAAAAAATGAAAATAATTATCTCATACATAAGATTTTTCTAAACTTGACAAATATATATAATATTGAAATAGAAAATTGATGTCTTTTGTACTTACCATTTTTTTGTTAAGTACACGATAGACATCATCATGATGCCACAATCGACTACGTCGACCAAGTGTATAAATGAACTCTTGTCGAACAATTTCTCGGCCCATTTCTTGAAACAAATCATGCATTCTTATGGTTTTGTATGAAATGGTTATAAGAGCCTTATCAACAAGAACTCCTATTCCAATGTGTGAGCTTAAAATACCGACTAAATATTTATCCCATCCTTCAAAGAAGCAAGCAATATCTAGAAATAACTCCTTCCCTGCACGGCCTAATACATCGTAACTGATCTTAAGCACAGTTTGGATAGTCTCATTGGGAGAGTTTTCTAATTCATCCAATGCACTTTCCCATTCTAATTTTTCTCTACCACGTAGAAAGCAACCTAAGACTACAAGAGCTAAAGGCACACCTTTAGTATAATTTATTACTCTATTTGATAGCTCCATATAATCTTCATCGATAAGATGGTTTTGATTGAAGGCATGTTGTTTAAAAAGTTTAACCGATTCATAACTATCTAATTCTTTGACCTCATATATGTTGGCACCATCAAGTCCACAATTTTGAAGCACATGTTTATCTCTTGTTGTTATAATGATTCGACTTCCAATACCCACGTATTCAAGATCACCAATTAATTCTTGTATCTGTTTTAAATCTATCACATCATCAAAAACAATAAGCACCCTCTTACGTCGAAGCCTTTCTTTTGTGAGTTGGAGCCTTATATCGAGGCGTTTATCCCCTAATAATGAAGAAAGAAGTTCTTGTCCCAAGGAACTTAGTTCACCTCTTTCCGATGCTTCCCTAACATTTCGACTGAAACAAGAAGCTTCAAATTGACTTGAGATGTCGTTGAAAACTGCATAAGCGAGAGTTGTCTTACCTATACCACCCATACCCCAAATCCCTACCTTGTATACTTCTTTAGGCCCATCAGACAATAAAGATTTAATTTCTTGAATCTTCATTGCCGCTCCAATCAAGTTCTTATTATCAATAGACGACATATCAGTCAATCTCGTCAAAGTATGTTTAATAATCGTCTGTACAAGTGCTGATTCAGACCTACAGTTGAAACCAAAGGTAAAAAGAACAATAAGCATGAATAAATTAATGAGAAAAGAAAGAAAGACAAAGTCTAATTCCAATAGTCCTCTCTCGTCCATCCTTGAAAATGAAAAATTTATAGGCATGATTACAATTGAATTTATTACAAATAATTAAATCTATAATTTTTGTTATTTATCGTAAATAATTACATTTAATTTTTTATTATATATCTAATTTTTTTTTAAATAATTAAATCTTAGGCTCAGTATATGGAGATTGAAACCATCACTAGATCGAATGGCATTTCATTGCATATCTTCCAATATATAGTTTGAAGTATTCCATATCAAAGCTCAATACAGTAATATTATATGCATGTAAACGAGTAGAATTTCATTGAGAATATAATATGAAGCGAAAGCATTCACCTAAAGACATTTGAATCAAAGCCAGATAGATTGGATGCGTCCCTCAAAGCACTCCTATATCTCTGCAACATCTCTTCCCCCTGCCCGAATCGTTCTTCGTGCATAGCAAATGCATCTCCATAAGTCCCACGTTGCTTCCTTATATCTGATGGATCTACATGATAGAAAACTGGAATCACAATCTGACCATGCATCCTGCAATCCATGATCTTCACGAGTTCTTCGAGGCACCATCGAGAAGAAGCATAGTTTTTAGAGAAAATGACAATTGAAATCGTTGATCCTTCAATTGCCTTGAAAAGTGAGGATGAAATCTCATCTCCTCTTCTAAGTTCATCATCGATGAAAATTCTAACCATTTTCTGGCGCAAAGCTGCATAGAGGTGGCTGGTAAAACTGCTGCGAGTGTCTTCACCTCTGAAACTAAAAAAAACATCGTACTTTTCTTGAGTAGGACCAGAAGACGAAGAAGAAGCCATCGTAGTTGGCTTGAAGCAATCAGAGTGTTTGGAGAACTGGGAAATGTTGACTGGCGTTACAAAGACTTTAGAATGGTAAGTAGCTAATTAAGTCTTTGAGTTTACTTATTTTAAGTAATTGACTTGACTTCAGTGGATAAATGGACGCGTGTCGGAGAAGGAAAGATAATGGGCACCGGCATGGACGGGCTATCTACCTTTATTTCTTGGGATTCAAACATGTTTAAGTTTCGGTCCCTTAACACAGCCTTTAATTTCTTGCTTTATTTACTTTCAATCCATTCTCTTATCACTTTTTATCTACTCTCCATTTCTTTTTCTCATTTTTTAAAAAGCTTAGAATTTAAATAGTTATGAATTTATAAATAAAAGAGATGAAAACATTATTTCCAAAACTCATTATTTCTACATTTCACTAACTAATTATAAGGCCTCTCGGTTGCCATTTCTCATAAGTACGGGGGTATGTTGTCATTAGATGATTTACACGGTCGACATTTCTTAGAAAAAATGGCTTGCCATTTTTTCTTTTTATTAGCCTAGATCAATAAAGTAATTAACATAACATTATGTGATGGAAACAAATTAAGATTTCATATTTCATTGTTTAGTCATCTTCGAGGAAGGAGGGTAATTTCCTTTTCTCTTTTTAACTTTTT
Organism: Pistacia integerrima; assembly: GCA_026225825.1. Taxonomy (NCBI): domain Eukaryota; kingdom Viridiplantae; phylum Streptophyta; class Magnoliopsida; order Sapindales; family Anacardiaceae; genus Pistacia; species Pistacia integerrima. Next base: position 16,118,862 of record CM047745.1, on the reverse strand, counting down.
CAAATCAGCATGTGAGGTTGAAGCCATCTTACCGAATTTCACACAAAAAACCCAATCTGGCAATCGTATTATTAACATATATAGCCACCTTCTTTTATTTTTTATCTTTTCAGCAGATAATAATTCTGGCCACCCAAGGATATGCCTTCTGTTCACAGTCAACAACCAAATAAATAGTAATTATATTTTAAACTGGACAGTACGAAATCAATGTAGAATCTAAACTGTCAGATTCTAATATAAGTTTATGGACAGATTTTGAGAAACTATGCAAGATTGTTAATTCACACATTAACCTAATTCTTTCTATTTCCTTGCCTCCTTTACTCCCATAGGAAGATAAAATCTTCTTGCCGTAAGATGACTCCAATCCAATCTCGCTACAAAAGTAATAAACTTTGGCATCCAGAACCAATGGATGTTCGCGGCCTTCAAAATGTTTATCCAGCCTCAACATCTGAAAAAAATACATGTGGTTGCGTTTGTCCCCCTAACTATCGTTGACAACAAGATATGACCATAGATTTAGCAGTCAATAGCTAAAACTTTGACTGTAGATTTAGTTTCTTCTAGCCAGATCTATGATGAATCTAGTCGGAAAAAGTCATGCACAACCGATTAAATCCAACCGGTCGTGCACCATTAGATGACTTTCAACCACCTTTCGGTGGTGGTGATCGACTGTCTATCATTTAATGGATGAGTGAGAGTGCTTTTATTAATTTTCAATGTTTTATTGTAGATGATGTTTAGTTAAATTAATAAACCTAAGAAGTGTTTTTGTTAATTATCAAATCATATCCTGATAAGAACAACTCAACTCAACTTTTTCAAAAAAAACTACTCAAAATAATAAAACAAACACTAATAAAATAAACACATTCAGTGTAATCCAAAAGAACTAACGCTAATAATTATAGCTTCATATCTATCAACTAAATTGCTAGACTCAATCTTTACACGCTTTGAGTGGGTTTTTCCCTCATCCAGTCCAGGCATTCCTCCGCAGTTCCAGAGGGATGGGCAAGCTGCCATGCAAGCAGTTTTTGTTGCTGCAAAGTAAAGAATTAATTAGCATTTTTTTTTTTTTTTTTTGCTCTTAGATGCATAAAGACTGCCTTACCCACTCCCTAACAAGCGGCCCTCCAGATTTAAGCTGCAAAACACTCATAATCTCTCCCATTAACCAAAGGTTTCACTTCCCACACGTTCTCAAGCCCTGCATTCTGACAAACAATTTGAACATAAGACAAGACATGTTGAAATTTTGTTTCATGTACAATATCAAGCATCATGCTTGTACGCTGTAATTCATCACCAAGTTGACCCACAAACTGATGAAACTTTGTTTCATTTCTAGCTGGCTACTCACACAGTGGCCATGCTTAAGCTTCAATGAATTGTATTTCTTAAACTTTTGGGTTTTGAAGTACAAAATAAAGTAATATGTATTTAGTAATCCATATTCTGGAGGGTCAAACAAGCACTAAAAGTATGAATTAACAGTGAACTATAAAGGACTATAGAAATGAGCATTGGCCATACCTAGTTTAGCAATGTATTCTCAACCGCCTCAAATAAATCTCGTCTTTTGTCTAGTTGAAAGTGCTTGTTTAGAATATCATCAGTATGGTCAACATCAGTGGGATATAACAAGGTAGACATCAACAAGGCAACTCGCCAAAAATCTTTTATTTCTCTGAGAAGAAATCCTGCATAAATGAGAAATAAGAAGTCAGCCGCAAGGAATCTATGTAACTCAAGGTATACCATGCCAAACAATGTGCTTGCAACAACAGAAATACAATAATTATGCAAATATCACGTCAAGAGATCCTGTAGAAGACAAAAAAATGTTTTGTTTTTGCTATCATAAAATCCTAGTCCACTTCAGTCATTCTGCTTCATCATTAGTACACATCTTTTTACTTTCTATCAGAAATATATAGATAGCAAAATGTCAAATTCATCAAGGCAACTAATATGAGTATATATGCCTCTATAATCTAACGAATACATTGGAAAGGGAATCTTAAAAAAATAACTCCTGAATAATATAATTGATCAAAATGTCGACTTCAGGAGGACATGTTTGAAAGTACTTCCATGTCAGCTATTCAATGTTTTACTAGTGACACTTTTCAATCTCCATGAAAGGTCAAGATCATGGTATAATTATTCTTTTTTCATTGGTCAAATGAAAGTCAGGTTTATGCACATCTTTAAGGAGGAAAATCCTTGTGGATAATTTTTAGTTGATCTAGGACTTTTATTGGTGGGGTCTTCCCCCCATGGAAATTGCTTCATATCATGCAAGATTTTTGGGGTTTCCTGGATATAGAATTACTAAAATTGTTGCATCAAAGGCATCTTTATAATTCTCCCTTTAAGCTTTTATCTAGGCTTCTTCTGATAGGTTAGGCTTATTATGACCCTACCCCTTTCTAGGCGTTATTTTTCTTGCTTAATAAATTTCTTGGACCATCGAGGTCCACCAAAAGAAAAACTTCACGACATATTAGTAAAAAGTAAGAACCAAGGACAAATGATTTCAGAAATTTAAGCAGAATTGCAGACCGTTTTCCTAATTGTTACAGACAACTAAAAGCAAGACCTTGTCAAAATGACTAACATCAGCAACTTCATACCTGTCAAAACTCGCAGTTTCAAAGGAAAAGAGTCATCAACCAATTCTCTACCCCAATCAACTTCAAAAAGTTTGACGTCCTCAGTGGATACAAGATATGGAATCAAGGATAAGAATTTCTCCAATGACTTGTGAATGTTTATTACCTGGAAAGAAAAGTAAAACCTAATTTATAATACAGCTAGAGATTCATGTAGTCTTGATACAGGTTGACAAAGTACACTTTATGACATAAATGCAAAGTTAAGAAATAAGAAGTAAGTATATTTAGGCATACTGTTTCAGCATCACTGGCTTTTGGCTTGAGAGACTCCCTGAAAATGTAGTTGACAATAGGTATCTGCATGAAGGACAGAGGTTTAGCCTTCAAGCAGCAGATAAATGAGATTTTGAGAATTCATGCTTAGATATAAAAGCACAGATATCAGTATTCTTTTAAGCAGCAGATAAAAGTGATTTTGTGAATTCATGCTGAGATAGAAAAGCGTAGATATCAATATTAAAACTTTATGCCCACCATTCATTACATGAACCCTTATCTCCTCTCTTATTTACTCTAGTGGCAGACATTTGGATTACGGCAGCTCAAGCCAGAGCTTATTCAAGGCATTCAAGATCCGTCCTTGTTTTCTATTCATTTTAACTGGAAGAGAGTCTTGGCCTCTTGGACTGATGTTGCAAGAGTTGCCAGAAGTAAATAAATATCTCAATTTTTTGTTCATACTGCATAATAAATTGTAAACTGATTTTTTTTTTTTTTTCCTTTTGGGAAACTTTGCATTTAGCTTTTTGTCCTCCTCTAACAGAAGTCTCTTGTTAATATAGCACCTGGTTTCTCTAATATTAATACAATTTTTCGGTTTAAAAAAAAAAAAAAAAAAAAAAAAAAAAGGGTTCCCAGTAGAACTGGATGCTTGCAAGAGAGAAGACATTACCTTATGAATTCCAGCATCAATACGGACTTAGGCCTACTAAAAAGTAAGGTAACACCCAATAAATAAAGTTCTAATTCCTTGCATAAAATCTTCTATATGTTACCCTATATCAAATGTTGATCTTACACTTCTATTGGAAAGGCTCACCGAAGTTTAGTCAAAGGGACTCTATAATTCCAGATATTCACTTTTGCCAGAGCTTATTAAGAAAAAAAAAAAAATAGAGGAATTAAATCCGCAAAGTCCAAAACTCATGATAAATTCCAAAAAACAATAAGTGGCCAGTTTACGGATATAAAATATTCATGAACATCAAAATAATTCCAGCTACATATACAAATAAAATGTATAAGCCCAATGCAAACATTGTCAAACCTCACCAAATATAACATGGAAGTATATAAATGAAAATCAATGCTACAGCACAAGAAAACAAACACACCTTTTTTGGTTTGTTATCCTTATACGTGATCTCTTTGAATGGGAGAAATAGAGCAGCAAACAGGGCAAGCCTTCTTTGCTCATCCTACATTCACATATGACAAGAATATGTAAATTCAAAGCCTTATAACTTGGTAAAAAATAAAAATAATATATAAAAGATTAGAAAAAAAGAATAAAATTAAACAAAATGAACTGAGACCATGATCAGCACTAGTTGCCACCAAAATGGAATAAAAATATAAAAGGGAAAATAGCACTGACACAAAAGTTTGAACACCCAATTAATTGAGTAAGGTTCCAAGCAGCATCCAAGTAAGCAATGCAAAGCTTATATCAGCAAACAAAAGATTATAAGTATGATACAGATCCATCTAGTTAATAGCTAATCTACATATGCTATAAAATTCTCATGGCCAAATAACACTGATACGCAGAAGAATACTATCTAAGCAAAGTCAAGTAAGATAAAAAGTTAGATGCAAAATTATAAAGAACTTAAAAAATGATTAAAAGAAAGATATCAATAAAATCTGGTGGGTTTTCCCATCAGATAATATTATCAATGTTTTGAATTCTTGTACCAAACATGCCACAGAAATAGAAAACAAATTGTCAATATAATAGTTAAAGAGATCAATGGAAGCAATATCTTTAAGACACCAGTACTAATAACGTGGAATCCTGTACTTTTGTTTCTAATGCAACATATTCTCAAGATCCCGCTTCAACAGAATAAAAACCAAGTACAAAGTGATTTAGGACAACAAAGGACAAAAGGAAAGATAAAGGTAAGCGATCGAAATAGAGAGAGAGAGAGGAGAAATTAGATAGAAATAGTAGAAGAGACAAAAATAAGAGAGAAACAGAATGCAAAGAATTAAGGAGAAGACAAGAGCAAAATCGAAAATCTAAATATCAAAAGATAAGGGCTCTTGGCACCACATACACGGGAAACAATTTTAAACCTAGCAAACAACATATAACTTCAATGAAAAAGATTAAAAGATTTAAGAAGAAAGTCAATATAGTGTCTAATTGACTGCCATTGTCACAGTAGACCACATTATTTGAAAATTAAAAACTCTGATCTGGTCTTCAGTTTTTTCAGTTTGATCTCAACCTCAATTTGAAAAATTTATGTCCCAGTGAATTCAAAATTCAAAAAAGATTTCCAAAGACAGATCTTTCGATATATGATAATTTTGAACAATTCATACCTATCACATCCGTCTGATACTGCAGGCTCAGATTTAGGAGGAAGATTAACGACAATCCAAAAAAGTGTCAAATCACAAATGTAGGTCATTGCTTTAACTGGTTGATTGCCAGAGACCATGAGATCAATCTGCACAAACAATTAGCAACAAATAAAAAATGAATAATAATTTCACAATAAATATTGTAACCAATTAAATTTCCTCATAATCTACATGAACTTCTGTTCCCAGAAATCAAATTATATTCCTAAAAACTACCATCTGAAAATTGACAGTGAACATACTTCAGTTCCAATGCGCTCTTTGCTAATTTTGGCTGCAAGAGCAGCTTTCACCTCATCACAGGCAGCAGCTTTTTGTAGTTCTTCATATAGTATGAATCCAAAACTTGCAGCTAATATGAAAACAAACAAGCAAAGATGGTGTGAGAAGCAAGTTTGAGTACAAAAACAAGTAAACAAGCAGGAAAATGGCGAAATCATTCAGCCAAATTTAATCATAAGGTGTACCAAGAACCTTATGCAGTATAACAAGATTGGCAATGAAATGCTAAGGTTAAATTATGATAGGAATTCAGTCAATGTTCACCATATGCAACAGTATCGCCTTGCCTCCACAGCATTGGCCATCAGAACAGCAATAACTAAAACAAGAACTTGATATTTAATATCAAGGCTAAGAAAATTTTGTCATTCAGGTGACTGATGCCAAATCACAGTCTTGGTAGAAACAACTACTAAATCACAGTAATAGCTTCCTTAGGATCCAACACCAGTTCTCAACATTTACATAACAAATAGTGCAATTTGAGCTTAGTGCAACCAGATATTTGAATGAAATCTTGCAGTATGTAAAATTTTTTTGTTACTTCTTGATGTGCATATCTGTGTGTGTGCCTATATAAGCACCAAGTGATCTAGTTAAAAGATGCAGTGGAAGGAAAAAAAGGCCAATGGTAAACGCTGTGTTAGACATAAGGGCATATAACTAAAATTTATCAGGAAAAATTAAGAAAGTACCAAAACGAAACTCAAAGGGGATCATCAAAAAATGTAGCTTTTGGAGACAATGGAATCACAATTTTTCCAAATTTTAGTTCTTCAATTACAGAAAAATTTTTATAGGAAAGGCAAAATAATAATAATGAGAAGTTTAACTCCGTGGACAAGTAGTTCTTAGAAAGATAAAATCAAATAAAAGTACATATCAAACTCTTCCAGTAAAATCTTCAACAAAGCTCGTGTTGATATTGTAGAACAAGCTACCGAAGGAAAAGTAAACCCCATTATTAAAATAATATGGAATTACCTTTAAAGTATATATAAAGAGAAGTCCAAGGAAGCTGTATACAACCAAAGGAATGATTTACAACAGACAAATTCTAAGCATTTAATGAGTTCTACAAAGTAAAGCACAATATTAACAAGATATGAATTATTTCAAGTGACGATCACTTTCAAAAACCAATATAAACGTTATGCTTTTAACTTCAAGTACAGAGATGATACCTATTAATGGTCAGATCCCTTCAATAAGCATCTTCTTCTGCTGTGCCAATTTTCTGCAGTGAGGCTTAAGTAAACTTGGTAATTTCATCATCAAAGACCAGACATCATTTCTTCATCCTTACCAAATATAATTGGATATGCAAATGTTATAGAGATTGCAAATGCATAATTGTGAAAAGAATATCCTTTAAAAGTTCATTGACGACATTGGAACATCCACAGAATAATGAAGCTTGAAAGACCTTTGAAAAAAAAAAAAAAAACCATAAATATAAAAATGATGTAAACTAATTTACAAATTACCAAATCCTTGTCTATGCCTTATAAAAGCATTCCAAATTGAGAAAGCAGAAATGATATCAGTAAGGTATTATAAAAAGTTTAAGAGAATATAATAAAGCAAAAAGCTTCTAAGAACTGAATGGATATATTTAGGCAAAAAAGTGAACACGAATGAGTGATAAAGTCACAGAAGTTGAAAATGTGAGTGACAGTTTACCATCGTAGGAATGCAGCTATTCTCGCTGTAGTCTTCACATCTTAAGTTTACAAAATCAATCCATAAATTAAAAAGGTACATCCTTGCCGTCTCTAAGTGTTTGGACTGATCTGGATTACCGAAAAATTTAAATTAAACTGTAAATTGCCCAGAAGTAACAAAATAGCACACAAGATTCAAAAGTTTAACATCCATAAGTCCATGGTTAAAATCATTACCTGAAAAATTGTATCCAGCAAACATATTCAATGATATGAACATGGATATGCAAAAAAAAAAAAAAATTACTCAGACTGGAATAAGGATATTTTTAAATGGAAAAGGGAGAAACAAAAAGGGAAGGAAAAGCCCTCACTGATAATTATATGTCAAGCAAAGGGCAAAAACATACCACAGTAATCAGAAAAAGATGAAAAATAACTCATATTCAACTGACAACAAGAAGCAAATTAGGCCAACGAGCACATAAATTTTATATGCCAAAAATTCTTAAAAATACTATATTAACAAGAGGTTTATACTGATGCTTTGTCAATGTCTCACAACGAAACTCCAGAATTTAAACAAACAATAAAACTATCCATATGTTTGTATGTATCACATCAAAATTTAAAAACTGCTTCTTTGTAAATTCTAAAGAAAGTTTTCAATTTCCATTATACTTTTTCATTCAACATTAACCCACTTATTTTGAGTCGGAATTAAGAAACAATACAGAGTAAAAATCTAACTCATAAAAAATTAACAGAATTGAACTAAGCGATTAATCAATAAGATATATCATACATTACGTCAATTCTTAGCACAAATGAAAGAAAATACACAAATGGTGTGCCTTGGAATAACCCCTAAGCCTGAAGGCGTCTTTTCACCCGTGGATGCTACATACTCAGCCACCTTATTCGCAAATTCACTTCCCAACATGTTGTCAAGAGCGATATATTGGGTGCGTTTGACTTATTGTTTTTATCTATATTCTCAATCCTGTTTTTTAAATGTTGTTTGGCATGTTATTCCCAAAATATTAGTCTATTTTTTTAATTACGTTGAGACCCTATAAGTTTATTAATTTCATTAAATACCCCCTAGAAAAAAAGTTTAAAAACTAATAAAAACACCCCCATCCACCAATACCTGCCAGATTCCGGCAACCACCGCCGGTGGTAGCCAGAATCTATCACAATAGTCACACAACCACCGGAAATAGCTGGTAATGGACAGATCCACAATGGATCTGGCCAGAAAAGGCCAGATCTGCCGTCAACAACGGCCAAAGAAATGGCCGCATTGATGACACAACGCATGTCATCTTTGGCCTGCCGCCAGCCTTTTCCGGCTTTCACACAAGAAGCCAGAGATCTGTTATTCCGCCGTATCCATGGTGGATCTGGCCGGAAAAGGCCATAAGGACGCATTATGACACAGATCCGACCGGTCTATGTCGTAACAAAATTTTCTGGCCAGATTCTGGTGGTGGTGGCCAGAATCTGGCACTGCAGGTGGTGGGGGTGTTTTTGTCATTTTATATATTAGGGTCTTTAATTAAATTAGTAAACCTAAGGGCTTTTTCATAAATTTTAAAAGTTTACCTCGTAATACTCCCCTATCCAACAACCCAATACTATCCCCAAAATTCTATCCAAAATAATAAACCAAACGCACCCAATGTCATAACACTCTTTCCCCATAAGCTGTAAAGGACAACAAATTAAAGCTACTAAATTTAAATTTCATTTCAATAAAAAGCAAATCTGCCACTTAAGTCCAGTAAAATTGGAAAGTAACACTTAAATCCTTATAATTTACCCTTACCCTCAGCCTACTTAACCCGCCCACCCAGTGTCCCTTTCACTAACACAAAAAACATCACTAGAAACAAGAACCTGAACTTCGGAAAGTCAGAAAGTACCAAAAAAAAAAAAAAACAGTTTAATTCTATGGTAGGAGGCGCCTGTGGGGTGATGATGGGGATGGAGTATTGGAGTGTTTGCGTTTTATTTTATTTTTATTTCATATTTATGTTCATATTTATTATTACTATTATTTAAAATATGAACAAGTACCGAAATAACTTTACTCGTTTATATTAATATAACTGCTGTTAACTGGTGTCTGGTAAGGAACTAACTATCACATTTCGGTTTTACTGGGAGAACAACTTACACATACCCAAGGTTTGCCGAAACGATAAGTTGGTACCCAAAAGGTTTTGAAACAACAAATAGGTATCTTCCGTCATGTTCTGTTAGTGATTTTCGTTTGATAATAGTGAAAAGACTAAAATGCCCTTGAAAGTTTAATATTTTAGTTTTTTATAAATTTAAAAATTTCTAAAAAACCCCTAGGTTTGCTAATTTGACTAAATACCCCAATATATTAAAAATTTTATAAAATAACAAAAACACCCCCGCCACCTACGATGCAGTTCCGGCCACCACCACCGGAATCGATCAGCAGTTGTGTTACGACACGACGTCGATCGTGTGCGTAACGCGTCCGATCCGGCCTTTTCCAGCCGATCCATTCTACGTACGGCCTTTTTCGGCCTGCGGCGGCGATCTGGCCGAAAAATACCGGATCGGCGTGTTACGACACGGTCAGCCGAGTGCTGTGCGTGGCAACATAATTTCTGGCAAGATTCCGGCCTTGGCGGCCGGATCGACCCACGGATCTTGCCAGGAAAATGCCGATCTACTGTTACGACAGATCCAATGGAGTACGTGTCATAAAGCTAATTTTACGGCCAAATTCTGGCGGTGGTGGCCGGAATCTGGCACTGCGGGTGGCGGGGGTGTTTTTGTTATTTTATAAAATTTTTATATATTGGGGTATTTAGTCAAATTAGCAAACCTATGGGGTTTTTTAGAAATTTTTAAATTTATAAAAAACTAAAATATTAAACTTTCAAGGGCATTTTAGTCTTTTCACTATTATCAAATGAAAATCACTAACAGAACATGACGGAAGATACCTATTTGTCGTTTCAAAACCTTTTGGGTACTAACTTGTCGTTTCGACAAACCTTGGATATGCGTAAGTCGTTCGGCCGATTTTACTTGACAAATTTATATAAGCCAAACCTTAAAGGACCACCATAGATTTACCTCGTTAAAGTATATATCGCTTCCTAAAATTAAAAGGTAGCAAAAAGACATATACATTAATTAACCAATATAGGGAATGTTTAGCGCAAGTCATAGCAGAGCATTAGTGCATTACATATCTAATAATTGTTTACAATTGAATCATACAACTAAGTCATTCAAGCAGATAAAAATTATATAAAAATTATGTTAAATGATTACTCTGTCCTTTATTTTTTGTATGTTTATATGACTCAGTTATAAGTATAACATTATACTTACGTATCATACATGAGATAACACTAAATAATACAATATTGTGTTTAGTAACAAAACTATATTGCATTAAATAATATATCAATTTTAAAATAATATAATATACACTACATAAAATAATGTTTACCAGAACTATGATATTAGTTAATACAATGTTACTTGGCAATAATTTTAAGAAAATAAACATTGTCAATTAATTTAATATTTATCAATTTAAATTTGTAGGTGCCAATGGTTAATGCCGGTCAACATCGTTGATCGCTGTTGATGGTCAGTGACCATCATTGGACTGGTGTTGTCCATTGTTTGAAAAGCGTTGACCGGTGTTTGATCATCATTTTGACTATCATTGACCGGCATTGACCATAAAAAATATGTATATCTTTTGAATTTTTTTTAGTTAAATAATAATTGAAAAATATATTAATTTTTAATAAATAAACTTTTGTTAGAGAACAAAAATAATATTATGTAATGTAATTCATATATCAAATATAGCATAGTATAAAATTAATACAATACAATGTTCTACCAAATATCATACAACATTTAGTCATTTAGCATAACATTATATAATCCAATACTATGTTATGCAATTTGCTTAATTATGTTACGTCTCGTGTCAAACATGCTTATATATTATTCGTTATCGCATGGGAGAACGAGAATCTTTGATTTAGTAAAATTGAAGGGACAAATCGTAGGATTAATTTAGTAAATCCTCATATTTCTCAGGAGTTTCAAAGAACCCAACAGTACTGAAAATATATTAAAATAAATATATAAGATACTGAAAATATGAGTTTAGCCTCCATTATGTTAAAATCCTTAATAATGTTTTGTTTAAATAGAACATGACAATTTAACCCATCTAATCCTAAAACAACCTATCATCTTTAACTGTCTAACTCTTATACTTAACAAATTCACCATTTCTCCAACAATCCAAGAACTAGCATCCTTGAAGCCGAAAAACAACCTCACAATACCAATAGAGCGATATGAGGCTAGATCGGGCCTCATTGCCTATCGATAAAGTGGCACAAGGCAGTATCATGCCTCATTGCCACCAAAAAAGTGGTGCAAGACTAGATCAAGCCTTGCCCGCTTCACTAGTGGCTTAGGAGGCCAAGATCAACCTTCTCATCCTCACTGGTAGAATGAGAGGCCACATCTAACCTCGTGTCACACCATTGGTGACTTGCAAAGCTATATCAACCTCGCATCACCAATGGCTTGCAAGGCCTGATCAAGCCTCACATCGCTTTGGCGACAACTTGCAAGGCTAGATCTAGCCTAACACACTAGTAACACTTGTTAAGTAGTGGTGTAGGGGAAAAGAAGAAGAATAAAAAGGATAAAATTGAAGAAAAAACAAATAAGGGTTTCTTAGGAAATGAAAAGTCTAAACTGCCCAAAAGTTGAAAATAACAACTATACCTTAATATTCGCTAATGTTAATGGAAAAAACTAATAGAATGGGGGTAGGCATGGCAACGAGGTTGGGATCTCATTCACCGCAACCATCCCCGCCCTCAAAATCACTCCCCACCCCCGCCCCATCCTCATTACTGGGATGACAAGAATTTAACTCCCCCACCCCATGGGGAATGTTGGAGGCTTGTCCTCGCCTTGTTAATTTTACATAAACATAAGTTAATTTGAACATTACTAAACATAATAATTAATTCTCGTCCACATGACAAACACTTAAATTAATCGCTTAAACATAATTAATTCTTGTCCACATAAAAAATACTTAAATTAATCGTTTAAACATAGTTAATTTTATATAAACATAAATTTGAGCATTTCCTTGTATTCTCCTTATGAAAACATAATATGAGTTTATATAAATATGATAATCGTGTAATTAGGTGAAATATAAGGGTATTAGTGATGGGCAGGGGAAAGGCATCACTCATCCCACCTCATCCCCGAGGACAGGGATTAAAACGCCCCCACCCCTGCCCTTATCCCTAAAAAAATCAAGACTTCCCTACCCTATATGGGGCGGGAAGGGATGGGACGGGTCCTCAAAATTCGGGGAGCATTGCCATGCCTAAATGGGGGTTATGCTCCTATTTTTTATACTTTCAAATGCTTTAAAATTCTTGAAAACTACAGGATTTTAGGGAAATAGACTCAATTTGTAAAGCTTTTTGGTAGTTATAAAAAATTAATTTATTATTTTGTCTTTACTTTTAAGTCATCAATTTTGACTAGTAGTTTTGTAGGAGGCGCGGTGGACAAAGATTATGGATGGAGGGCCACACGAAGCTAATTTAAAGGGAAGAACAATTTCCTCCTCCTTGTTAGAAGAAAGTAACAACCGTACCCAATAATTATGAAAAGTCAAAAATAGAATTTGAAACTTTGTCGTGAAAAGACTTTAATATCTGTGTTATCATATTTTTCCCATTTTATTTTATTTTTATTTGAAGTATATAATTTAATTATATTATTAATTTAGCTTTTATATAATAAAAATGTTGACTAAAATAAAACTAAATTAATAATATAATTATATTATTTACTTTGAAATAAAATTGGTTGTAAATTTCACTATCTATGTAGTTAAAATAAAAATTGAATAAACAAAAACTGAAATGAATACTATAATTAGATAAAAGGTTTAAGGTATTATATTTTTGGTACAGTAGAGTAATAATATTTCACTAGGGCTTGTCAATTGTTTTGGTGTATTTGTTACTTTTCAAAATTCTTGGTTGTGTTTAATCCTTACCCAAACTTTGAGGAGGAAAATGTTATGAACTCAGATAATTTGTAATTTATGTGTAAGTGGCGTTGGGCTCTAGGTGCATTTCAGAAAATACGATGACATTTCTTGAGAGAGGAGTCTTGCATCTTTATCTTCTTCAATAATGCTACGGACACCGAAAAAATTACACCGAAATCGTGTATCGATCTACGTGTAATATACCTCTTATTTTTTTTATAATTTTTTTCTAGTGAACGGCCGTCCATCAAAAATTTGGATGGCCATTCACTCACATGGACACCCGTCCATATTATATGGACGGGCGTCCATATACAAGGGACGAACGTCCCCATTTAAAGGATGCCCGTCCATAAATAAATTATGAAAATAAAATAAAAAAACTTTGGGGACGGTCGTCCCTTACGTTTGGACGGGCGTCCATTCCTAATGGACGCTCGTCCATACTTTTAAAAAAAAAAAAATGTTTGGACGGGCGTTCATTTCTAATGGACGCCCATCCATTGTTTTAGTTTCTACAAATTAAAGAAAAACTTTGGATGGGACGGGCGTCCGTAAGGAATGGACGCCCGTCCATTACTTACGTTTTTGTGAAATCTTTCCAATGATAGCAATCTCATGCAGTATCTCCTGCACATCATCAGCCAACTTTTTGACGTCCTCCGGCCAGTATAGTACGTTTGCATCCTGGTTGAAGTTCTGTAGCTTATCCTTATTCTCTTCATTGCTACTGACTTCCCCGAAAATCTTAAACTCTTGCCTCCCCGAAAAAAACACAGTGAATGAAGACGAAGAAGTAGACGGGCGAAGTTCCTTTATTGCATCCATTTTGATTTAACAGGTTAGAATTTCAAACACATTGACTTAGACTTTCAAACACATTGCCGGTATAGTACAGTTCAACAAATATTCATGGAAAAAAAAGTGAAAGACTACTTTCATGGAAGACTAAAATAATGGACGGGCGTCCATTAAAAATGGACGCCCGTCCAAACATTTTTTTTTTTTTTTAAAGTATGGACGGGCGTCCATAAATTATGGATGCCCGTCCAAACATAAGCCAAAGTTTTTTTTTTATTTTCATAATTTATTTATGGACGGGCGTCCTTTAAATGGGGACGCCTGTCCATATAATATGGACGGGCGTTCATGTGAGTGAATGGCTATCCAAATTTGATGGACGGCCGTTCACTAGAAAAAAATTGTAAAAAAAATGAGAGGCGTGTTACACGTAGGCCGGTACACGATTTCGGTGTAGTTTTTTCGGTGTTCGTAGCATTATTGTATCTTCTTATTTGATCAAATAAATAAATTCTGTGTACACAGTAAGTAATGGAAGATTTTCTAAAATACCCCTGAGGTTTGTCTATTCATTTTATGGCACTTTTCGGCAAAATTTTGAAATGTACACCTAAACCCTAACATTGTACAATTCTGTTAACATACGAGGGGTAATTTAGTCAATTAACATAAGATAGTTTATATAAATCTGTCGATTAACTATTGTAAAGTAAACTATTCCTTGTATATGTTAAAATACTATTGTAATCCCTATCAATTAACTAAACTATCCATGGTATATATGTTAATATAACTGCTCGGCCTTAGGGTTTGGATTATATTTTAATATTATTTTTGCCCAAAAGTGCCACAAGTTTAATGAATAGGCAAACCTCAGAGGGAGTTTATGAAAACATCCGGTAAAGTAATTCTCGAAGCATTATGTGACAGAGGTGATACAAAGAGATGAAATTATCTTCCAACTTTTTCTGAGAAAACGTGAATAATTTGTAAAATAACTTTATCAACACATCAGCGCAAAGCAATTCTTTTATCCAAACAATAGTGATGCAGAGTGGACTCGCTACCCACAAGTTTGCCGGTTAGATGTTAAAATTTTTAATTTTAAAATATGTTGAATGAATTTATTATTAGTATTGTATTAATAAATTAGAAAAATACCACCCAATTTTGTTATTTTATATGTGCTATATATATTATTGTAAAATTTAAAAATTAATGTTTACGAAACACTTTGTAACTAATAATATTAAAAGTTGTTTATGCGGAAAGTTGAGAAACGATTAAGGGAGAAGTTACAATATCCCAAACTAAAGTTTTAATTTACCTTTTTAGACTATCTCTAATTACAAATATCAAATTGGTGTAACTTTCACATCAAATTAGTGTGGATTTTGGTGTGTTTCACTATTACATCTCCAACCTATTGTATCAAATATTACACCAAAAAGAATATTTCTTAGAATATTCTCTTTCTTTTTCTTTCTATTAATAATCAACAATTAATTTATTTCATTAATTATTTTTGTATATATTAATTAAATATTGGAAATGTTATTTTTATTAAATAATAATAACTTTGAAAATTATACTAATTTAATAAAATTAAGCATTTATTTAATCAAATAAACATTACATTTAATATAAAAAAATTACATCTAATATAAAATGCCACAAAATTTTTAAAATAAAAAAAAGCAACAACAACACAAAAGTAAATTTCCATATTGTTATTTTAGTTTATGTTGTATTTCTTTTAATTTTAGTATTTTTAAATTAGTATTAATTTATTTTGAGTTGTTATAGTTTAATATTTGCATTGAATGAAGTTTTGTTTTTAATTTTTCATCATTTTTTGAATTATATAATTATTATTATAAATATTAATATAAATAATAATCCAATTAACATAAATACAAATTAAAAAAAATAACAAGAATAAGGAAATAAAATATGTGTTATGGTAGATGAATAGTGTCACACAAATTTGATATGGATGAATAGTGTTATACCAAATTTAGTATGATACTATTTATTTACACCAATTTGATGTGGCTTTTGGTGTTGGGTTGGAGATGCCCTTATGCTTAGCTAGAATGTGAATTGAAACAATGCCACCACTTGCTTTTAAGCACACACTGTAAGAATTATGCCGACTCAAATGGTTACCTTATTAATCTAACTTATTTTTTTATTAAATTAATTGAATAATTGTCCAAATTAAAAAAAAAAAAATTAGAATAATAATGTAGGGTGCGTTTGTTTGTTATTTCTATCCATATTCTCAACCCGATTTTATGAATAATGTTTGGTTTATTATTCAGACAATATAATCCTGAAAATAGAATCTTGACAGTTTTTTTATCGTTGAAGACAGTTTGCAGTCCTGTCTGCTTTTATTTCACTCACTTTCTCAGTTTGGTTCACTGCTTCAATGCTTCACCACCGTCACAAACCATCTTGCTACCCTTCCAACAAATTCTTCTCCAACACAATCTTCCACCTGCAAATACAAAACAAAGCACATTGGCCAAACGACCATCCACTTGAATCAGAAAACCACCCCATAGCACCACCCAATCAATCTTCCACCATCATCACAATAGAAACGCACCGCCACCACCCATCACCATCTTCTACCATCATCGCATTACCATTTACCACCCCACCACAACCACCCATCACCATATGCCGCCATCATCACAACACAAACCGACCAGAATCAAACCATCATCCATTGCCACCATCATCACAAAACAACACCATCATCACAAACCATTCACGAAGACCCACCGTTGATGATCTGCCACGATCCGAAGCCAATCGTCACAAACCATCCACAAAGACCCACCAATGTCACCGATCTGTCACTGTGAAGCCCCATCATCATCGATCTAACTTCACTAAATACAGTTGTCGCTGATCTGCCACGATCCGAAGCCCATCGTCACAAACCATCCATGAAGACCCTCCGTCGTCGCTGATCTGCCACGACCAAGGACCATTATTGCCAATCTGACTTCAGTGAACACCATGAAGCAGCCCATCATCGTCGATCTGACTTTCGTGAATACTGTGAATCAGCCCATCGTCGTCGCCCATCGTCGCCGATCTCACTTCCATGAATCACCTTAAGGTGTTTTTGATATATATATATTTTTTTTTTCGCAGGTTTGTAAATCTCTTGTAGAATAGATCTACGCATGAATTTGTGAGCTTGTGTTTGATGTTTATCAGGCCAAAGAAATCAGGGAAGGGAAAGAGACCCGCGAAGGGAAGGAATCAATTTTGTGAGCTTGTGACGTGTTTATTTTCAAGACAACCAGAGACGCAATTGGGTTGATTTTTATTTTATTTTTGGCTTTGTGTTAGTAGTCTTTTTTCCTTTCATTATTCCTTTTATTTTGGACTTTAATAATGCCTTTTATAATTTGTGGAGTCAAAGTGATTTCTGCGCATGAGATACTTGGATATGGTGGATTTGTTTGTAGGGTTTAACGGTTAGAGCATGTGCCATGTTGCTTATAGTGTTTAGCACTTGCATCAAAATATTGTGCAGCTTCATATGTTCTGTATGTAACATGTTGTATGTAATGAATAAATTTTGGGAGTTAAAAATTATTGGAAATATTTTTTTGGGATTTCACTAACTGATATATTCGTTATGCAGATTCAATATCGTTCTTTTATCGTAAGAACAAATTACGCTCATATGCACAGATGTCAGGATAATTTTTACCGACGTTGCAGGATTGATTACTACTTGCAGCAGAGGCGAACGTTTCGACTTTTTTCCAGACTTGGAGTTCGTCATACACCTTGTTGGTCGACATTACCTATATTTCCCTTGCATTGACGTCTTCAAGCAGTGTCGGATCAAACGAGGTAACAATTTATCTGTGTTTGCTTGATTACGTTTACATGTGCATATATGTGTTTGTAATGTGATTGGTGATTGGTATGGTGTCCCAATCTTGGTTGTCGTTCTCACCATACTATCTTTAAATGAGTGATACTATGAATTAGTCCGCTGAGATGACCCACAAATCTCTAGTCCTTTGTCTGAGCGGGCAAAAACTTTGCACGGTATTTCAATAAAAACAACAGATTACCAAGAAATATTGGATGACTTATCATCAGTGGCTGGGAGGAGACTCAACGTCACACAACTAACCTCTAAATACTTTTGCCTGTGAAGAATATATTAAGCATGGCGGAAATTGCTGCAACACATGGGCTTTCGGTGGGATCATGAGTCGCAAAGTCCAACGTGTCCAGTAGAGGTTTGGCAAGAATATTTCAAGGTAAATTTTCAACTTTTTTAACCAATATTAATCAACGACACCGTATTTGTATGCATTTTTTTTTCGGACTGCCAAATATTAATATATTATTCTTTTGCATTACCAGCAAAACCCACTAGCGCAACAATTCTACCATAAGGGACTTCCTTACAAGGAGTTTTATGAAATCATATTTGAGAAGCAAACTACCACTGGAAGATATGCATACACATCTACATCTCAATCGATGGAGACCTTCACTTATTCCAATTAGGGTGCGGTTGACATTGATGATAGCAACTTTGAACCTAATCCAAATCGAACGACAAGGGAAAAACGGGCAAACACATCTGGCCATGGAAGAGCAAGAAATAGGAGGAACAAAAGCAGCCCGGGACAAGCACTTATGGATGTCATTGGTAGATTGACGGACGAGCTTGTGGAGAGGTGGAGTATGGGATCGAGGGCTATCAATCGCAGTGAAGATAAGGGGGACGAAGAGAACACCAGTGGTCCATTTGATCCGTTTTCAATGAGCAATTGTATTGACATCATGACGGCTATGCAAGTACCCACAGAGTTTTACATGCCGGTTGTCAAGTACTTATATCAAAATCCAGGATGGTGGGAGATATTCATGAAACTCCCATCTGAGGAAAAGGATAATTGGATTTATAACAACGTTCGCAATTTATAGATGACACTGTATGTCCTAAGTGTTTGCCAACACTTTTGTATGAGTCAGTGGGCACTTGTCATTTTATGGCTAAACCAAACTTCTGTTTAGCACCTTGATTTGAAAATGTCCCAGATATGTGCTACTGTATGAATTTATTAACTGTGCTACTATTTTATGTGAGATTACATGTTTCATATGAGTTTTGGATTGTCATTAGAATTAAATATTGACTGTTATATTTTGTTAAGTAGTACAACAAATGTTAATTGTTGATCAATGTTTTGCAAATGTGTAGGTTTAAATGGCGTCGTCTAGCCGTACAGGAAGAAGACAACGTTCTAAAGATGATGAAGAAGAAATACTGACAGATATAGCCATTGCACTTTGCGGTGTTGTCACGTTAGAAACAACCGGGCATCAACTATGACATACATCCATATTAACTGGTCATGAGTACATGTTGGAAGTACTCAATGGTCATGCTAATAGGATCGTTGACAAGTGTCACATGGGCAAAGACTATTTTACATACTTATGTTACATTTTGGCACAACAAGGCAAATTGCGACCAACTAGGAGGATGAGTTTGGAAGAACAAGTTATGATATTTCTAACAATTGTTGGTAAAAACAAGACAACCATAACAATGATGGAGGATTTCCAACATTCGGGTGAGACGATCTCTAAATATGTTGGCGTAGTTTGTGAGGCGATATGTGAGTTGAAGACAGAGTTTATCAAACCACCTGACTTCAGTGATGTTCCATGGGAAATATCAACCAACCGAAAATATTACCCTTTCTTTAAGCTACTAGTTCATTATGTTTTCTATTAGTGGATAGTTAAGTTCATTGTGTTATTAATGTTGATAGTCGGTTAATATGAGTAAAATTCAATTTTGATTATAGGACTGTATTGGAGCCATTGATGGCACACATGTATACGCTTCGATTCCACATGAATTTGGCGATAGGTACTGGAATCGCAAAGGAATGTTGTCATATAATGTAATGGTTGTTTGCGACTTTAGGATGATTTCACTTATGTCGTTACTGGATGGGAAGGATCTGTGCATGATTCAAGAGTTTTAAATTCAATTCTTAATTATCCTAATTCTGGATTCCCATATCCTCCACCAGGTATAAGTATTTTCTTGACATATTATAGCGTATTTGCTCCATTGTTGAGGCCTTGAAATTCAAATAACATGTCTGATTTTATTACAATGAAATACTGTTTGGTTGATGCGAGTTATCCAAATAGAGAGGGGTTCCTCGCCCCTTATAGGCAAGTGGCTTACCATATTTCTGATCACCTCCATAACCGAACGGGGCCACAAAAGTTGTTTAACTATAGATATGCTTCACTCCGCAATGTTGTCGAGAGAACCTTTAGTGTTTTGAAAAGACAGTTCTGTATTCTGAATGGAATGCATAATTACCCGTTGGACAAACAAAGGAATATTGTTATGGCATGTTTTGTACTTCATAATTTTATCAGAATGTACAATATGGAGGACCCTATCTTCGAATGGTATGCTGAAAATACGGGTAATGAGCAAGTATATTTTGATCGCCAAAACGGGGTAGAAGATGGCTGAAATGGAGAAGAACCGAGTCAACCGCAACAAGGTATTATAGACAACATGACGACTGTACGGGATAATATAATGACTATATTGTGTGTAGCACATATGACCAAGTCATAGTTGTTAATGGAGTATACATGTAAGGATGATTGTAAGGGTTGATAATTAGTACTTTTGTCATATATGTATTAATATGGTGTTTTTAAACAGTTGGATTAATACTTTAAATTAATATGGGTTTTTGTTTTTTAATATTTACTGGTTACGAAATTACCAATAAAAAGTTTAATATTATTAAAATGTAAATTGATAAGTTTTAAGGTTATAATAATACATTATTTTAACAAAATACACCAAAATATTATATTAATAAATCATTTATAAAAAAATATATCAATCAAATATTCAACACAAATAACAAGGTCAAAATACTCTACCAAACACATATTCATCAAATCATATTCTTGTAATAATAACCCTATTCAACTACCTAATATTATTTCCAAAATCCTACCCAAAATTACAAAACAAACGCACTCGTAATTATCCATAAGTGTTCTATACTGTTTGCATTTAAGACATCATGTATAAAAGATATTAGAAATATAATATTGCATAATTTAGTGGTTTAGTTTTGTGAAAGCAATGTAGATACAAAGCTACTTTCTTACTAATATCACTAGTATGGGCTAAAAACCATATTAGACCTTATCAGGCCTAGTAGCGAAAATTTACTAATTACAGCTAAATGCCTTGGTCCAATCTTGGTTGGGCCTATACTTAAATTCATCTTGTGGATTAACCACCCAATGGGATGACCCATCTTATAGGAAGGTCCATTCTATGGCCGGCCTATTCTACGAGCTGATCCACACCACAAGTTAGCCCTCTCCACGAGCTAGGTTACTTTAAAAGTTGGGCCTCTCTACAAGCAAGGTCACCCTACGAATTGGGTTAACTTATGTTTTAAGCCACTCCATGAGGTGGATCGGTCTACAAGATTAAGTTAAAGTGGGCTCCAACCCATTGACCCATGTGCATCCCGAAATAAGACTCACAGTCTTAATTATTTCCTATTTCATCCAAGATTCCTAATCTTACATGAACCAGTATTCCTATTTCTACATGGATAAACATCGTGACTTTCTTATTTATTTAAAATCCTAAACTAGGACTCAGAGTCCTAGTAGGAGTCAAACCTCCTTCGCTCACTATATAACTAGGGGTCAAGCCTCTCATTACGCATTCACATACAACCCATAGTTTAACTCTCAAAGTTTTGCTCTCAAGAACCACCACCTCTCCTACTATAAAGCTTATTTCTGACTAACTTTACCACCCTTAGCCACCGTAAAGTTGTGCTCCGGCCACTTTGCGATAGTCTTGCCCTAGCCATATTATTATGGTAAACCCTTTCCCACTCTCAGCCCTCACTAAAATATTTTCAACCGTGTTGACTTGAGTATCAAAGTGTCTATGACAACACCATACCGATGTCCCCTGAGCCTTCACGTTCGTTCTTTCTCTCTTTGCAAGTCTATGCGATTATTAGTGGCTCATTCCTCACAAGATTCATCTATTCCGAATCAACCGAAGATTTTACTGTCTACATCACCTTAATTAAATCAAAATGGCATGCTTGCAATATTTAAAAAATTGGTCCTCTATACTGCAAGCAGTAATTTACTTCGTTGGCATAAGGAAGGCTTTAAGGCATCAAAATTACAAAAGTTGAAGTAAACAAAAATATCATTCAAGTTAGAGGAAGTTTCTATAAAAATGGGAAATATCATACTTTTAAGTGCGATTTGAACTATTGATTTAGGCAATTAGAAACCAATTAGCTTTACGACGAAATCTAGAAATTGACCACTAATCCAATTTGAGTACTTCTACAGGATATACAAACTTGAAAGAAAAAGTGAATAGTAATGACAAGAAGTGATTGAGTGTAGTACTATATGGCGAAAGCAATCTTTCACAAAAAATTTATTAAAGTCAAACCTAATATTGGTAAACATTAGGCTATTTCCTTTTCCTTCACACGCCTTGATGCAATAGTTTCTTTGCTGTCTTGCTGCTGGTTTTGTTGCTGTTTCACTGTTGTATCTTTGCTGTCTTACTGCTGTTTCGCTGCTAGTTTTGCCGCTGTTTTCCCGTTGTTTTACTGCTGTTCTTGTGCTGTTTTGCTGCTGTTCTTCCATTATTTTACTGCTGTTTTTCCTACTGTTTTGCTGTTAATTTGTAATAAATTTTCAACAATTTTCACTCTTAACAACTCTAGACTGTAGCATAGTCCTCATGACCTTAGAGTTGGTCCACTCAAGCATTAGAATTTTTTTTAATTATTCTCCAAATTAACATTAGAAATTAAATATTAAAATTCCTTAAAATTAACAAAAATATTAAGTAATTATATTTTATAAAAAAAATAAGAAATAAAATAGAATCTTTCTAAAAAAGGAATACTAAACGTATGTAGGAATTACTTTATAAAAAGAAGAAATAAAATTAAAATTTTGAAATTTTTTTACTCTAGTGCTAGTGTCAATTGGACTCTAGTGCTAAAGTGAAGCCACCAAGTGCTAGACTAGCTTTCCCTAGCTGCTAGAGTGAAGAGGATAAAAGTGAAAATAAATTAGAAGGAGGGTTTTATCTACTAAACCAATTAAGAAGAAATCATATTTCAATTTACCCTTAAAAAAAGATTTTTATGAATTTTCAAGTATTAATTTATACTGGTAGGACTAAGTAAGACTTGGACTAAATCAAGAATTGTAAATAATAAAAATTTTAATGCTATAAAAATAATTAATATGATGGTGATTTAAAACAAACCATTACCACTCCACTACTACTGGTTGGTTGTGAGGATTATTTAGATTTATAGAAACCCATTATCTGTTAAAATTTTAAACCAAAGTCTTTTTATACACGTCAACGACTTTTGTCTAAAACAATAAAACCAAAATCCTTTTATACATTATCTAATAAATGTAAGCTGTAAAGAATGCTCATGGATAGCTACATTAATATTATATTATCAATTGTTTAATTATTTAGTTCAACTTGCAGGATCAATTTCTCTTTCATAAGGGATGATACAAAATCTAGTGGGTTGGATTTGCTTATCACAATTTAAATGGGTTGACTTGATAATTAATCTTGGATTGAACCCGCTGGTGTTTGGATAACTCATTCATCCATTAACCCTTTTTTTTTTAAAAAAAAAAAAAAAAATTAATAAAAGAATCAGACTTTATATAATTAATTTATAATTTAATAAAAAAATAAATTAGATTGATAAAGATAACAATTCAGTCTATTCTTCATGGTGGACTCTTAACTTCAAGCATGGTAAACCCATTAAAACACATTCATATTAATATATAGAGAGATTAGAAAATTGCCTATAAACTGCAATGCAATTATTTGTGTAGTTCCTAATGTGTTGTACTAAGTGCAAACATGGGTGTGTTATTTGGGGCAAGCCCAAATCCAACACTCCTTCACACTTCGCAACCAAATAAGAAATGCAGAATTACATTGATTACATATACATTTCAAACTAGACATCGCAAAATAAATGTATATCACAAATTTGTGTATCTACTATATGTTAATGCACAGATTTGAGGATCTACACAAATTTGTTTGATTATTCTTTGAATTTCCTTGCCCTGCTTTTACTAAGCAGTAGGAATGGCGCTACTGCTGCTGCAGATTCTGACCAGACAGCACCTGGATGTAAGTTCTTCCTCATCTATTTTTAATTAGATCCTCTGTCTTGAAACAATGACTAACATTACTTTGAAAGAATCAAAAGCAAAGATAGTACAGAGTGATGGAAACAACAAATCCAGCCAATCACGCAACTGCAAAGAGAAATGCTGAATTAGAGGCTGAGACACATGAATTTTTCATCTAAATTATATGCAAAGAAAAATGTAATAAAACCTTAAACCAATTACAATTTCCAGAATTTGCTTTCGGCAAAAGGAAGTTACAGAAGTTTCAAGAGTTAGGGTTACTGTCAATGATATGTTCTATTAGACAACTGTCTTTCTTGTTTCGTATCCAAATACTAATAGATCAAAGATTCAAGGTCATCATTGGGTTAAAGGCTCAGGGCTGACTTTTGGAATTGAAGAGTGGGCTTGTGGATGCAACAACCATTTATGGAGGAAAAGAGACTTCTGATACAGAGCTTGCATTATTAGAATATATAAGAAGATATATGACATATATGATTAAGCATTAACCTGTTGCAGAATTTCATCCATCCACTGAAAATAATAGAATCCTCCATCTCTACGGGCTTGTCAAAGCTCTGCGTCTAAAAGTGACTCCACACCCTGCTAATGGGTAATAAATTAAATGGCCAGAATAACCCAAAAAAATGGAGAAAAGATTTTACAAAATCAACCTGCTAATTTTCTCCAAAGTATGCTCATCAATGAACAGCTTGCCAAAGCAGCAAAGCCTAAGATTTCATCATTCAACAAATTGGCTCATGGTCTAACCTGTTCAAAGGCAGAACCTAAACTAAATCATTGCCAGCACAAAACAGCTAAAACATAGAGTAAGCCCACTTCCCTTGTCAGGAAAAGGAAAAAGAAATTATTAACTTGTTCATAAACTAAACTCATCCAGATCTTCTGGCTTCTCCAATTTCCATTTCATGAGCTGGGGACTTCTTTTGCCATTTTTTGACAGTATCTTAAAGAAATTTTGCCTATTCTATTCTTGCATTTAACCTTTTTTTTAGTGCCTCCTACAAGTTAAGATTATAGTTGAAACAACATTCTCCTAGATAGAAATTCAGTGAAAGACTTACAGGATACAGAATTTCAATGAATGCATATCTAATTTTACTCCTATTTGAATGTGCTCGAACTGAGGCTATGCCAGTCAATTAACAGAGTTGTAAACATGTCATAAACATTTAGTAGCTACAACTGCTAAGAAGACTCATGATGAATACGACTTATGCAACAGTGATAATTCCAACCACCACCACTTCTTTCATCTTGTCATGGAAGGTTGACGCTTATGCAACATGTTAGGAATAATTTGAGGAATACTGATAGCAAGAACTCCATTAAAGGAGCTATAATGAAAACTGCAAATGGTACTAACCTGAAAATATCAGTTGTGGACTGTGCAAGCTGTTTCCTCTCCCTTCTATTAAGACCCTTCCCTCTGGCAAGTTCAACATTAACCATAAACATAGCCAATAACTGCCTAGTAGATTTGACTGAATCTGCCTAAAGGCGGGTTTTCATAGCCTAATATTCCTATTAAATGTCTGGCTCACCTAATTTTGGCAAGAATATATAATACCATCTAAATTGGAATATTTTGCTAACTTCTAATGAATACCTTCAGTCGTAATAATATAGCTGAAGTCCAAGAAAATGCAAGTACACCCAGAAGGTTCACAAGGTAATGCGGAAGAGAGTTACGTATATTTATATATTAATGAATCAAAACTTGAAAACTAAGTTAAACAAATCTTTTGCATAATGAATACATATAACAAATTATTTTATTGATTACTGCTTCCATGTGATGGCTTTTCCTATTTTCGTGTACACTAATGGTCACAACCAAATTATATATAGTACTAGCCTAGACAACAGAAAGAAAAAAGAACTGCAGAGGAGTTGATTTTACTGTGCAATAAAAAAAAGATGGAGAAGAAAAAGAGCCTGAAACAATATGGTTTTTCCAATAATTGCTCACCATCTTTAATTGGCCTTCGAGATAGATGGCTGTCAAGATATGAAAAAATTGAATTTTCACTAGCAGGCGCTTTGAAATTCCCCCAAAAGCCGAGGACCTCATCTGTCCATCTCAGCTGATTCCAAAATTAGGCCATCTGGGCTCTCCAAAACATCGATTTAAGAAATCAGCAACTTAAATCAGCTACATTTATTCAAGAGTACAAGATACTGGGTTCTACACTAAAGTTTGGTAGATAGTCAAACCTGGAAACAAACCTGGAAAAGCTCATTGACTCTAGATCTTTGTAGCTTTTAACTCCTCAACTTTAGCCATTGAAGGGTGTTTCTGAAAGCTCTACTCAGTATACGTATCTATTTTTTATACTAGTTCTGCTCCAGGCCACATATCTGCACATGTAACATCAAATCGCCACAGACAAGGTAAAAACCAAACATTTGACAAGTATAGATGGGCATAAAAGATGTTATCATGGATGGAAATGTTCTAGCTTCTATAGAAAAACTCGTAAGAATAAGAGTGAACTATTTCACACGCCTGTGCTCTAGTATCACTGTTGATGCATGTTCCCCTTTGTTAATTTCATGTCTTAACACTTTCATCTTCTTAGGTGTGTCACAATATGCAAAAAGTCAGTACAAGAGTTTCTTCTGAATCCAAACTCGAAACCAAGGTGTGTCAGTTAGTTATGCATTATGATTTTCTATATTTAAGTACAAATATATTGGCAAAGATCAAAACTGAAAGCATATATTGGTTGCAGTTCTTAACTGGTTTACACCAAAAAGTCATACTGAACAAATAAAATTAAGTTTTTCGATTTCACTTGCAAAATTGTGATAACTTCTTTTCAAAACAATTTATTGGGTTTTGGATTATCCAAAGTATAAATGAAGGTTGGATGCAATAATTTGACTGAGTTCAGATAATTTTTGCAAACAATATCTAACTATATTAACATATAAAAAGATAGTACTTTTATATTTCTCTCTAACTGTAAATATACGCTAACAAACAACTCAGGATTATAGTTTTGTTGTTACAAAAATAATGTTGCATGAATCCAAGCAGCATATCCTTATATTGCTACATATTATTTTTCCTACTAGAAAGTACCATTCAGCTTCTGCACTTATTCATAGAAATTAAGAGTAAAATTAGGTAGATTTCGGTTAGAAATTGAGATATGGACTTACCAATATATATATATAAAATGAAAGTACAAGATGTAGGCTTTTCCCTTCAAAAGAATTTCAATTCTTTAGGAAGTCATTCATCTTCATCATTTTTGAGAGTAGATCACTTTCAGTAGCTAGGTTCGAATTCATCTGCATCAAAGTAGTCACTTTCACTAGGTTTCATCTTCATCAAAGGAATCACTTCCACTAGATTCTGCTCCATCATTGTCAACAGGGATCTGCGTAGTTGTGGCAATCCCATCCATTGTTGATCCGAAAAAAAATCTTAAGGGAATTCATTCAAATCAGAAGGAAACCTACTAGATTCATTTGCACTTGGATCGATATCATTTCTACTTGGACTGAACTCTTCCACTTCTTTCTCATGTAGTACTAGAAGCAATCCAGACCTTGCCACATCGAAAAAGATAACATAGTGAAACGACAAAAGCATATCAAAGATCATAATCAAACAATCAATACATAGAATTAATTTATATTAATTGATCAAGAAAATAATCATTGAGTAAAACTACCATGATTGATAATGGATTCAACAAGGCCTCCTGATGTTTAAATGCGACCATTCCGATGGCTCCATAACATAGTTGTTTCTTTTGTGTGTTGACCATCTAGGTTCCTAACCTGCATTCGGAAAAAAGCAATTATGTTTAAAATTATGAAAACATCCGAATCCATTTCAACCAATTCCATTTTTCATATCATTTCTTGAATACCTTATGTCCGGAAACGAATAACTATATTTAAAATCTACATCAAAAGCAGCTTAATTCACCCTATGCAAAAACCAACAGTTCAAACAATAGTAATACCACACTTATAACTCAAAGAACACACTTTTTACATATTCAATACAACGCAATAACACACTTATAACACCAAATATCACACTTCAGGTAAATTCAACAACATTGAAAGGGCAATTTAATAAAGAATTGAAAAGACAACATAGGGAGGGACCTGAGGAGCGAGACGCTTGCAGTGGCCGCACCAGGGAGCGTTAAAATCGACCAAGATCAAGCCAAAGGCTGAGATTGCTGATTCAAAGTTTGATTCGTCCAGCTCAATTACTTTGCCATCTATTTTGAACTGGGTTTCTTTTTGAGAAGAAAATGAAACTGACCCTAGGGGTGTAAACGAGCCGAGCCGAGCCGAGCTTTTGGCTTATCGAGCTCGGCTTGTTTACAACAGTGTTGAGCTCGAGTTCGAGCTCGAGCCAGACGAGCCTCAAAATTGAGACTCGAGCTCGAGCCGGCTTTCGCGCGAGCCGGCTCATTAAAGAGCTCACGAGCCTTATCGAGCTCGAGCTAGATAAGGGCTCGCGAGCTCGTTATCGAGCCCGAGCTCGATAAGGCTCGATCAAAGCACCATTTATCCGGGTTTGATCGAGCCAAGTTCCTCTTTTTTACAGCAATCTGCCTGCGTACAACATTTCATATTAACATCCAATGTTGAATTAACCATGACAGTTCCGAGCATTACAAAAAGTCTATTACCTTACAAAATCAACAGTTCTGAATATATACAAATAACATTCTTAGGAGTACATATACAATCCATCAATCAAAATCACTATCCACCAGTAGGACTGTAGTAGGCCTGTGTTCAATGAAAACCATAATTTCCCCCTGCCTCTAGAAAATGTTCAATTTAATAAGTATTTTTTAAGATAACTATGACAAGAAAAAAATATGTATAATCATGAAACAAAAGCAAAAGGAATAAAAGTTTTACCTATGCATGCCTCCAACCACAGTCAAACCATGCTCTAAATCCCAGAAACTTACGGGATAGGAAGGTTGATCTCCAACGGTTGCTGCTCTTCCTGAAAATGACAAAGGAGGAGTATTTTAAGTTTAGTTAGTATAAATATAAAGTAATAACTAAATTTAATAAAAACAATATTCAATATAAGTATGTAACCTACTTTACATCCTTTCTTCACCCCATTCAATGTCCTGCTCCAGTCACATCCACATAAGAGCATCTCCACCGTGTTGGGAGCCAACGACGATCGGTACGTGTCAATAACCCTCTGCCGCGCCGCAGACGCTCAGCAAGCAACCGTAGTAATAGGAATGGCTAATATGTCTCGAGCCATGGTAGACAAGATAGGGAACTTTGTTGAGTTAGACTTCCACCAGGTCAAAGCATCAAATGTCGTAGCGTCCCTAACACGTTTATGGCATCCCTCTCCCATGTAACAGTCTAACTCCGATTTCGTTGGCTCAACCGTCTCAACCACATCCAGATACTCACTAAAATCATCCCAATTTTTCGCCATCTCTGCCGCTGCCCCTGACCCCTTACCAACCTCCTGAATTGCACCCCCTGTAGATGTAGAAGCGCAGGCAGCTGTCGATGCTTTACTGGCATCAACATACTCCCTATATACCTCATACAAGGCATCTCGAACAACATCCATATTTGCCCGCGATTCAACCTGAGAATACATCTTAGGGAACGCCCATTCAATTACCCTCATCTTCAATCTAGGGTCCAAAATAGCAGCCACACCCATTAATAGATTACATTCTCCCCAATATTTGTCAAACTTTTCTTTCATTTTCCAAATCCTGCTCTGTATAAACTGATCTCCATCCCGACTCTTACTATCCAACATAATTTTTATTGTACAAACTTGTTTTAGAAACAAGTTTGATGTCGGATAATCACTCCCCGATATCAGATTCGACGCAGCACACAACACCTTCAAAATAGGACAAATTTTCTCAACTTTGTCCCAATCTTCCGCCTTGGAACAATAATGATAACTCAAATCCCTCTCCTTTAAACAAGGGAAAACACGCATAAATTGCATTACTGTTGTCAACATATCATATGTTGAATTCCATCGCGTTTTGCAATCAAGAATAAGTTTGCGAAATGGCAATCGGCGCTGTTGAACAATCTCTGCAAACACGTTTAGTCTACTCTCCGATGAATTGATATACGACACAGTATCACGGATGTCCTCAATAATGTGTCTAATCTGATAAAGACCATCTTGAACAACCGGGTTCAAGATATGTGCACAACACCTCACATGAAACATCTTGCCACCACATATGAGCTTCCCTATAACTTGGAAATTATCTTTCAACACTTTTACAGCAACATCATTGCTTGAAGCATTATCCACCGATATCGTATGAACCTTAGCTTCAATTCCCCAATCCATCAAACACTTAAAAATTGCATCAGCAATGGCAACACCAGAACGGGGAGGAGGGAAATGAATAAAGTTTAACACCCGTCTATTAAACTTCCAATGATCATCAATCTAATGCCCAGTCAAAACCATGTATTCCATCCTCTGGTTGCCTGAATGTCATAGATCTATGGTCAGACTTATCTTCCTAACACCCTTCAATTGGGTCATCAACTTCTGGCTCTCACTTTCAAACACTTTCATACAATCATTCTTACAAGTATTACGGGATATCAGAGTCCATTCAGGAATCCCATACTTCATCATGTTGTTCAACCCCTCTTCCTCCACAATAGAAAATGGATGCTCATGCATCAGCACCCAATGTGCAATAAACTCCCTCATCTTCAAAGCATACTGAATTGGCCCCGTAGAGCAGGCAAGACATTAGAGCCACCCTGAGAATTGGAAGGGGGGAAATTTATTTGTTGTTGCCTTAAGTGAGCTATTCTCTTCACACACCTTTTCAAATGTCTGTTGAATTGTGTTGTGCTTCCACTGGCAGTGATTTTCAACTTTTTTTTACAATGAATACACTCTCCCTTCCTTATACCACCAGGGAGAACCACCTCTGTAAATTCTGACCACACAACTGATGTCTTCGCTCTCTTCTTCCTCTCTAGTTGATTATCATTCTTAACATTTTCGGGGCTACTCACACTTTGCTCGGTATCACCTGTGCTTCCATAAATGTTACGCCGATCGACTGCTTTTACCGTAACACAATCGTCGACATCATCCAATGTAAGGGTGCTTGAGGAACTGTCTCCCGATGCCATACCTATAATTGAAAAATGAATTAACCACTATTGTTAGACAATATCATAAAGTTAAAATAATATATAATTGACATAATATATATTCATTTTACAAAAATATATACCGAAAATATATTCAGACAATGCAATTATGCAAGTGCTGATATATATATATATATATATATATATATATATATATATATATATATATACAATAAATATATCTTTAGTGATTATAACAGAACCTTAACTAAGGTTAATTACTTGCAATAAAAGGTTGATCAACTATTTAAAGTCTCTTTTTGTACATTCTTATACATAGCGTATTGCACTCAAAATGTGCAATATAAAATATTCAATCACATGCATCAAGATGTTGACATGGGAGAAAAAGAAAAACAAAAGTTATCTTCTAGAAGATGAGTTAGCACAAATATGTTTTAAAGCTAAGTTGGTGAACATTGTAAGCTACAACTACCCTCTTAATTCTACAAATCACTATTGCTGAGCATTCAAGTCAGAACTGACACTAAAAATGTATTTCATTCTGAAAATGTTCTAAAAGGACAGATCTCACTAAAGCTAAATAAACCTACTAATAATAAATTGATATATGCTTCTAGACCCTAAGCAATCTCCATTATTGCAGAAATTCAATGCCATAGATATCTAACTAGTTAAATGGATAAAAGTCGAGCATAAAAATAGATATATAGACAGATATAAATGAAATATATAGGAACAAAAGTTTTATTGCCTTAAGCAAGCACAGAAAATTAAAATTATATACATAATGCTAGAAATAACAGTATTAACAAAAGAGAGTCAAGATGCATATTATTACACCTTAAATACAAAATGGTTCAAACTCTAGCAATTTCAACTGATTTCTGGAGGGCTGATATGCAGAGAATAAAGACTATACACTGTCAAACCAAACACACAAAGACCCAAATATTTGTCGCTAGAATTCCGTCAAATATTTAAAAATTATAGCAAGTGAATTCATCAGTATCAGTGTCATATCCACAAAGTCCCGTCGAGTCTTTAGATATAATTTTCTAAGGCCACGAATGAGATGATCTTTTAACAAAATTATTGCATAAATAAATTAATCATTTCTTCCATACTCAACCGCCCAGTATCTTCTCATCCTTTACAGCCTCCCAGACAAATCCATAAAACAATGTCAGTTTGTAATAAAGCATAAAACAAACAAACCTGGAAGTTTCAGAGTGTTGGGCCTCCTTTTCCGGTTGCCGAGATCGGAGATGGTGACGGAGATTATCGATTTCAGTTTTCAGAGTGTCTGGTTCGCAATTTGGGATTTGGGTCTTGGCGATTTAGGATTTAGGGCAGGAACTGAGTTTGGCTCTGTTTTACAATATCGTGTTAGATCAAATTTGCAATGGGGGGGAAACTATCATTTTTTAAAACATTTTTTACTATAAAATATCAGTTTAATACCTAATAGTTTAAAAAATACCAAAACACCCTGTGAAGTGTACAATGCTTAATCGAGCCAAACCAGGCTCGCGAGCCCACGAGCCGAGCCTTACTATGTTCGAACTCGACTCGGTTAACGAACCGAGTTCGAGCCGAGTCAAACCGAGCCTTATCGAGCCGAGCCTTTATCGAGCCGAGCCGAGCCGAGCCGGATCGCGAGCCGGCTCGACTCGTTTACAGTCCTAACTGACCCACATAATAATAAGATCCAAACTGTACTTCTAATCATCTCTCGCATATTCAATAACTTCTTATTGCTCTCAAAATTCCCAGATGGGTTTAGTATGTTGCTGAAAAAACCAGATACTTTTCGTTGTGGTTTTGAATTCATAATGTTTGGTGCGCAAATATCAGGGGCGTCCTCTGAAGTTTGAGATTTTTCAATTTAACCCTTAGTCTAAATCTAAGTGGCTAACATAAGAAATAGATTGACAGTTTAGGCCCCACAGTTTTGACAATCTACTTTGGGAAGATGAAATTAATAATTTTAAATTGTTGTCAAATATGAAATTAAAAGGGTTTTATTGTCATGTCATCAATAATCCTATCGAGCATACTATGAAGTGATATAAACTCTTTAATAAAGTAACAACGTGCATGCATCTGTCCAATCACGTTATGCATGCAAATTGCCTAACAAGTATATATGCAATATTGTTCACTCAACCCTACAAAAATCTTTATCTTAAAATGATCATAAAAACTTTTATATAAAGTGATTAAAGTCCAACAAACAATTAGGGATAGATTGGGCATGATAATATTTGGTCTCTCATTTGCATTGGAATAGACGGCATGAGTTTTTTATATTCAGTGCATACCATAATAAATTCCAATAAATAAAGTCAAGCAACAATGGCAAGAATTGGTAAAAGATTTGTAAGTTCTACTATCATTTTCACAACTTTCTCACTAAAAATGAAGTTGAGGTTTTGATCTATTTGATTTACGTAATGAAATTGAGAGGTGGAAAATATTCTAGAAACTATCAAGTACGGCGGACAAGAAAATGTAAACAAATAACGTTTTCAATAGTTCTCTAATAATGAAAATTAATAAATGAAAGCGAATTATAGAGAATGATTATTGAATAATATGAATCTTTAGATTATCCTTCGAAATAGATGAATGTCAAGATATGAAACATTTGAATCTTCATCGTAGGCAGTTCAATTTAAAAAATCTCCTAGGAGGAAGAGGTCTCATCCGCCCAGCTGATAGCCTGATATGCAGTTTGACCATCAGGGCTCTACAAAACATTAATTTGGGTAGCTGTTATATCTATTTAAGAATACAATATACATAGTGGGTTCTAAACTAAAGTTTGTCAAACAGTCAAACCTGGGAAATTGCTCAAGGACTCTTTTAAGTTTTGTAGCATTATTACTCTCCAACTTTTGTCATGGAAGGGTACTTCCACAAGCATAGCTTGTTTTTGTTCCTCTGCAACTCAAGCCATGTCCACTTAGTATCTCCTTGTGATGTCTGTTCCACTACAGTCCATATATCTACACATGTTAAACCATAAAACATCAAATTGCCATAAATAAGGCGAACACCATACATTGCACCAGTATAGATGACGATGAGCAACAGGAAATTAATGTCTCTTTTGTTGTAGTTTCTATAGAAAACTCATAAGATAGAGTGAGACGACGAGCAACAGGAAATTAATGTCTCTTTTGTTGTAGTTTCTATAGAAAACTCATAAGAAAGAGGGAAACCATTTCATTGGCCTGTGTTCCAGTATCACTATTGATGCCTGTCCGTTAGTAAATTTCATACCTTAACACATTCATCTACTGTGCCTTCTCCAGAGGCAAGTGCATTAGATTAATAAGGGACCATGCGAGGGCCTTGACTGCATCACAATGTGAAATAAATCCGTTCTTGAATTTGCTTTCATTCATCTGGAAGGCTCCCGTATACAAGCTTATCATTACCACCTCTTGCCAGTTGATTGCCTTCAGTAGACCATTTCAGTCCACATACTTCTTTAGTGTGTGCTTTTATGTACTCTTACCTGCGAATAAGAGCATGGTAACAATATAGAAGTCAGAATATGAATGATTGGCAATTAGAATATGAACATTCAGGTGGCTCCATGACATGTTGTTACTTTTCTGCAAAGACCATCCAGATTCTTAACCTGCATTCGCGAAATATAAATTATGTTTGATATTAACTTATTACGAGTCCTTGAGTAACTGATTTTGAAGCCTGAACATACCAGAGCTGAAGTTTGGAGTCCGTAAATCCAACAGCGAGAATTGTAGCAGTTGAGAGCAGGCCACACTCATAGGACGATCATTGTCCCCAAAGGATTCCAACAACATATATCTGGACCCAAAGCAATTGCAAGAATGTTACTTTTCTCCCAATCAATGACGTTCAGACTAAATTTATCCCTCATATTAGGTGCATCCAGAATCTTAGCTTCATTAAGCAAACACCATCAATCAAAGCATCAAAGTAACCACATAAATACATGTCATTAAGCACATACCCAAACGCTCAAGTACACATACTCCTTATGAGTACATCTAGATATACTTTGTTTAGAACTGAGATTAGTACCTTGGGCATGCATCAATGTCGATATACATTAGTGGCAGTATGTCACAGTGCCTTGGCATCTTCCCTTTTCATATCATGAATACTACGATTCCACTTTTTCCTTGATTCGGCGGTTCCCCTGAAAACCAACATCCAAATTGATCTTCCCTCTGAATCAAAACTCAAAGTTCAGGCGTAAAAATTTAATATATGAAATAATTCAATGCAATTCATATGTCTCAAGAAAATATCAACTTATGTTATTCTATAAGGATTACTTTACGGCCAATCATATTTTAAATACAGCAACTAAGAAACAATTACATGTGCATTGAAACATGTTTATTTGATCATACATAAATATTATTCTAAGAATTGAAAAGAAAATTAGATAAATCAACTATATGAATAAATTCTAAAGATTCTCCTTATACTCAAAATTTCAGAACTTTAAAATATAAAAAGAATTAATATAAATCAAATCCACATTCTAGTTTCTAGAGGGTGGGATGGTCATCTTGCCGCAAAAATTTAAAGAAAACTTAAATTGGAGATAACTGATTTAGAAACAAAAGATTAATGGAACAATAATGATAGCTTTCAATTGAACTTCAGTAATTTCTTACAACAACTAATATATCATCATGCGGGGATTCTATGATAGATGTACTACATTTGTTCTAACTTGGTGCAATTAAAGACTTAATATATGTTCAATTATCAAGAGAGAGTTAAAATAATTTTTCATACTACAATATGTTTGAGTTTTACTCAATATGAAACTCAGATTTCTTAAGTGATCCTATGAACATATATAAATTATATTTGATACCACTACTTGGAAATCATGCATGAAACATTTGAAGCTTCATTGGTAGAGTTGAATAGTTAAAGCTGGGAAATCTCAAGGAGAGCTTTGCAGCTTTTAACTCCTCAACTTTAGTCACGGAAAGGTACTTCAACAAGCAGAGCTTGTTTTCATTTCCCCTGTTACTCAAGCAATGTCCACTCGTGATCTCTATTCCACTCCAGTCCACGTATCTGCAAATGTAACATCAAATTGCCATAAATAATCTGAAAACCAAAACAACCTCACAGGTTTAGGTGGGCAACCAAAATGTTATCATAAATGGAAGTATCTCTTATTTTCTAATTTCTATAGAAAACTCATGAGAGTGAAGTATTTCACTTGCTTGTGCTCTAGTATCACTGTTGATGCAGCTCGCCCTTTGTAAATTTCATATCTTAAAGCATCTATGCTCTTATCTGGATCACAATGTGCAATAAATTGGTTCAGGAGTTCAGTTGAACTCTTTTTGGAGGTCTCACATATGTATACAAGCTTATCATTACCACTGGCTGCCAGTAGATTGCCTTAAGTAGACCATTTCAGTCCGCATACTTCAGTCTTCAGTGTGTGCTTTTATGCAGGAGGTAACATTGCTCCGCACTATTTGTGAAAGAGCATGGTAAAATTGTAGATGGTGGTATATATGAATGATTAGCAATTAGAATAGCCAAAGATGAAATAAATTAGATATGTATTCTTCCATGAAAAAGATAAATAAATTAAACTACCATGATTGATAATGGATTCATCAAGGCCTCCTGATGTTAAAATGCGACCACTCCAATGGTTCCATAACATAGTTGTTGATTTTGTGTGTTGACAAAAAACAATTATGTATAAAATTAATACATTAAGAATATAGGAATAATTTATCATGATCATGAAAGGCCCTTGCTTACCAGTTTTGAAGGCTGAGCATTCCAGAGTTGAAGTTTGGAGTCTAGATATCCAACAGCAAACATGTAGCAGTTTTAATGCTACACTTGTAAGGTAATCATTGTCCCAAAGCTATGCTATCGACATTATTACCTCTCCATTCTTTGATTTCCAAAGACGACTATCTGGACCCAAAGCAATAGCAGGAATGTTATTTTTACCCTAGTCAATGATTTTCAAATTAAATTCATCCCTTATATTAGGTTCACCCAGCATCAATCTTAGCTTCCTTGTGTAAACACCACAAATCTAAGCTTCCTAAGTAACTGATAGGCCTCCTATAACCAAAGTTTACAAAAAGAGGAGAAAGGGCAGCATGGGAAATTCACTGGACAGGGGCAGCAAAGGAAATGCAGTTTTAAATTAGTTAGGAAGAATCTCCACGTAAGGGCAGTGCGAAAAGTGTGAGTTCAGCAGTATTTAAGAGAGAACAATTTGTAAGCTGAGGAGGATGAAATCTGGAATCAAGGGAGGCTGCTAGACCCTCGAAGTGCTAGCCAACTTTTAACTTTTCTTTGTCATTTATTTTTGTTGTTGCAGTGTTAACAATTCCCCATCTGTATATGAAAATATCAGTTGTTTTGTATTACAGAGCAGGGTTGTTTTATTGAATTTCCTTTAATAATATTTGGTTGAGTTGTGTGATTTTCTGGTGATTCCATCAATTTGGTATCAGAGCCTGGTTGGGGAATGGTCAAACCAAAGATGGAGAATAGGATGGAAAACGTTGAAAAAGAAATGAAAACAGAGAAGGAAAGTATGGACACAATGAAAACTGACCTGGGAAGTGTGAGGGAGTACTTAACGGAGATGCGCGAATTAATGCGTATGAGGGAGGAAAGGGATGAAAAGCGAGACAAGGAGAAATCATCAACCTCAAGCAGGGGAACAAAATTCCAGCCCAGACAAGGAGTTGGAAAGAAAATCCAGCAGCGATAATGAGAAGGAGGAGAAGAAGATTCGCAAACTAGAACTACCAATATTTAACGGAGATGACCCTTTCGGATGGACCTTTAGAGCGGATAGGTATTTTGCGGTAAATAAGTATGAAGAGGGAGAGAAAGTGGCAGCAGCGGTGTGTATGGAGGGGAGGGCATTGAACTGGTACCAATGGGTTGAGTCTCGGTCGCCAATAAATTCATGGAGTTCCTTCAAGTCAGCACTAGTGGAGAGATTCAGACCTTCGTATAAGGGATCTGCGCATGAGGCACTGGTAGCGCTAAAGCAAACAGGGACAGGGACTGAATTCCGCGAGCAGTTTGAAGAAATGTCAGCTCCCTTGCTTGATTTAGGAGAAGACCTCCTGATGGGCATTTTCGTAAATGGGCTGAGAGAAGAATTAAGGGCTGAAGTAAGAGTGAGCAAATACAATGACCTATTTGAGTTAATGGATCAGGCCCACCGCATAGAAGAAAAAAACTGGGTCCTGGACAAATCCAAACCCAGGCCTTTTAGAAATCAAATGGGCAGATCCGACAGCCCAATGAGCAAACCAGAGATCTACAGTCGGGTATCACACACGCCAGATCTGGGGAGACAAAGTGGGTGGAACCTAGGTGCTAAGCCTCCAGAAATCAGGACAGGAGTAATCGCGCATGGGATAGGAGAGAAAAGACGATGGGAGGAACCCTCACGCCACCACGCCACGACGGCTTCCGACGACTGGCCGAGGCAGACTTGCAGTATAAGCGTGAAAGGGGGTTGTGCTTCCGGTGTGACGAAAAATTGGGCCAAATCACAAGTGCAAGAGCCGATCCCTTCAAGTTCCTTCTACTGATGGATGACGATGAAGCTGAAAGAGGGGAAAACACGAGTGAACCAGAACCAGAAAATTTTCAGGAAGGTGATCCACTCTCACTATCTATGAACTCCATCGTGGGCATCACTACCGATCGCACAATGAAGCTTCGGGGCCGATGGGAGAGAAGAGGTGGTGGTTTTAGTGGACAGTGGAGCTTCACATAACTTCATTTCACAAGGGTTGGTGCGAAAATTGGGAATACCGGTGGATGGATCGAAATCTTTCGGTGTCATGGTGGGCAATGGATTCAAGGTCCAGGGAGAGGGAATATGCAGAGAGGTTAAGATTGAAATGCAAGGGATGGAAGTGCAGCAGGATTTTTTTCCATTCAAATTGGGCGGTGCGGATGTGGTCCTTGGGATTACTTGGCTTAGTACTCTAGGTGATGTTTACTCTAATTGGGGTCGATTAATTATGGCGTTTTATAAGGAAGGAAAACGGGTGGTTCTCAAAGGTGATCCTTCCCTAGTTAAAATTGTTTTCTCTTTGAAAACCTTACTGGGCATGTTGCCACGGGAAGGGGATGGATTCCTGGTTGAATGCAGCTCAATAGAAGTTCAGGAGAACCGAGAAGAGGAACAATTGGACCCCTTGGTGGCAGAGTTGCTTATGGATTTTTTACCAGTTTTTGACCAAACCACTAGGCTACCCCCCCACCGACAACTTGACCACGCTATCACTCTGCAACCAGGAACTAGCCCACCCAATATCAGACCCTATAAATACCCTTACCTGTAAAAAAATGAGATTGAGAGATTAGTTGGGGAAATGATGGATGCGGGAATCATTCAACCGAGCACCAGCCCCTACTCCAGCCCCGTATTGTTAGTCAAGAAGAAAGACGGGAGTTGGAGATTCTGTGTTGACTTTAGAGCACTCAATACCATTACCATACCAAACAAGTTTCCGATTCCTGCCATTGAAGAGCTGTTGGATGAGCTAGCCGGGGCCACGGTCTTTTCCAAGTTAGATTTGAAGTCGGGATATCATCAAATTCGAGTTAAGGAAGAGGACATTCCGAAGACAGCTTTCCGAACCCATGAGGGCCATTATGAATTCTTGGTGATGCCCTTCGGGCTCACGAACGCACCATCCACTTTTCAGGCTCTTATGAACACGATTTTTCGACCTTTACTGCGGAAGTTTATTCTAGTTTTCTTTGATGATATCCTCATCTACAGCCTGGACATGTCAACACACATTCAACATTTGAGACAAGCCTTCCAGATTTTGCAGGATAATGCGTTGGTGGTCAACCAAAAGAAATGTCTATTTGCTAAACATAAGCTGGAATACTTGGGCCACTTAATCTCAGCTGCCGGCGTAGAGGCTGATCCGCAAAAGATTGTTGCAATGAAATCCTGGCCAGTACCACATAATGTGAAATGTTTGAGGGGATTCCTCGGGCTCACGGGGTATTACCGACGATTTGTGAAAGGTTACGGATCCATAGCCCAACCACTGACTCAGTTATTAAAAAAAGATTCGTTTCGCTGGGATAAGCAAGCTCAAGAGGCATTCGACCGTCTTAAGACGGCCATGACTCTTGTCCCGTTTTAAGTTGTACCTAATTTTGAGCTACCATTTGAAATTCAGACTGATGCTTCCGGGGCTGGAATGGGGGCTATTTTAGTGCAGAATGCAAGACCGATTGCCTTCATCAGTAGGGCTTTCTCACCGCAATCCCGATTGAAATCAGCTTATGAACGGGAGCTGATGGCAGTTGTCTTCGCGGTTCGTAAGTGGAGTCATTACCTCATTGGCCGAAAATTTGTCATCAAAACGGACCAGCGCAGCTTGCAGTTTCTTACGGATCAACGAGTTAAAACACCAGATCAACACAAGTGGATTTCGAAGCTCATGGGGTACTCTTTTGAGATCCACTACTTGCCCGGAAATTCTAACAAGGTAGCGGATGCATTATCCAGGAGAGAGGACACCAAGGAATTAACGGCCATTTCCACAGTCCATTTCACAGACTATGAGACTATCGCAGCTGAAGCACAATCTGACCCGAAGCTCAAACTTGTTATCCAAGACCTGCTGTTCGACCCCAACAGTCACCCTCACCACCAGCTTCGCAGAGGCTGCCTCATGTTCAAAAACAGGTTGGTTCTACCTCGGAACTCCACCTTCATTCCAAAGTTATTCGAAGAGTTCCATTGCAGCCCGAGTGGGGGTCACTCTGGGTTTTTTAGGACGTATAAACGAATTGCTGCTCTCGTTTATTGGGAGGGTATCCGTCGGGATGTAATTAAATTTGTTCAAGCTTGTGCGGTCTGCCAAGTTAACAAACACTCCTCACTCAAACCTGCCGGTTTGTTACAGCCTCTTCCCATACCCACCCAAGTGTTTGAGGACCTTTCAATGGATTTCATAGGGGGTCTGGCGAAAGCCAAAGGAGTTGACACTATTTTCGTTGTCGTCGATCGACTCACAAAATACTCCCACTTCCTCCTATTAAGCCATCCTTATACGGCCAAGGACGTAGCTAATGTGTTTATATCAGAGGTGGTTAAACTCCATGGTTTTCCACTATCTATTGTCTCGGATCGCGACAGGGTCTTCATGAGCCAATTTTGGCAAGAGTTGTTTAAAGCTGCAAGTACATCTCTTAAATTCAGTTCCGCCTATCACCCCCAAACTGATGGGCAAACGGAGGTAGTTAATAGATGCTTGGAAGCCTACCTCCGCTGTTTCTGCAGCTCCCAACCGCGACAGTGGCCCAAATGGTTGGCGTGGGCTGAGTTTTGGTACAACACGACATACCACAGCTCCACCAAAATGACACCTTTCAAGGCTCTTTATGGTAGGGACCCCCCCATTTTGTTTAAAATCAATGACTGCCCCTCACTGATTGAGGATGTCAACCGCCAGATTAGGGACCGCAATGCCATATTTGAGGACCTCAAGCATAATTTGGCTGTGACCCAGGGTCAGATGAAGCAATCTGCTGACGCCCATCGCCGAGAGGTTGTATTCCAACCAGGGGATTTCGCCTATCTAAAGCTCCAACCATACCGATTTAGATCCTTGGCTCGGAAGCTTAATGAGAAGCTAAGCCCTCGCTTTTATGGCCCCTTTAAGGTATTAGAAAGGATCGGGTCTGTTGCTTATTGATTGGACCTCCCTCCTACGTCTCTAATCCACCCGGTGTTTCATGTTTCCCAACTTAAGCCAAGCCTCCATTCTTCCGTTCCCATTCAGCAGCTCCCTTCCTTTTTAACCGAAGACTTGGAATTACAGTTACCCTAAAGAAATGATCCCTCCCACACGCCGACTACTGGATGGCTCCCTCGAAGTACTGATTAAATGGCAGGACCTCCCCACATTTGAAGCTTCTTAGGAGGCTTCTGATACGATCCGATCATAGCTTTCTAATTTTCACCTTGAGGACAAGGTGGCTCTTGAAGAGGGGGTATTGATAGGCCTCCTATAACCAAAGTTTACAAAAAGAGGAGAAAGGGCGGCAGATGGGAAATTCATCGGACAGGGGCAAGAAAGGAAATGCGCTTTTAAATCGGGCTTAGGAAGAATCTCCACGTAAGGGCGGCAGCGAAAAGTGTGAGTTCAAGAAGATTTAAGAGAGAACAATTTGTAAGGCCGAGGAGGATGAAATCTGGAATCAAGGGAGGCTGCTAGACCCTCGAAGTGCTAGCCAACTTTTAACTTTTCTTTGTCATTTATTTTTGTTGTTGCAGTGTTAACAATTCCCAATCTGTATATGAGAATATCAGTTGTTTTGTATTACAGAGCAGGGTTGTTTTATTGAATTTCCTTAATAATATTTGGTTGAGTTGTGTGATTTTCTGGTGATTCCATCAGTAACTGACATAAATACAAATCCAATTCCAAAGTACCCATACTTCTTATAATTGAATTTAAATATATATTCTTTGGTTAGAACTGAGATTAGTACCTTAAAGGCAGTTTGTCGCGGTGCCTTGGCATCTTCTTTTCTCTTATCATCAATAACACGCTCTAAATGGAGATTATAAATTATAATACAATGGCATCAAATTATAAAATTAATTATAATTATAATACAATGGCATAAAATTATAAATACCTCACATTAAGAGCTTATAACGAAACCACATTGGAGTGCATCGCAATACATTTCCTTCTGATAATTTCACAATGAAAATCTAATACAAGATTGACTTTATTTTACGCTAACCACAACGAAAAGGTTTGTCTTTCAAATGACAAAACAAAGAGTGGCATAGAGTGGTGGATGTGTTTCTGTGTTAATTGGTTGCTCACATTCATGGTTATTTAGTAACGTAACCAATTAATTTATTTATTTAGAGAGATTAAGAAACTGCTTATGTACTGTTTAAAAACCCCATGGTAGTAATCAGTTACTAGGAAACTGCATCCAATAGGCTATACTAAATGCATTCATAGGTGCTATATTTTGGTCAAGCCCAAAACCCTACACTTCTCATCACACTTCAGCTTGGCTTACATAGCCCAATAAGAGCTGCGATTGGCACCTCGGGCATGCCTCAATGTGGATATGGCATAGTGGCTGTTTGTCTCTGCCTAGCTTGGTAAATTCCCTTCTCATATTATTTATACCACGATTCCACTTTGTTCCTCTGAAAACCAACATCCAAAAGCTAGGGTCCTTCTGAATCCGAATTCAGTTTCACAAATAAAATTGTGATTACTTTTTCTAAGATCATTTTACTGCGTTTTGGATTATCCAAAGTTTTGGAAGCAATAATTTGAATGAGTTGCTGAGATAGTTTTCGCAAACAAGAGCGAAATACAAATAAACAATATCTTTGCTAATTCTCTAGGTATAAATATAGAATAACAAATAACAACTGGATTATAGTTTTGTTGTTACCAAAAAATGTTGCATCAACCCAAGCGGCATATCCTTACCAATATATTCCTGAGACGAAAATATCATTCAGTTTCTGCACTTATTCAATATTAAAGAACATAACATAGAAATTATACCAAAATCAGATGCATTTGGCTCAGAAATTGAGATCCGGGCTTACCACTAAATTCATCAAACAGAAGTATAAGAGATTGGCTTTGCTCATCAAAAGAATTTGAATTCCTTGGGCTGTCGTTCATCTTCATCATAAAAGCAGCCACTTCCACTAGGTCCTGCACCATCATTGTCTACAGGGCTCAGTGGAGTTGTGGTAATCACATCCATTGTTGATTCGACAAAATCTTGAGGGAGTTCATTCAAATCAAAAGAAAAGCTAATCGATTCATTTGCAATAGGACTCAACTCTTTCACTTCCAAACTGATAATATAGTGAAACAACAAAAGCATGTAAAAAATCATGATCAAACAATCAATATATAGAATAAATCAATGCAATTCATATGTATCTTGAAAAGACTAACCTATTTTAGAATATATACGATTACTTTATGGCCAATCATATTTGAAGTACAACAACTTAGAAACAGTTACATACATGTACATTAAA
Organism: Pistacia integerrima; assembly: GCA_026225825.1. Lineage (NCBI taxonomy): Eukaryota > Viridiplantae > Streptophyta > Magnoliopsida > Sapindales > Anacardiaceae > Pistacia > Pistacia integerrima. Next base: position 16,074,135 of record CM047745.1, on the reverse strand, counting down.
ACATGTATGTTCAGTTGATCATACATAAATAATTTTTAGGGTTGAAAAGAAAATTATATATTTATGATTTATGAGATTACTTTATTCTCACATTCGTATGCTGATTCTAAAGATTCTTTCTACATCTTTAAATTATAAAAAAGAATAAAAACTTACAGAAAAATGAAATTTCTTCTAAAAACCTTATTAATTTATCTAAATATCTTATTTGTTTTAAAAAAAATTATTAAAAAGTTTTAAAATATAATTTAATGATTATCTGAATATATAAATATAGTTCCTTTTTTGTCATTTTCATATCATAACAATTTAAAAATCTAATTTACTAAAGATTCTAATTTCTAACTTAGTTTAAGTTGATTATTTTCAAAGTTGATGAAGCAGTAAATTTAAAGCTACAACAATCCTAAATTAGAAGTAAATAGTATGAACATGTATAAAATGAAATTTGAAACCAGAAGAAATCATTCAAAAATTAGTCATAAAGCATGAAAATAGTGTAGAGATCTTAATTATAAAGATGAAGGTATATATGTCAATTAATTACCTTGAGCTGGATTCTCCTTTAAAGAAATTTGAAGGTTTCAATTTCTTGAAGTGTGCTTCCGCTTCATCAATGATGGAACATCTGGATCTTTTCATAGGTTCCTCAAACTCTTCACTGTCCAATAAACGGACTACACACTTCTTTATTATTACATAGGAGCCAGGAGTACTGAAGAAATTGATGATGGCCTCCGCATTGCAATTGAATTCACGAAATTTAGGTGTACTGAAATTATACCTCACGAATACGTGATCTGACTTCATATGTACAGAGTCCGAGTCTACAGACACAATTACGGGGAAATCAAATGGGTTCATACCATTTTGGGATTTCAGGTGCAACCCATACCCAACAAGAGTCGTTACTGTTTTCCCAGAAGAAACATAACCTTTGTTCCCGACAATGGCACAACAGACAAAACCGAGAAGCTTATGATTGAACGAACCATGTGGTAGCTCTATGCGAGATCCATTACTTTGAATGTCAAACCACTCTGGAATTTCAACTCCAGGGAAAATCATACATGGTGTACTGAAATATGACATCTGCACAATAAAATTTGTCACTTCTAAATTGTTAATTTAATACCATGCTTTTATTTTTTTTTAAAAGAAGAGGAAATTGAAATCATATGGGAATGAGATAGACTGAAAAAAACCTCTCCAAACCGTACAGTTCTAGCTGAATACTTTGTCAACAGAGCATCATTCAAAATCTTTCCACCTGCATTCCAATCTAGATTGAAGCAATTGATGAAGCTAAGTGTCCCTTTGCAATATCCATTACTCGGAATTTTCAAACCAGATAATACTTTCAGCAATTTGCAACCATCTGCCTTTACTTCGTGCACATTACCTTGAAGCTTTGGTAAGGATTGAAGCCTATTACAAAACCTTATGCTAAATAGATATAAAGCAGAAAGGTTAACGATGCTTGTTGGTAGGCTCTCGAAATTGTTTCCGTCTAATTTTAAATCTATGAGGGAAGACAACTCGCCCAGATTATTGGGTAACTCTGTAAGACTGCAGTGATTTAAATTTAATCTCCTTAGAAATCGAAGACGTGGGAAAATAGGCGATAAAGAACACACCATCTCTTGACCCTTACATCCCACAAAAGATAAATCATGAAGATTCTTCAACCGTCCCATAGATGATGGTACTTCTCTTATATTAATTCCATGAGCTTCTAGCACTTCCAAACTTTCTAAATCTCCAATGTCTTCAGGCAATCTATCAAGCTTCAAACAACCAGAGATGCAGAGATATTCAAGATACTTCAATTTACAAATGCCATTTGAAAGACTCTCAAGACTTGAACAATCTTCAAGACTCAATCGTACTAGACTGGATGCATTTTCAATTGATGAAAGCAGCTCTTTTATTGCAGTTCCATCTAAATATAACTCTTTTATATTGGGTGGGATCCCTAGAACAAACTTTAGATTTGATAGACCAGTGAGATTAAGATATTGAAGGGAATTCAAATTACAAACACTGCTTGGAAGACTTTCAAGCTCTAAACAACCGTTAAGATTCAATTCAACTAGTCTCGAAGGATAATCGATGCAAGAAGATAATTCTTTTATTGCAGTTCCATCCAAACACAATCGTTCCATATTACATGAGATCCTTGGAGCAGTGTTGAAACTAGAGCAGCCAGAGAGTATAACATCTCTTAAAGACTTCGATTGAATGCCAATTGGAAGATTGATAAGGCTTTTACAACTTCTCAGATTCAAATAAACAAGTTTATCAAGATTTTGAGATGGAGCAGTGATCTCAAACAAACTTGCACAATTTTCTAGAATCAAGCACCCCAGATTTTGAGCCTTTGAGAGGTCTGGGACTTTAAGTAGATGTGCCGAGTAACTTAGGTCAATATATTTTATATTAGCAAGATCCTATAAAAAAAATATATATGAAAAGGACAAATTAGAAAATCTAATATTTAAAATTTATAAAAGAAAATTGTCATATAAAATGAACACATACCTTGATACCAGACCATAGTTGTTCAAGATTGTTTTTACGCATCATAAGCACAACAAGGTTCTGAGTATAAAGTTTCAAAGGCAATGATGTGAAAGGGTAAGAATCCCAATAGAGGCATCTCAACTCGGTGAAATCAAATTCTAGGTCTTCAAAACCATGCACATTATTATTGTTGCCTCTATAATTTGATTGATTTACTATCAAGAATCTTAGATAATTCAACTCTGAGAAAGCATGAGGATTTAAGTGTATCTCTCGCATTTTAGATATATCAAAGCATAGGCCTCGTATACTATCAGTTCCCTACAATCAAAATCAAATGATAAGTTAACTACACAATTACATAAGCAATATATATACATCCCAAACCCACCACCCAAGCCCGTTACCACATGAACTAATGAAAGAGTGGTGTTATTTAAATCTCACCAAATCACTTTCTAAGCCCCAATTTAAATACGATTAATTAAAAAACTTAGGTTTTATAAATTCTATCTAATTATTTCGAAAATACCAATTATGTAATCTCTTTTGTCCAGTTTTATTTAACTCTAAACTCTTCAAACTACTTTTAATCTCATCTTCCAATTTTATGAATTAAAGGAAAATAAACAAAAAAATTCATCGGAATAAGAAAGATAACTGATAAGACAAATCAAAATTTTTTGTTTGCAAACAAAGATCACTCTGCTTTGGCCTTTGTTTGGCTGTATACTAATTTTCCTTATAGATGTAGCATGATCGAGCAAAAGGTAGATGGGTACTAAAACAGTACTATGAGAATTGATAATAAGAACACTCAGTCTAATATGTGCAGAGAAGCTACTGACATCAAAATTTTCTTTTACAACATATTCATCACATCCTTAAAAGAAACATAAAATATATATCTAGTAATAAATCTGTCTGTTCATTTTGGATATCCTTGTCCGAAATTTTTTATTTTTAACTTATTCAATGCATTTTTCCCATAATTTTTGTTTTCTCGAAAATAAAGGAACGTGAGACTACTAATAATAGTTTAAATATATACCTCCTAGTCCCAATCTCAATATCACATTAACTCTACATAAGGAAAAATTAAAATAATAATCTCCTAGATATTATTTTTCTAGATTTCGCAAATGATAAAAAAAAAAAAAAATAGAAACTGAAAGCTAATTTTTTCTGTATTTACCTTATTATTTTTCAGTACATCGTAAACATCATTATCACACCACAATCGACTACGTTGGCCCGGTCTATTTACGGATTCTTGCCGAATAATTTCCAAGCCCATTTCTTGAAGCAAATCATGTACTCTTATGGTTCCCCATGAAATACTTAAGAGAGCCTTATCAATAAGTACTCTTAGTCCAATGCTTGAAGAGAATTTACGAACTACATGTTCATCCCATCCATTAAAGAAGCATGCAACATCTAAAAATAAATTCTTCTCTTCATCATCTAATCCATCATAACTTATCTTTAACACCGTTTGGATATCTTGGTGTGGACAATTTTTCAATTTTTCCAATGTACTTTCCCATTCATGTTTTCCCCTATCAAGTAGGAAACAACCTAAGACTTTAAGAGCTAACGGCACACCTTTAGAATAACTTATTGCTCTATTTGATAGCGCCATATACTCTTTATTGATATGATGGTCTTGTTTGAAGGCATGTTGGCGAAAAAGGCGAAAAGATTCAACACCGTATAATTCTTTGACCTCATATATGGCAGTATTATCCACTCTACAACTTACAAGCACTAGTTTATCTCTCGTTGTTATTATTATTTTACTTCCTGAACCCAAGTTTTCAAGGTCTCCAATTAATTCATTTATTTGATTTAAATGTGTTACATCATCAAAAACAAGGAGAACCTTTTTCCTTCGAAGTCTTTCTATCGTGGAAGCATGCCTTATATTGTGGTGTTCATCCCCTAATATTGTAGAAAGAATTTTTTCTTGCAATTGAATTAGTCCACGTTTCTCTGATTCTTCCCTAACATTTTGAATGAAATAAGAACCTTCAAATTGACTTGAGATTCCGTTGAAGACTGCATTTGCAAGAGTTGTCTTGCCGATCCCACCCATACCCCAAATCCCTACCTTGCACACTTCTTTTCGCCCAAAAGACAGTAAAGATTTAATTTTGTGGATCTTCGTTGCCATTCCAACCAAGTTCTTGTTATAACTAGAAGACATATTCTTCAATCTCTTCAAAATATCTTCTAAAATTTTGTCTATAAGTTTTGATTCCGGCCTAAAATTAAAACAAAAAGTATAAAGAAAAAAATAAGCGTGAATTTAAATGTTAGAGAAATAAAGAAAAAGTCAAGTTCCAATAGGCAATAGCCCACTTTTGTCCATCCTTGAAAATAAAAAAGTTTGGGCATGCTTACAAGTTACAATTAACTTTATTTGAATACACAATCCAAACTTTTTAATATACATCATATAATAATTACAGACTTACAGTCCATATTTTACAGTCAATATAATAATCACATAACTATGTATGAACCCATTTGGTTGGAACTCTTCGAGAAGAGCGTATGGCATATAACGCTTATGCAATAAATCTAAATACAACGTTTTATCAAAAAATTATTGGTTGTTTGGTTATCAATTAAATGTATTGACAGAGCTAGAAATTCAAGTGAGGGAGGGCGAAATTCATAAATGATATAATTTAAAATTTTCAACATAGTGATAAAAATTTTATTATCTATCTAATTCCATATCTGAAAGCTCGATACTGTAAAAATTGAGATGCTAAAAAGTAACTGTGTACTGATGAGTTTACGATATTGCCTCATGAAAAGATTAGTGAGTCATTAGATATCAAACGATTTCCAATTTAGAAGTTTATTTAAGCTATTTTGTTATGTCTTCATCAAACTATATATATATATATATATATATATATATATATATAGATGCGCGAAAGCATTCACCTGATGGAATTTGAATCAAAGCCAGATAGATTGGCTGCTTCCGTCAAAGCACTCCTCCATGTCTGCAACATCTCTTCCCTCTGCCGGTATCGTACTTCATGCTTAGCAAATGCATCTCCATAAGTCCCACTTTGCTTCCTTACATCTGATGGATTTACATTATAGAAAACTGGAATCAGAATCTGACCATGCATCTTCCTGCAGTCCATGATCTTCACGAGTTCTTGGAGGCACCATCGAGAAGAAGCATAGTCTATAGAGAAAATGACAATTGAAATCTTTGATCCTTCAATTGCATACAAAAGAGAGGGTGTAATCTCATCTCCTCTTCTAAGTTCATCATCGATGAAAGTTATAATCTTTCTTCGACACAGAGCAGCATTGAGGTGGCTGGTAAAACCAATCCGAGTGTCTTCACCTCTGAAACTAAGAAAAACATCGCACTTTTCTTGAGTAGGAGAAGACGAAGAAGAAGCCATCGGACTTGAGTTGAAACAATCAGAGTGTTTGGAGATTTGGGAAATGTTCACTGGCCTGGCGTTACAGAGTCTTTAGAATGGCAAAGCAACTAATTAAGTAATTGACGTTGACTTCAGTCAATGCTCTGTAACCGTGTTGGAGAAGGAAAGATAATGGGCACCGACATGGAGGGGCTTTCTTGGAATTCAAACTTGTTTAGTTTAATTATCTTTAAATTTAATACTATGAAGTGGGGTATTGTGTCTCATCCTTTCCTACTGCTAGATTTGCTTTTTGGTATTGAAATAAATAATATCCTTAATTAAATATAACATTTTTAATGGTACGGTTCTTATGCCATTATTTCTAAGTTCGGGCCCCAACACATTCTTTAATTTCTTGCTTTATTTTCTTTCGGTCCATTGTCCATCACTTTTTTTTTCCACCATCCATTTATTTTTCTCGTTTTTCAAAAAGCTTAGAATTTAAACAAAAGAGACGAAAACATTGTTTTTAAAACTCGGGGAATTCTACATTTCATTAACTAATAAGGCCTCTCGGTTGCCATTTCTCATAAGTACGGGGGTTCGCTGTGATTAGGTGATTTACACGATTGACATTTCTTATGAAAAGTGGCTTCCATTTTTCTCCTTTTATTAGCCAAGATCAATAATGTTGACAGAGTTAATTAACATAACATTATGTGATGGAAACAAATTAAGATTTCATATTTCATTGTTTAGTCATCTTCCAGGAAGGAGGGCAATTTCCTTTTCTCTTTTGACTTTTTCAAATCAGCATTTCATGTTGAAGCCATCTTACTGAATTTCCAAAAGAATAAACGACATTTTCCTACCCAAGATTATAAAAGCCTGTAATTGCATGAACTTTTCCAACTAACTTTTTTTGGTCCCATCTTCTTTTCTTTCTTCGACTATCTAATCTGTCTTTGAAATTTTATTTTATTTTTCCAAATAATTTTTTTTCCTTATTGATATAGCAGCAATAATATAATTTTACCCTTTAGAATTGTAATCTCAATTTCCAAAAGAATAAACGACATTTTCCCACACAAGGTTTGGCCTAAACACACTTTCTTACTCGAAAAACTTTAAAACGACACTTTCCCACCCGCCATTAAGATCTATTAGTAAAATATCTTAACTTTGTCAACTGTCATGGTATAATCGATATAAAGACTATTTGAATCCAAATCCAAATTCATAGCCAGACTTTAAAAAAATAGTTGGATGCAATTCCAGCCAATTCACACCTAGCCAAGGGCTATTCGGCCCAAATCACGCCTGGCCGAGTGCAAATCAGTCGGAATCGCACCCAACCTTCTCACCACAACTTCTCACACAAATCAACACACAAAATCTCAGCCCAATCTGACCCATAACTTTTTTTTCAAATCAAATTCCAAGCATCTTCCTTTCACACTGTAAAGAACAATACAAAAACGAAACTTAACCAACTGAAAGCTTCAACCTAGCAACAATGGCCAAATTGAGTTATTAATCCTTCTAAAAAATGGGAAAATTAAAAATGATAAATTAAAAAGACTATGGAAAAGAAAGAGAAAAATAATTTTGAATGTTAATTACGTAATACAACACGTCACAAGTTTTATTTAATTTATCTATCCAAAAATGGTATATACTATATGACATATTTACATCATTTATACATTAATTCGACATTTTTTGAAATCGAAATTGAGGATAACACAGTGAGATGTGTGGCATTCTTTGGTGGCAGAAACGTACATATCATTTGTACACATACCAAATAGTAAATTTCACTTAATGTCATCTACATATTTTCTTCAATGGTAAATGATATTGGAAGAGAATATGCAATAAATAGCATAAGATACACATGAAATTTCTAATCATGTAAGATAACAAAATTCAATGGTTTATCACACGAATTTACCTAGTGGTATAATCTATTCATATGGGATTGTATACCTAATACCATGGTTTTAACTTTTAAAACCTAGATCAACCCGGCCGGTTTAACCGGTTGGATCGGGACCCGGGGCCTTCTCCGGGTCAGGTTACCCTTTTAATTGTTTCAAGTTTGAAATCTAGCAGACACACCCACTGGCCAAATGCAAATTGGTGATGATCTCCCTTTCTTCAGTGACCTTCCACCTTCCCTTGCTGTCGAAAACCACCTTCTGACTTTCTCCGGAACCATGACGCTTCATCTCCTGCCACCGCGCGATGTTTCGTCGTCCAAAAATTTTTCTTCCACTTCCCGGTCTCAATCGGCCTTTTTCGGCATCAAAAGGCTTCATTAGTCACTGATCTACCTTTTCCCAAGCTCCCTTGCCATCGTTCACGAAAATCCACAATCATCTCGCCAAAAAAAGCCACCGCAACCGTTGATTTCCACCACCGATTTGCCATTTTCTGGCGATGCCTCAACTTGCCAACTACCAATTCGTCCTCCCCATCACCCGATCTACCCTCCCTGGTGTGTCGCCACCGCTTTCCCAGTCGATCATTGATTTGCATTTGGCCAAGGGTTGTGTTTGCTAAATTTCAAACCCATAGGGTCTGATGGTATTTATCAAGGGTGTGTTTGCTAGATTTTAAACATGTCAAACCATTGGTTAAACCGCCAGTTTAACTGGTTAAAATGGTTAACCCGTGACCTGATCGCCAGAACGGGTCACCCCCCGAGTCGAGTTTTAAAACCTTGCCTAATACTTCTTCAAAATCAAAACTTAATAACGTAATGTTGTCATTAGGTGATTTACAGGGTTGAAATTTCTTAGAAAAAATGGCTTCCATTTTTCTCTTTTTATTAGCCAAGATCAATAATGTTGACAGAGTTAATTAAGTAATTAACATAAGTTTATGTGATGGAAACAAATTAAGATTTCATTTTTCATTGTTTAGTCATCTTCCAGGAAGGCGGGCAATTTCCTTTTCTCTTTTAACTTTTTCAAATCAGCATGTGAGGTTGAAGCCATCTTACCGAATTTCACACAAAAAAGCCAATCTGGCAATCTTATTGTTAACATATATAGCCACCTTTTTTTATTTTTTCTCTTTTCAGCAGATAATAATTTTGGCCACCCAAGGCTTCTCATATGCCTTCTGTTCACAGTCAACAACCAAATCAAATAGTAATTATATTTTAAACTGGACAGTACAAAAACAACGTAGAATCTAAACTGTCAGATTCTAATATAAGTTTATGGACAGATTTTGAGAATCTATACAAGATTGTTAATTCACACATTAACCTAATTATTTCTATTTACTTGCCTCCTTTACTCCCATAGGAAGATAAAATCTTCTTGCCGTAAGATGACTCCAATCCGATCTCACTGCAAATGTAATAAACTTTGGCATCGAGACCCGATGGATGTTCGCGGCCTTCAAAATGTTAATACAGCCTCAATATCTCAAAAAATAAATGTGTAATCCAAAAGAACAAATGCTAATAATTATAGCTTTAGATCAATCAACAGAATTGCCAGACTCAAGCTTTACACGCTTTGAGTGGGTTTCCTTCATCCAGTCAAGGCAGTCCTCTGCAGTCCCAGAGGGATGGGCAAGCTGCCATGCAAGCAGTTTTTGTTGCTGCAAAGTAAAGAATTAATTAGCATTTGAAACTTCAAAACTTTTTTTCTGTTTTTGGTTCTTAGATGCATAAAGATTGCCTTACCCACTCCCTAACAAGCGGTCCTCCAGATTTAAGATCCAAAACACTCATAATCTCCTTCCCATTAACCAAAGGTTTCACGTCCCACACTTTCTCAAGATAAGATATGTTGAAATTTTGTTCATATACAACATCAGCATCGTGCTTGTTTGCTATAATTCATCACCAAATTGTACCCACAAACTGATGAAACTTTGTTTCATTTATAGCAAATGAAGGGTCATCCATTTATTTCAATCTTCTAATGGATATTTTCATCTTTAGTTTAATCGTATTCTAAAACCAATTTAAAACATTTTTTTTTTTTTTTATATTAAGCTATCATAGCAACAATCTAAATTGCTAGCTGGCTACTCACACAGTGGCCACGCTTAAGCATCAATGAATTGTATTTCTTAAACTTTTGTGTTGATGCATGATTCTAACACCAACTAACCGACACGTGTGTAACGTTGGTTGGTCAAGAAACACACGTGATTATGGATAGAGAATACGAAATAAATGCAATGAGAGCTTTTAAAGTGGTTCGGATGCTAAGGTAGCAAGTCCTACGTCCACTGATTTGTATTAGTATGGTGGGTCAGGTCGCAAAAGCGGACTGACTTACAAATGATTGGGAAAAGTAAATACAAAGTTTTTAGAGAGAAAAAGAGAGAGAGTTCAAGCGTAAAATGGCCGAATCCCCTTAATGAAGGGGTCTTCCTCTTTTTATATCGAGTTGAATGCACGTAATCATCATTAAATCCTTGGGTTGGTGTGAATGTCATGACATAATCCGGCTTTACGTCTCATTGCCCATTTCCCGAGCTGATTTCACGCGATTTGGAGCAGGGAAATGGACACGTGGGAGCTCCATGGCGCTTGGCAGACCTGACGTGCGCTTACCGTTCTGACGAGAGTAGGTCACACTTCACCACGTGACTTTCCACGTCAGCCCTTGTTTTCCCATGCATAACAGAAGTCCCCTAGTTTTTAAGATTTGAGGATCGAACCTTGGAAACTAAGTCATGCCGCGATTGGAGGTCCTAGCAATTTCGACCTGAATGGAAGAAGCTCGGGACAGGGCCTTTTGCAACACGACCTCGCACAATTTTTGACCAAACGACATGACAACCATCATCCTAGCGACCTGGATTCATCAGACGTTCCTCACCGCGCCTTAGGGTTGGAGATTCAACAAACCTGCTTCCGCGCTGTCAGGCGCTCTGCACGTGTTAAGGCGTCTGACAGGCGCATTAAATGTGTTGTGTGCTGACCCGGCGTTGTTTTGACAGCATTAATTGCACGACACATTTGAAACGACGACCCTCATCACAGCATTGAATGCGACGTGAGGCGCATTTAATGCGGAGAGAGAGAAGGTTGCCGTTTCGATTCCGAGAGGTGGTAACCGTCGGTTCGCAGTCCATATAAAAGTCCAACTTTTTCAGATGACGCCACCAGAATCCCTTTTACCTCGAGCGAAAAATCTTTGCAAACCGGAAGCTCTTCTTTTCCGATTGGCATCTCTCCGGCATCCAAAACAAGATCCGTCCTCGGTCACGCGCTTTAGAAGGTAAGGTCCTTTTCCTTCTCTCTTTTTTTTTTTTTTTTTTGTTTGGTTGGTGGGCAATGGCGTTGGGTCTCCTAGTGTTTCACTAGAGACGCGACACCGTCGTCGGATTCGAGCCGTGGGTGGCGGCTCGAGTTACTGTTAGGGTTTAAGGGATTCGTCCCATGCCACCGTGCGGGACAACATGCGATGGCTAAAATGACTTGTCTGCGTGTAGACTCAAATAGAACCGCAACGCCCGCACTGAGGAAGGAGCCGCTTCCTCGCAGGACGTTCCCGCGAACGCGTCTCTTGATGTCTTCTCAGTTCTCACCCAAGAATAGTTCGATAGGATAAAAAGACAGTTCGACATCCGCGCAGAGGTGTTCCTCGACAACACCCGGTCGTCACGGCATCCTTCTTATGGCCTTGCTGCGATCTCCGAAGAGATCTTCAAGGGTGGAGGGATGATTCCCTTCCATCCTTTCATCAGGTTAGTCCTAGATCACTTCAGGATCGCACCGATGCAGTTGACGCCGAACGCGTATGTCATCGTCGTCGCGATGTACATCGCGGGCTGCGAGAATGGCTTGGGCGAGCCAACGGCGGTGGAACTCGGTATCGCTTGCTATCTCAAAAAGAGTAAGGATAAGGATTCCTATTACTTGTCCCGGTGACCTACCATCGCCGAAGGGATACATAGCTATCCCAGCAACGCGGGGGCCTATGAGACAAAATTCTTCTTTTTTGCTATGACAGTCACTGGCGCTTTCGAAACCAAGTAGGTTCTTTTTCGCTAGGTTCATTGTTTGTTCGCATGCTTTATCATAACGACCTGCCTTCTTTTGCAGTTAATAAGACAACCAGCCAAGACTTGCTTGACGACCTGGATAGGCTCGTGTCTTTTGGAGTCCTTCCCGAGGAAAGCCGGGATGCGAGGAAGCTCGTGACAACCGCAAACTTGCGAAAGTACGGTTTTATCAGTAACAACGCGTCTTTAGAGCCCCTAGAAGGTAAGTTACACTTATTCCCTTCTGGTCGCAGAATAATTTTGTTTACTAATGTACTTGCATGCAGCAACTATGCCTCCGAAAGAGTCCGAGCAGCCTCGCCGAGCATTGTTCGTCTTCCCTCGATCGAGGAGAGAGAGAGCAGCAGAAGCTGCTCGTCCCGTTGCGGCACAACCAATGCGAACAGCCGTGCCTTCCCAGCCCCGTCCTGTGCAAGCGACTAGGATAGAACAGGTCGCTCAGACACCACCTGCTTGCCCAAGGCGGAAGGCTCCGGCCTAGAGGCCGAAAAAGAGGAAGCAGATTCAGGTCGACGAGTCAGAGATCGAATCTGAGGAAGAACCCTTGAGGTCACGACAGGGCTCACGGAGGTCGGGCAAGGAACCCGTGGACGAGGCGACTGCTGCCGACAAGGCGAAGGACGCATCAGTGCTGGACTCGTTGGGGAGCCCTCGCCCGAACACTACGCATGCTCCGATAGTCTATTCTCTCGCCGAGTGTGGGCTATCGGAGTCGTATGATGAGTTCGCCGACGCGGTGACGACCGATGACCACGCTGCTCCAAAGATCTAAGCAAGGTAAACGAACTGCTCTTAAAGTTTGTTCGTCGTTTTCATTCTAATTCACTTCTTGCTCGCAGGCTTTGCTTGCGATGAGGATGTTTATGGAGAAGACTCGGTTGGGGGCCGCGAAGGGAACAAGCGACCTAAATGAGGAGGTCGCGAAGCTCAAGCATAGCCTGGAGTCCGTCGAGGCGGAAAGAACGCAAGCATTCGAAGCTACGAACAGGTACCTGAACCAAAAGGATGCCGCTTGTGACAAAGTGGACTTCCAAAAGGCAGAGCTTGAACGACGTGCGGAGGAAGTAAAGGAGCTTCAGAGGACAACCGCTAGGCTCTCTAAGGAGGTTGGCGAAAAGGACCAGGAGCTCCATACGACCTCCATGCGGGCTCAGCGAGCTGAACTAGAAAGGGAGGCCTCCGAAAAGGAAAGACAAGCTCTCGAGGCCGAACTCTAGGAGAGTCGGGAAAAAATTGCTTCACTGACTGAAGAAATGCGGATCCAGGCAGAAGAGGTCGAGGATAAGGCCACCGACTGGGCAATCGGGTCCATTTATACCCTGCGACCAAAGAACCCAAATCTGGATATTTCTGACCTCCCAGAGGGGTGGCAAGAGACCTTGCGGATTTTGGCGGAGGAAGATGATCAAGCAGAAGCGGCCACCCGACGATCCGACTAGGCAGAGGGTTCTGGTCCTGCTTCGAAGGATCCCCCCGACCAGCCATAGCAACGAGTCTGACTCCATTGAGATAGGGTCTTAATTTTTGTTGTACATAAATGAAAATACATTTTGCTTTCAATTGCTGTTCGCTTTTTAATACATAAGTGTAGTTTACAATTCAGTTTTATATAGGCGATTTTACATGTGAATCGTTAAAAGTGAACAGAATAAATGCGAACTGTTTAAGCGAACATAATAATACTTTACAACAAAGAGAAGTAACAAAATCAAAAGCTGATCTATAATGAGCTGAGTTCAGGATTACTGATAGTATGGCCGGAGGTGCTCGGCATTCCAAGCTCGGGGTACTTTGGAACCATTCAATCTCTTGAGATGGTAAGTCTCCGGTCTGATCACCTTGTCGACCCGGTTCGGTCCCTCCTAGTTAGGTCCTAGTACCCCCGTACTTGGCTCTCTGGTCCCAAGGAGAACTTCCTTTAGCACAAGGTCTCCGACTTGAAAGTCTCTTCGCTTGACCTTTGAATCGAAAAACCTCTTTGCACGCTGCTGGTAGGCTGCTATCCTTAGCGAAGCCTTGCTGCGGTGCTCTTGAACGAGGTCCAAACTTGCCCTCATAAGTGCTTCGTTTTCGACCTCATCGTACAAGTCCCTCCGAAGAGAACCAGTTCCCACCTCTACAGGAATCATTGCTTCGTAGCCATAGGCTAGCGAAAAAGGGGTTTCTGAGGTGGAGGTTCTTGGGGTTGTCCTGTACGCCCATAAGACTTCGGGGAGATCATTAGCCCAATTTCCTTTGGCTGCCCCAAGTTTAGCCTTTAGAGTGTGCTTGATGGTCTTGTTGACAGCTTCAACTTGGCTATTTGCTTGCGGTCGAGCGACTGAGGCGAATTTTTTATGGATGCCCAGCTCATCGCAGAACTGCTTGAACTCCTCGTTATCGAATTGCTTTCCATTATCCGAGATGAGGGTATGGGGAATTCCGTAGCAGCACACTATGTTCTTGAAAACGAAGTCTTTCAGCTTTCTGGTCGTGATCGCGGCTAGCGGTTCAGCTTCCACCCATTTTGTGAAATAATCTATCGCGACCACGGCATACTTGACCCCTCCCTTTCCAACTGGCATGGGACCGATAAGGTCGATCCCCCACATGAAAAATGGCCAGGGGCTAGACATCGTTATCAGCTCGTGCGAGGGGGCTCACGGAATATTCGCGAACCGCTGGCACTTGTCACATTTCTTGACAAAATTATGCGTATCCTCTTGGATCCGGGGCCAATAATAACCCTGACGAACAACCTTGTTCACAAGAGATCGAGCAGCTGTGTGATTACCGCAGATCCCTTCGTGAATTTCCCTCATAACGTAGTCTGCTTCCTCACTAGTTACACATCGGAGGAGAGGGGCACTGAATCCTCTCCTGTACAGCTGGTCCCCGATAAGTGTGTAACGAGCAGATCTTGCTTATAAGACCCTTGCCTCGACCTTGTCGTTTGGCAAGGTCCCATCTCTGAGGTACTGAAAAATGGGAGTCATCCAGGAATCCGGTTGAGTCACATTTACGGCCTGTTCGGCTGAGCTGATAGTTGGAGCATCCACGAAACAAACAGGAATGTTGTCTGGAGCCTCTGAATCCATTAATGAGGCTATCTTTGCTAGGGCGTCCGCTATAGAGTTGTCATCTCTGGGGATCTGAGTGATTTCAAAGCGCTTAAACGATTCGAGAGCAGTCTTAGCTTCTTTCAGGTAGCGGACCATGTTCTCTTCTTTGGCTTGGTATTCCCCTAAAATTTGATTGACGACCAGCATAGAGTCGCTATAAATTCTGATCACGGTGGCATCCATTTCTTTGGCAAGTCGCAACCCGGCAAGCAGGGCTTTATACTCAGCCTCATTGTTGGTTGCCTTAAACCCGAATCGGAGAATACCATGAATTCGAGCCCCCTCGGGGCTTACAAGGAGAAGACCCGCACCGGCTCTTTTCCTGTTCGATGACCCATCGACGTAGAGGTTCCAGGTCGACAAGTTTTGAATACTTTCCTGCACGACTTCGCTAGGCTGTTGCTCGCTTGGGAGATAGGAAAATTCTGAGATGAAGTCTGCAATAGCTTGCCCTTTAATGCTCGATCTGGGCTTGTACTTCAGGTCGAACTGGCTCAATTCCATGGCCCACTTGAGCAGTTTACCTGAGGCTTCTGGTTTCTGGAGGACCTGCCTAAGCGGGTAATTAGTCATCACGTTGATTGTATGGGCGTGGAAGTAAGGTCACAGCTTTCTGGATGCGATCAGTAGAGTAAAGGCTAGTCGCTCCATTTTCGGATACCGCATCTCGGCATCCGATAGACGCTTGCTTACATAATACACTGGCCACTGCGCCTTTTCCTCTTCCCGTACTAGAGTTGCACTGACCGCGAACTGGGAGACGGACAGGTAGATGAGCAAGATTTCCTGTGGAATAGGCTTAGAGAGGAGAGGTGGCTTCCCTAAGTGTTCTTTTATACTCTGGAATGCCTATTCGTATTCGGGAGTCCATTCGAATTTCTTATTGGCCTTCAGAACATTGAAAAATGGTAAGCAGCGGTCTGTTAATCTTGATATGAAGCGACTAAGTGTCGCTATTCGTCCATTTAGACTCATGACCTGCTTTTTGCTGGTCGGGTTTTCCACATCGAGTAGAGCTTGGATCTTCTCAGGGTTTATTTCTATGCCCCGCTGATTAACCATATACCCCAGGAACTTTCCTGACGATACCTCGAACGAACACTTGAGAGGGTTTAGTTCACTCTATACAGTCGAAGGATGTCAAACATCTCCGCAAGATGTGCAATGTGTTCTGAGGTGACCTAGGATTTGACCAGCATGTCGTCCACATAGACTTCCATTGTCTTCCCGATCTGGTCGAAGAATATGCGGTTAACCAGCTGCTGGTAGGTTGCATCGGCATTCTTGAGGCCGAAGGGCATGACTTTGTAACAGTACAGCCCCTGGTCCGTAATGAAGGACGTATGCTCCTCGTCTGGCCTATACATCGGGATTTGATTGTATCCCGAGTACGCATCCATGAAGCTTAGCAGCTCGTGTCCCGAGATGGCATCAACGAACTGGTCGATTCTCGGTAGAGGGAAAATGTCTTTCAGACAAGCTTTGTTGAGGTCGCTGAAGTCAACGCACGTCCGCCACTTGCCGTTTGGCTTCTTTACCAAGACTAGGTTGGTAACCCTGTGCCTGCAGAGCCTCTGATGGACCCGCCCTTTGGAGGAGGTTTTCCACTTCTGATTTCAATGCGGCGTACCGCTCCAGATCCATCGCTCTTCTTTTCTGGCGAACCGGTTTGGCTTCACTGCTGACGTTTAATGAATGGCAAATAATGTCCGGGTTGATCCCGACCATATCTGCATGCAACCAGGCAAACATGTCAATGTTTTCCCTTAAGAAGCTTATCAGTTCGGAAGCGAGCTGAGGGTTGAGACAACTTCCAATCCTTAACACTCGGCTCGACTCTTCTGGATCAACCAAAATTTCGGACAGATCCTCAACCGGGCCGCTAGGAGGGATTTCCTGGATTCGTGGATTTATGTTATCCTCAGCTGGACCGGGCTGTGGCTCGATCCGACTGATCGCCATTGTCTGGCGAGGCACACATCGCGAGATGCCCTTTCCCTTGCCTGCCATCTGTACCGCTTTTACGTAGCATTCACGAGATGCGCTTTGTGATCCGCTCACTTCCCTATCCCCGTTGGAGTGGGGAATTTCATCTTGAGGTGATATATGGAAGTGACTGCCTTGAAGCTTCTCAACAGATGTCGCCCCAAGATTCCATTAAAGGCCGAGGGACAATCCACGACCAAAAATTCGGTAACCCTAGTCACCTCGTCGTAGTCGCCGAACGTGACTGGTAGCTGGATCGTTCCTTTGGGGATCAGGTGATCCCCTGTAAAACCGTAAAGAGGCATCAAGGCGGGCTTCAGGTCGGCCTCGTCTAGGTTCATTCTGTCGAAAGCGGTCTTGAATAGGATGTTCACAGCGCTTCCGTTGTCCACAAGCATTCTGCAGACATTATGGCACCCTATCAAGGGCATGACCACCAGGGCATCCTCGTGAGGATGGTGCAAGCGAGCTGCTTCCTTTTCGCAGAAGGTGATCGGCTCCTCCTTTCGAGCCTTTTGCGGTTACTGTGAAGTGTTCATTACCCTGATCGGGTCGTGATATGCTTCACGAGCGTACCTTTCCTGTGCACCTCGCGTGTTTCCCGCGAGGTGCAGGCCTCCGAAAATTATGTTAACACTCATCAGATCTCCGCGATCACGATGCTTTTTCTTCTGCTCCCCTTGGTTTTCTTTTGGAGAGTCGTCAATATACTCTTTGAAGTGCCCTTTCTTGATGAGCTCCTCGATTGCCTGCTTTAGAGCTCGGCATTCATCAGTCTGATGCCCGTTATCCCGATGAAAACGACCGTATTTTTTGCTGTTTCTGGCCGTAGCAGGGGTTTTCATGGGTTCCGGTTCACCGAGCAGGCTGGCCTCCTCGGATTTGTCAAGAATTACAGATATGGACACGTTCAGCGGAATGTATTGATCTCTGTCCCGGTCGCGACGAGGAACAGGAGCATAGGACTTCTTGTGCTCGTAGCGGGGTTTCTTCCCTTTTTGCTGATCATCAATGTCTCCTTTGCGATCAGCTCTCTTATTTTCTCCCCGACCAGACATACTGCTTGAAGTGCCGTGATCGCGACGGTGGAGTGCCGCCAACGAATTCTCTATTCGGAGATATTTTTCTGCAAGGTGGTAAAAACTGATGAGGGAAACATCGTCCTCACCGGCAGCTTCTTTCCACAGTGCCTTCATGGGCGAACTCCAACTATTATAAGCGTTCGGATGGACTCTTCTGGGGCATGAGCCACCTTGTTGAGTTCCTTGTGGAAACGGTCGATATAAGATTGCAGGGATTCGTCTCTTTCTTGCCTTATGTTGCTGAGGTAGCTCAAAGGCATCGAAAACTTCCGATTTGCTTGGAAATGCCGTAGGAACGTCATGCTCATCTGAGGCCACGAACAGATCGATCCCGCTGGGAGCGACCTTAACCACCGCTTGGCGTGGGAAGTCAACGTCACAGCCAAACAACGACATTTTGCAAGGTCCGAAACCTGGTGGAGCTCCATCAGGTCGTTGAACTCATACAGATGATCCTGTGGGTCATGGTTCCAATCAAACGGTCGCATGTTGGGCATTCTGAACCCCGGTGGGAGTGGAATAGCAAGCACTTCGGGAGAGAAAGGAGATGCAGGTGACCTGTGCTTGTTCGTTTTGCTGCTCACTTAACCGGTCCAGAGCTCGCTGTAGCTCCTCAATTTGTGGTAACGGAGCCAATTGGGGGTTGCTTTCACCCATGCGAGTCCGGCCTTCGCGATTACGGTTCAGGAAAGTCCGGAGGTCGGATTCCTCTTCGCCTGCCTCCGGCCGCACTCGACACACGCTGGCTAGGGGCGTGTGAAGGCGATGGATTGCGCGGGGCATTTTCACGACTCTTGCGGTGGTACGAACCGCCCCGCGAGGTGTGGGGACCACCCGCAGAATAGTGATCGGGATCGTTCTGCTGGTGGTGATAAGACTCATCTCGCCCGGCACCTTTGCTTGGGTTCACCTGCAACGTGGCATGGAACAGCTTGGGATTCACTTTTTCGTAGAGTCTCGCCTTTGCTGCACTCCCGCCTAGGCACGGTTTGTGTTTGCTGGTCCTTGGGAGCCCGTAGGCTTACTTTTTGCCACTTGCTTACCCTTGCGTCTACGCGCTGCAGTGCTCACGACACGGGCTATTTCCCTTTGCCGCGCTTTGCGCGACTCCGCAGCGCTTAGGTGGCTTGCACCACCCCAGCTGTTGTAGATGACATGCCTTGGTCCAAACGGTCCAGCCTCTGGTTGACCGTTTGGAGAGTATTGTCGAACCTCTCCAAGTAGCTTCTGATGGCGGGGTCAAGCTGCGAAGCTGCCGGGATATCCCCCGCTGCATTTTGTGAAACTGGAAGTACCCTGGAGGGGGTATCCCCTTGGGTCAAGGGGACTCCTTCAGCGCGCTGATTAGCTTGCTCAGTTCGATTAATGGGCCATTTGTTGTCAGAGGACCAAGAGGGTCGAAGATTCTCCTGATGAAGGGTAAACACTAAATCAGCCCTCCTTCTAGCACTAAACTGTTGATGCGTGATTCTAACACCAATTAACCGACACGTGTGTAACGTTGGTTGGTCAAGAAACACACGTGATTATGGATAGAGAATACGAAATAAATGCAATGAGAGCTTTTAAAGTGGTTCGGATGCTAAGGTAGCAAGTCCTACGTCCACTGATTTGTATTAGTATGGTGGGTCAGGTCACAAAAGCGGACTGACTTACAAATGATTGGGAAAAGTAAATACAAAGTTTTTAGAGAAAGAGAGAGAGTTCAAGCGTAAAATGGCCGAATCCCCTTAATGAAGGGGTCTTCCTCTTTTTATATCGAGTTGAATGCACGTAATCATCATTAAATCCTTGGGTTGGTGTGAATGTCATGACATAATCCGGCTTTACGTCTCATTGCCCATTTCCCGAGCTGATTTCACGCGATTTGGAGCAGGGAAATGGACACGTGGGAGCTCCATGGCGCTTGGCAGACCTGACGTGCGCTTACCGTTCTGACGAGAGTAGGTCACACTTCACCACGTGACTTTCCACGTCAGCCCTTGTTTTCCCATGCATAACACCTTGGTTGTGTTTATTTAATTATTTCGTTACCCAAACTTTGAGGAGGAAAATGTTATAAACTCAAATAATTTGTAATTTATTTATAAGTGGCGTTGAGCTCTAGGTGCATTTGAGATGATTATAATTTATTGGTAAAGTGGCGTTGGGCTCTACGTGCATTTGAGAAATATGATTACATTTCTTAAGAGAAGAGTCTACAATCTTTATCTTCGATTAAATAAATACTGTATACACAGTAAAACAATGGAAGATTTTCTAAAAACCTCTTAGCCCTTTGGTAAGTGGGTAAGGCTTGGGCCCAAGCGGTACCGGGCCTGGGCCCTTAAGATCCGATTCCAACTTGAGACTAGTCCTTGAGGGGCCAGGCTCAAATCCTCAAGAACCGGTTCTCGGTCCATAAGTTTTCTTAGGGTTTATGGTCTGAAAAATTTTATGATCTTTTAAATTTTTTTGTAAAATTACACTTTAACCTTTAAATTTATTATGTACTTAATATCATAAAGAGCTTACATTTGAATTCAAAATTACATATTTATTAATAACCACATTTATAGATTGTTTAGTTACAATGTAATTAATTACATATTTTATATGTTTTTGTAAATCATCATTAATTTAAAGGGAGAACGATTTATACATACCCAAGATTTATCGTAACGACAAGTTGGTACCCAAAAGGTTTTGAAATGACAAATAGGTACTTTCCGTCATGTTTCGTAGTGATTTCGCTTATTATCGGTTTATTAATAGTGAAAAGACTAAAATACCCTTCAAAGTTTGAATTTTAGTTTTTTATAAATTTAAAAATTTCAAAAAACCCCCTAAGTTTACAAATTTCACTAAATACCCCAATATATAAAAGTTTTATAAAATAACAAAAACACCCCCCACCGCAAGTGCCGATTCCGCCACCACCGCCGAATCGGCCGAAAGTTGCAGCACGCACGCACTCCGGCTGACTCGCGTCGAACGCTGCCGACCGGCGTCCGCCAGATCCGCGGTCGATCGCCGGAAAGGCCGATCATCTACACAGATCGCCGCCGCCGACGCCGCCCCAAAATCCATCTCGCGGCCGACGGCCGACATCGCAGATCTGCTTTCGCCGGCCAGATACACGATCCGACCGGCCGAAAGCCTGACTGGCCGCTGCTGACGGCCAGACTGCCTTTTCCGGCCAGATCCGTGGCGGATCCGGCCTCGAAAAGGCCACATCGGCATTTTTACGGCACGCATCCGATGGGGATCCGTGGTCGTAATGCAGCCTGCCATTCCGCGATGGTGGCGGAATCGCATTGGGGTGGTGGGGGTGTTTTTGTCATTTAACAAACTTTTTATATATGGGGGTGTTTAATTAAATTAGCAAACCTAGGAGGTTTTTTAGAAATTTTTAAATTTATAAAAAACAAAAATTAAAACTTTGAAGGGCATTTTAGTCTTTTCACTATTAATAAACAAAAATCACTAACGTAATATGACTAAGGTACCTATTTGTCGTTTCAAAACCTTTTGGGTACCAACTTGTCATTACAGTAAACTTTGGGTATGTACAAGTCGTTCGCCCTTAATTTAAATTCTTGATATATTTAACACTAGAGAAGTGCCAACTACAATCATTAACTCTCCTTGTAATAGTCCAGTGATTACTAATATTAGTGTGGATTTTAAACAAAATATCCATAATCCATGAAAGAGATAATGAAATGAAGGTACCATCATGTTAAAATGTGACCATTCTAGAAGCTTCACCATAGAATTGTTACTTTTCTGTGATGATCATCTAGGTTTTTAACTTGCATTCAGAAAATAACAATTATGTTTTAACATCAATTTATTAAGAGTCGAGGGGTAATCGATAATGATCATGAAAGTCGCTTACAACTTACAAGTTTAGAAGCCTAAGCATCCCAGAGCTGAATTCTGAAGTCCATATATCCAACAACGAGACTTTACCGCAAGAAATTTCAAAAACATTTGTAGCTCTCCCTTCTTTGATTTCCAAAGATATAACTCTGCCCCAAAGCAATTGAAGTGATAAGCGTAAGTACTTATCAATTGTCATTAAGCATCACATCAAATGCAGAGTACACATCCTCCTTACACATGAATTCGTTTGGTACTGAGATGAGTACCTTGGGCATGCATCAATGTCAATATGGCTTACTGACTGTTTGTTGCGTCTTTCCTTATCATATCATTTATACCACGATTTTTGCTTTCCACTTGGTTTTTGGTGGTTCTCCTGAAAGCCAACATCCTAACATGGTCTTCTTCTGAATCCAAACTCAAATTGATCAATGTGTGACAGTTTAATATTGATAGTGATTTTTTATATTTAAACATAGCATAGTTATCAAAGCTCAAAACCCAAACCACATATAAGTAAAAACTTCACCAACCGGAAGTACACAAGCTTTTGTGGGAGTTCGTGCAATGGTCTATTAGAGACCGAGAAATATGATGTTGAATTGATAAGCAAGAATAACGATAATGTGTGTAAATAAATAAAAAGAACAGATGAAAACAGTTTTTAAAGTAGTTCAGATACAATGTGCAAATCCTACATTCACTCTTATTGATATGTTTACAAACGATATTTGCTCTCAAGAGAAAATTTTATTTTATTTTATTTTAATTTTTGTTATAAAATTATATTTTAACCTTTAAATTTATTATGGATTCCATATATTATAGAGGGTTTTGGATATTTGTTTGGGGGTTATGTAATTGGGTGACGGGTTTTAAAAATTAATGGGCCCCAGCCTAGGCTCGATGCTAGGCTTGGGTTCTGGAGGAGGGACCAGCCTGGGCTCGATCCCTCCTCCCTTATGCCTGATCCGTTCATGGGACCGGGTTTTGGGTCTGGGAATTTTTCCCACCTCTAAATCCACCCCACCCCATTACTTAACTCCAACATTGGGGTGAGTGAGTTGGGTAAAATATGTTTTGAGTTGGGGGCTTATCCACCCCAACCCATTTTTTTTTATTATGAATCATAATAAAAAAAATTAAATGATAAAAAATTAAATCAAATATTTAATTTTAGCCATAATTATCACTAGTACTATTATAAATGATAAAAAATGTAGTAATCTTAAATTATATAACACCATTCATAACGTTCTTAGAATTCTTACATTGACCTAAAAAACCGACAATTATGTAAACATAATATATATTATAATTATAATATTATTCCTAATTCTAAAGTAATATTATTTGTGATGCAAAGCGAATTATGTAAACTTAATATATATAATATTATGTTTTTTATATATTAATATTATCTATTAAAATTGCAACCATGATCTGATTGAAACAAAATCAGAAATTTATTATATCGAGAATCATAATTTCTTTGTGCAGGATTTCAATCATTTGATATTAAAAGCAGGCATTAAAATTTGAACTTGTAACATCTAACATTTCAATAATGTAAAACTTGAAATTTCAGCATAATAAGTTAAATATTAAACGTTATCCATGTTGATCAAATCCTTTATCTGCACCAATTTTTTGCGTAAAAATTGATTATAAAAATATCTTATGGAATATTAAATTAAATCAATCAAGTCATAATTTTTGATATTTTTTCTTATTTTTATTTTATTAAATTTTTTTAAATTAAGTTTGGGTAATGGGTTGGGTTTGGGGTACCCCATACGCAGCCCAAATAGAGTGGGTTGAGATTGGGGCAATCCAATCCCACCTCACCCCAATTCTAATTGGATTGGGTATGGGGCACCCCAGATGGGTTGAAACCCGTGGGGTCTCAACTCATTTACCCACAGTACCATCCCTAATCAAAATCTTTTTTCAGAAACAGAAACAACCCTAGATCAGGATGCCCGCTTCGTTCAAAATATGAACTTTCTGAAAAGGTTTGGTATTATAGGACTCTGCCTTCATAGCTTCAACAGGTTCATGGCCTCTCTAACTGAGCCTGGAAAATAATACATTCTAATTTATGCAATTCTTAAGAATGTTTTATATGTTCCTATAATAAACTTAAGTATCGCCGAACTGTTATTTTAACAAACAAGAATTCCATTGCCAAGTAACCCTCCATCTCTACAGGCTTGTTGAAGCTCTGCATCTGAAAGTGACTCCTCAGGGAAATAAATCAAATGGCCAGGATAACGCCAAATAATGGAGGAATGGTTTTACAAAATCAACCTGCTAATGTTCTCCAAAATATGATCATCAATGAACAGTTTCCCAAAGCGGCATAGTCTTAAATTTCATCGTTCAACAGATCGGCATCAGGCCTAACCTGTTTTATACAGAATAAACCTCGATTAAATTATTGTCAGCTAGCAGAAAATAGTTAAAACATAGAGTAAGCCCACATCCCTTGTTAGGCAAAGGAAAAAAGAAACACCTAGTACCTTGTTCATAAACTCATCCAGATCTTCTATGTCTCCATTTCTTGAGTTTAGGACTCCTTTTGCCATTTCTTTATTAGTATCTTGAAGAAACTTTGCCACATTTTTTTTTCTTGCATTTAGCCTTCTTTTAGTACCCCCTACATGTTGAGATTATAATTGAAACAATATTCTCCTATATAGCTAGCAGTTCAGTAAAAACTTAAACGATACTAACATTTCTATGAATGTAAATCTAATTCTACTCCTATTGAACGTGCTCAACATTCAAGCTACG
The DNA here is from genome assembly GCA_026225825.1 of Pistacia integerrima. Classification (NCBI taxonomy): domain Eukaryota; kingdom Viridiplantae; phylum Streptophyta; class Magnoliopsida; order Sapindales; family Anacardiaceae; genus Pistacia; species Pistacia integerrima. The sequence goes on along the minus strand of CM047745.1, from coordinate 16,049,337 downwards.
CCAGTCAATTAACAAGACTGACAAACGTAAACACATCATTAACATTTAGGAGCTACAACTTATTAAGCAGCAATGGTAATTCCAACTATTCCTCTTCTGTCATCTTGTCATGGAAGTTTGACGGTAATATGTTTGGATCGATTTGAGGATATACTGATAGCAAGAACTCCATTAAAGGAACTATAGTGAAAACTGCAAATAGTACTAACCTGCAAATATCAGTCGTGATCTGTGTTAAGTTGTTTCCTCTCCTCTCTGAAAACCCTTCCCTTAGCAAGTTTCAACAGTAACTATAAACATATCTTCACATTAGCCGAAGGTCATTTTATACTCAACAAATAACAATGCAGAGTAGACTTGAATTCATCTGTCTAATGGTGGATTTTCATAGCCCAAGATTCCTATTAAACGTCTACCTCACCTAATTTTGGCAAGCATATACAATACCATATAAGTTGGAATATTAAATTGCTGACTTCTTTTGATACCCAGAGTCCCAATCATATATAACTACAGACCCAGAAAATGCGAGTACATCCAAAAGGATCACAAGGTAATGCTGATGGGAGATATATATATTATGAATCAAAAGTTGAAAGCTCAGTTAAGCAAATCTTTTGCACAATGAATGCATTATAATAAATTATCTTATTGATTGCTGCATCCCTATGATGGCTTTTTCTATTTTTCACGTATCCTAATGGTCATAACAAAATATATATACTAGTATAGACAACAAAAACGAAAAAAGAACTGCACAGGAGTTGATTTCTGTCTAATAAACAAAAAATGGAGAAGAAAAAAAGCTTGAAACAAAATGTTTTTCCATTGCTCACCATCTTTAGTTGGCCTTCGAGATAGATGGCTGTCAAGATATGAAACATTTGAATCTTCATTGGCAGGTGGTTTGAAAATCCCCCAGAAGCAGAGGGTCTCATCACTCTGCCCCAGCTGATACCAAAGTTGGTCCATACGGTTCTGTGAAACATTGATTTAAGAAATCAGCTACATTTATTTAAGAATACAAGCTGCTAGGTTCTAAACTAATGTTTGTCAGATAGTCAAACCTGAGAAAGCTCAAGAACTCTAGAGCTTTGCAGCTTTTAATTCCCCAACTTTAGCCATTGAAGGGTGTTTACAAAATCTGCACTCAGTGTCTCTTTTTGATACTAGTTCCGCTCCAGTCCACATATCTGCATATATGTAACATCAAATTGCCATAAATAAGGTCATAGCCAAACACTTCATCATTATAGATGGCCAATAAAAATGTTATCATAGATGAAAATGTCTCTTAGAAGGACACAAATAAGTTGTAGTTTATAAAGAAAAATCATAAGAGTGAATTATTTCAACTGCCTGTGCTCCAGTATCATTTCTGATGCAGGTTCCCCATTGTGAATTCCATATCTTAATACATCCATCTTCTGTGCTTCCTCCAGGGCAAGAAAATTAGATTGATCAGGGATCCATGCAAGGGCCTTGACAGCATCACAATGTGCAACAAATCAGTACAAGAATTTGGTTGAACTCAATTTAAAAGGCTCCCATTCGTATTCAAGCTCATCACCACCACCGCTTGCCAGTAGATTGCCTTTAAACCTGTACAACAAGAATGTTTTTTTTCACCAAGCAATAATTTTCATATTAAATTCATCCCTTATATTAAATGCATGCAGAAGATAGCTTCATTCTGCAAATAACATTAATTAAAGCATCCAAGAAACCAACATAAATACATGTGATTAAGTACACATGCTCTCTTAATTTATATATGCTTTCTTTGTGTAGAACAGAGATTAGTACTAGCATGCATCAATGCCAATATGGCTTAGTGCCAGTTTGTTGCAGTGCCTTGGCGTCTACCCTTCTTGTATCATCGATACTACGATTCTACTTTCAACTTAATTTGATAAGAATAAGATAAGAGCTCATATGGAAAAGGAAGAGCTCATATGATAATTTTTGCAAACTATTCTAATAGCAAAGGGTGCGTTTGGTTTATTATTTTGGATAGGATTTTAAAAATAATATTAGGTAGTTTAATAGGGGAATATTACGAGGTAAAATTTAAAAATTAAAAAAAAAACCCTAGGTTTGCTAATTTAATTAAACACCCCAATATATAAAATGACAAAAACACCCCCACCACCCGCAATGCCAGATTTCAGCCACCATGGCCGGAATCTGCCGGCATGTGTTACGACCTGTCGGTCGGATCGTGCGTCGCAAGCGTCCGATATGGCCTTTTTCGGCCAAATCCGTGGTGGATCTGATCGGAAAATGCCAGATCTAGGGCCAAATGTGGCCGTCGGCGTAGTAAGGTTCATCTTTGGCCGCCGCGATGCTTAAAGATATGGCCGCCGCGATGCTAAAGATATGGCCGCCGTAGAGAGCTAAAGATATGGCCGTCATTTTCGGTCAACGATGGCCAACGATGGCCAAGATTTGGCCGTCATTGATCCATTTTTTTGGCCATCAACGACGGCTAAATCTACTGCCAAATGTAGCCGTCGACGGTCGCAAAGATTCATCTTTGGCTGTCAGAGACAGCCAAATTGATCTAGCCTTTTCCGGCTAGATCCACTGTAGATCTGGCGGGAAAATGCCAGATCGGTGAATAACCGCCGACCATTCCGTCGTGGTGTAAGCCGCCGATGCAGACGTCGACTACCACCGATGGTGGTTACCAGAATCTGACAAGTATGGGTGGGTGGGGATGTTTTTGCTAATTTTTAAACTTTTTTTCTGGGGGTATTTAGTAAAATTAATAAACTTAAGGGGTCTAAAAATAATTAAAAAAATAGACTAATATTTCTGGAATAATGTGCCAAACAATATTTGGGGAATAGGATTGAGAATATGAACAGAAATATTGAACCAAACACACCCTATATTATCCGACTATTGAAACGTATTATTATTCGCATTAGAAAATATCATTCAGCGTCTTAACTTACTGAATATTTATTGAATATCAAAGGATATGACATAGAAAATGAGAGATATATAAGCTAGAAATTGAAATTCGGACTTACCAATATATTCACAAAATGAAATTACACGATATGGGTGTTTCACTTTCGTAAGAATTTGAATTCCACTGGTTGTCATTCTTCTTCATCACTTGCAACAGGAACTTGAGGGAATTCATCCGAATCCAAGGGAGTAAAAGGATGTGAGCCGACAAAACCTTGAGGGAATTCATCCGAATCCAAAAAATTAAAGCGACTGGATTCATTTGTACCAGGATTGATCTCTTCCCCTTCTTCCACATGTGGTAACACCAGATGCACCCCAGACCTGTTCACATCCGATTGCGTACTAAAACATCAAAAGCATATCAAAATGATGATCAAACAATTAATATTTTAGGAAAACGTAAACCTATTTTATTGGATTTAGGATTATTACTTTACAGTCAATCATATTTTAAAGAAAGCAACTAAGAAACAATTACATATACATCAAAGCATAACCTTGCGTTGACTCTAAAGATTCTCGCTACACTCAAAATTTCAAAACTTTACATATAAAAAAGAATTGATATAATCAAAATCCACTCTCTCGTCTCTAGATGGGTATATTTTGATGGTTATCGTTTTGCAAAATTTACATGAAAACTTAAAATTTGAGATTACTAATTTAGAAACAAAAGATTGATGGAACAATAATGATACCTTTCAATTGATCTTCATTAAATTCTAAGAAAAATTAATATACCATCATGTTGGGAGTATAATAAAAATATACTACATTAATTTGTTCTAATTTAGTGCAATTAAAGATTCAACAGATAATGAAATAATTTCTTAAAAAAACCCTTTTTTAAGAGTCAAATTGAAATCTAGCCTCTTTTTAATTCGCTCAGTAGATAAGACATTTCATCCAATTTTTTTCAACTTTTACCCTCTTCACTCTTGTAGTTATGGAAAACCACCTCAGTGCTCGAGTTACTAGAGTCCAATCAACTCTAGCACGAAGGTTAAAAAAAAAAAAAATTGATCTTTTTTATTTTTCATTTCATATTTTTAAAAAATTAAAACAACTCTTATATACATTTACTATTCCTCTATAAAAAAATATATTTTATTTTTTAATATTGTTAATAAAATATAATTAGTTAATTCATTTGTTAGCTTAAATCAACTTTGATATTTAATTTTTAACACTAATTTGGAGAATAAATAAATAAATAAAAGTCTTAGTGACTCTAGTGCTAGAGTCATGTGGACTCTAGTGCTAGCGTCACATAGGTGCTAGAGTTGCCTAAAGTTTTGCTCAATAAGAAACTCAGGTTTCCTAAGTCATATGAACATATATATAAATGATATTTGTGAGCAGAAGAAACTATTTCAGAAATAAGTCATAAGCATAAAAGAAATTAGTGCAGAGACAGGTCAGAAGCATAAAAGAAATAAAAAATTAACGTAGAGATGGAGCAAGCATTTTAAGTTATATGCAGTCAAGAAAAAATATATCTTATTTAAATACCTTGAGCTGGATTCGCCTGAAAATGGAGGCGATGGAGCACCAAGGAAGCCCCCATAACTGCCCATCCTCCCCATAGGTGCATCGAACCCCGGACCAAATCCGATTGAGTGAGGATGCATCAAAGGAGGTTCCCCACCAATGCCTTGCCCAAATCCATTTCCACCATTCCCGATCATACCTCTTCCACCCACTGCACCAGTTCCCCTACTCCACATTGGATCAGCTAGCTCTCTATTTCCCATCCCTTGCATATTGCCTTTTCCATAACCACCAGCATTCCCAACAACAATGTTATGACCATTCCCTCTTTCATGTCTCATCCTACCCTCATTCCCCACAGCAGCAGCAGCAGCATGACTTTGCTGCACAATACTCCCTACAGCAACACTACCAAACACCAACACCATCTACCTTGTTATAACCACCATTAACATTGTTATTGTTCATAACTTGATCTTCCACTTCACTCATCACCTAACTTGTGCTGAATTCATTTGTACCTGGATTGAACTCTTCCACTTCTTTCCCATGTAGTACTAGATACAACGCAGACCTTTTCACATCCAAATACAAAATTGATGATGTAGTGAAACAACAAAATCATGATAAAAAAAATTAATATATGAAATAGTTCAATGCAATTCATATGTCTCAAGAAAACATCAACCTATTTTATTCATATGTCAATCATAAATAAGAATTTAATGGTTTAAAAAGTGATAAGATGACACATGAAATAACCACATATAACTTTCCCATTCACAACCGTTAAATTATAGTAAATCCAAGGTTGAAAATTAAGATTTCTTTTTATTATTATTATTATTTGTGTAATTATTTACAACAATAGTGCAGTATAGATTGATGGTATGTATTTGCCTATTTGTGCCTAATTTTATTTTAAGGTTCCTGATTTAGTCATAAAGTTGTTTAAAAAATCAACTACAATGTAGCTAAGTCATTATTGCAATATGAAACTTGAGATTTCCTAAGAACTTGTTTGGGATTGTAAAGATATGAAAGTCTTTGGGACAGTAATCTTTGAACTGACTATGAATTAAGCTAATTATTTTATAATCAGTTTTATAAACAATTTAGGTTGCTTCTGAAAATCAAATCCCTTTTTAGTAGATTTTACGTAGGTGTATTATCAACTAGGTACAAACTTTTTCAGACTTTTACATTGGAAGGACGAAAGTTATAAATTATTCAATTAAGAGACAACTAACAGTCATTAGCTATTAACTTTAATGGAAATCCTAACGTAACTTAAATGCCCTTGATTTTTTTTTTCTTTTTATTATTATAAGCAGATTTAGTTCTTAAAATCTAAATTTTAAAAAAAATTTAAGAACTCAAAAAGACCAAAACTTTTTTTTTTTAAGGAAATTTAAAAAACAAACGAAAATTAAATTTAAAAAAAAAAATGAAAGAAAGTAGTTCTTCTTTTTTTTTTTTTTTTTTTTAATTTTATTGTTTTAATTTTTAATTTGATAATTTTTTAATTTTTGATAAATTATTTATTTTTTTAAAATAATTTAAATAGTTCAATTACATTTTCACATTTATTTAATGTTAAATCTAACTCTAATTAACTAATGATTGTTCTTTAGTCCTCTCATTATAAAAGTTTGAAAATTTTATACTCTAATTGATAATATCCCTTTTATATATGTACAATTTCAAAAAAAAAAAAAAAAAAACCTTAGATAAGAGTATAAGTTGCCAGAAGGTCCTTTTTTTAAAAAAAAAAAAAAAAAAACTTATTTATTGATTTAAATATTTTAGTCGTTCTACGATTGTACCTGCAATCTCTTTTTAAATTTTCTTTTCAAAAACTTATTATTTTATTTATTTAAAAAAAATTATTAAAAATTTTTAAAATATAATTTAATAATTATACAGAATAATAAAAATAGGTCCTTTTTTGATAATTTTCAAAGTTGATGACAAATAAATTTACAGCCACAACAATTTTTAAATTAGATGTAAATAATATGAACATGTATAAAATGAAAATTGAAACCAGAAGAAAATCATTAAAAAATTAGTTATAAAGAATGAAAATAGTGTAGAGTGCATAGATGCAGAGATGAAAATACTTAAATTAATTACCTTGAGCTGCATTCTCCTTTAAAGTCATTTGAAGATAGTTGTGCTCCATCTGGATCTTTCCATAGCTTCCTCAAAGTCTTGTCTAAAAAATAAACGGACCCCACATTTATTTATTAAACCCTTTGGACTGTTGAAATTGATGACGGCCTCCGCATTGCAAGTGAATTCATAAAATTGAGCGAAATTATACCCCACGAATACGTGATGTGACACAATATGTCCAATCGTTAATTGGTCCTTATAAACTGGCCCGTCACCCTCATGGGATTTCAGATGCAACTCATACTCAACAGAAGGTACATCAAAAGCAGAAGAAACATCATCTTTGATCCCGACAATGGCACAAAAGACAAAACCGAAAAACTTATGATCGAATGAACCATGTGGTAGCTCTATGCGAGATCCATTACTTTGAATGTCAAACCCCTCTGGAATTTCACTTCCAGGGAAACATATACAACCTGCTGGATTGCGAACGCTCCACTGCACCTTTAAAAATTGTTAATTAAATATAATGCTTTTTATTTATATAAAAGAAGAAGAAATTGAATCATATGGGAATGAGATGGACTGAAACATACCTTTTCATTGTTGAGATTGTGATTCCCACAACATTCAGCCCCCAACCTTACAGTTCTATCTGAGTACATATTCAACAGAACATCATTCAAGATCATTCTGACTGCATTCCAATCTAGACTGGAGCAATTGATGAAGTCAAGTTTCCTGTTGAAATATCCATTACTCGGAATTTTCAAACCAGATAATACTTTCAGCAATTTGCAACCTGATGCCTTTACTGCGTGCATATTACATGGAAGCTTTGGTAAGGATTTAAGCCTATTACAAAACCTTATGCTAAGTATATTTAAAGCAGAAAGGTTAATGATGCTTGTCGGTACACTCTCAAAACTGTTTCCGTCTAATTTTAAATATCTGAGGGCGGACAACTCGCCAAGATTATTGGGTAACACTGCAAGACTGATTTGACTCTTACATCCCTCAAAAGATAGATCTTGAAGCTTCTTCAAACGTCCCATAGATGATGGTACTTCTCTTATAGTAATTCCATTAGCTTCTAGCACTTTCAAACTTTTTAAATCTCCTATGTCTTCGGGCAATCCATCAAGCTTCAAACAACCAGAGATATAGAGATGTTTAAGAGACATCAATTTACAAATGCCATTTGGAAGACTCTCAAGGCTTGAACAATTTCTAAGATCCAATATTACTAGACTGGATACATTCTCAATTGATGAAGGCAGTTCTTTTATTGCAGTTCCATCTAAGTATAACTTTTCTATCTTGCATGGGATCCCTAGAACCATCTTTAGATTTGACAAACCAGAGAGATTAAGCTGTCGAAGGGAATTCAAATCACAAACGCTGCTTGGAAGACTTTCAAGCCTTGAACAGCCCCTAAGATCCAATTCAACTAGTCTCGAAGGATGATCAATGGAAGAAAATATTTTTATTGCAGTTCCATCTAAAAACAATCTTTCCATATTGCGTGAGATCCTTGGAGATGTTTTGAGCTTAACGCAGTTAGAAAGAATAACGTCTCTTAAAGACTTTGATAGAATACCAATTGGAATATTGATAAGGCTTCTACAATTTCTTAGATTCAAACTAACAAGTTTATTGAGATTTCGAGATAAAGGAGTGATCTCAAACAAACTTGCACAGCCTTCTAGAATCAAGCACTCTAGATTTTGAGCTTTTGAGAGGTCTGGGACTTTAAGTAGACGGTCTGAGTAACTCATGTCAATATATTTTATATTAGCAAGATCCTATTTAAAAAAAAAAAAAAAAAAGATATGAAAAGGACAAATTAGAAAATCTAATATTTAAAATTTATAAAAGAAATTTGTCATATGAAATCGACACATACCTTGATACCAAACCACAGTTGTTCAAGTTTGTTTCTACACATCTTAAGTACAACAAGGTTATGAGGATCAAATTTCAAAGGCAACGATGTGAAAGGGTAAGAATCCCAGTAGAGGCATCTCAACTGTGAGAAATCAAATTGTAGGCCTTCAAAACCATGCACGTTGCATTCATATTTTGATTTATTTACTATCAAGAATTTTAGATAATCCATCCCTGAGAAAGCATGACAATGTAAGTGTATCTCTCTCGTTTTAGATATATCAAAGCGTAGGCCTCGTATTTTATCAGTTCCCTACAATCAAAATCAAATGATAAGTTAAATACACAATTACATAAAAAATATATATAACTCCCAAACCCACCACCGAAGCCCATTACCACATGAACTAATGTATAAAGAAACATGAAAGAGTGGCGTTATTTAAGTCTCACCAAATCTATTTCTAAGCCCCAATTTAGATAAGACTAATTAAAAAACTTAGATTTTATAAATTCTATCTAATTATTTCAAAAATACCAATTTTGTAATCTCTTATGCCCAGTTGTATTTAACTCTCACTCTTCAAATTATTTTTAATCTCATCTTCCGATTTTATTAATTAAAGAAAAAAACAAAAAAATTCATCGGAATAAGAAAGATAACTGATAAGACAAATCAAAGTTCCTTGTTTGCAAACAAAGATCACTCTGCTTTGGCCTTTGTTTGGCTGTTTACTAATTCCTTATAGATGTAGCATAATCGAGCAAAAGGTAGATGGGTACTAAAACAGTACTATGAGAATTGATAATAAGAACACTCATTCTAATATGTGCACAGAAGCTACTGACATCAAAAATTTCTTTTACAAGATATTCATCACATCCTTCAAAGAAGCATGAAATATATATCTAGAAATAAATCTGTCTGTTCATTTTGGATATCCTTGTCCTAAGTTTTTTTATTTTTAATTTATTCAATGCCTTTTCCCCATAATTTTTGTTTTCTCGATAAAGAAAAGAACCTAAGACTTCTAATAATAGTTTAAATTTATACCTCCCAGACCCAATCTCAATACCACAAGAACTCATGTATAAGGAAAAATTAAAAAATAATCTCCTAGATATTATTTTTCTAGATTTCACAAATGATAAAACAAAATATATAAATTGAAAGCTAATTTTTCTGTATTTACCTTATTGTTTTTCAGTACATCGTAGACATCATTATCATGCCACAATCGACTACGTTGGCCCGGATTATTTACGGATTCTTGCCGAACAATTGCCATGCCCATTTCTTTAAGTAAATCATGTACTCTTATGGTTTTGTTGGAAATAGTTATGAGAGTCTTATCGATAAGTACTCTTAGTCCAATACTCGAAGAGAATGTACGAACTAGATGTTCATCCCATCCGTTGAAGAAGCATGCAACATCTAGAAACAAATCCTTCTCTTCATCATCTAATCCATCATAACTTATCTTTAACACCGTTTGGATACCTGGGAGTGGACAATTTTTTAATTTTTCCAATGTACTTTCCCATTCAGATTTATCTCTACGAAATAGAAAGCAACCGAAGACTTCAAGAGCTAAAGGCACACCTTTAGCATAACTTATTACTTGATTTGATAGTTGCTTATAATCTTCATCGATAAGATGGTTTTGTTTGAAGGCATGTTGTTTAAAAAGTTGAAGAGATTCATCACTACATAATCCTTCAACCTCATATATGGTAGAATCATCAAGTCCACAATTTTCAAGCACGTGTTTATCTCTTGTTGTTATAATGATTTGACTCCCCGTACCCACGTATTCAGGATCTTCAATTAATTCTTCTATTTGTTTTAAATCTGTCACGTCATCAAAAACAAAGAGAACTTTTTTCCTTCGAAGCCTTTCTGTTGTGAAAGCATAACTTTTATTGTGGTGTTCATCCCCAAATATTGTAGAATGAATTTTTTCTTGCAATTGAATTAGTCCACGTTTCTCTGATTCTTCCCTAACATTTCGAACGAAACAAGAACCTTCAAATTGACTTGAGATTTCGTTGAAGACTGCATATGCAAGAGTTGTCTTGCCTATACCACCCATACCCCAAATCCCTAACTTGCATACCTCTTTTCGCCCATAAGACAATAAAAACTTAATTTCTTGAATCTTCATTGCAATTCCAACCAAGTTCTTGTTACAACTAGAAGAAATAATATTCAATCTCTTCAAAATATCTCCAACAATTTTCTCTATAAGTTCTGATTCAAGCCTAAAATTGAAACAAAAAGTAAAAAGAAAAAAATAAGCGTGAATTTAAATGTTAGAGAAATAAAGACAAAGTCAAGTTCCAATAGTCCACTTTTGTCCATCCTTGAGCATAAAAAAGTTTGGGCATTATTGCAATTAAATTTATTTGATTACACAATCGAAACTTCTTAATGTATATAATAATTACAGTCCATATTTTACTACTATCACATAACCATGTATGAAGTATGAACCCATTTGGATGGAACTCTTCAAGAAGAGCTTATGGCATATAAAGCTTATGCAATAAACCTAAATACAACTTTTTTATCAAAAAATTATTGGTTGTTTGGTTATCAATTAAATATAGTGATAAAAATTTTATTATCTATCTAATTCTATATGTGAAAGCTCAATACAATAAAAATTGATGCTAAAAAATAACGACCGTCTACTGATGAATTTACGATATTACCTTATAAAAAGATAACTTAGTCTTAGATATCAAACGATTTTCAATTTAGGAACTTTATTTAAACTATTTTGTTATGTCTTCATCAAACTACATAAATATACATATTTATCTTGAAAAATAAAAATAAAAAAAGCCAATAGTCATTGTATATGCATGTAAAAGAATAGAATTTCAGTGAGAATATAATATCAAGCGAAAGCATTCACCTAATGACATTTGAATCAAAGCCAGATAGATTGGCTGCATCCATCAAAGCATTCCTCCATCTCTGCAACATCTCTTCCCTCTGCCGGTATCGTACTTCATGCTTAGCAAATGCATCTCCATAAGTCCCACTTTGCTTCCTTACATCTGATGGATTTACGTCATAGAAAACTGGAATCACAATCTGACCATGCATCTTCTTGCAATCCATGATCTTCACGAGTTCTTCAAGGCACCATCGAGAAGAAGCATAGTCTTTAGAGAAAATGACAATTGAAATCTTTGATCCTTCAATTGCCTTCAAAAGTGAGGGTGAAATCTCATCTCCTCTTCTAAGTTCATCATCGATGAAAGTTATAATCTTTTTCTGGCACAAAGCTGCATTGAGGTGGCTGGTAAAACCGTAGCGAGTGTCTTCACCTCTAAAATTAAGAAAAACATCATACTTTTCTTGAGTAGGAGAAGACGAAGAAGAAGCCATCGTACTTGGGTTTAAGCAATCAAAGTGTTTGGAGATTTGGGAAATGTTCACTGGCGTTACAAAGACTTTAGAATGGTAAAGTAACTAACTAAGTTTTTACTTATTTTAAGTAATTGGTCTTGACTTTACTGGTTGACTGGAAGCTTGTTAGAGAAGGGGCACCGACATGGAGGGGCCATCTACCTTTCTTTCTTGGGATTCAAACTTGTTTAATTTTCTTTCAATTTAGAATTTTAATAATACGAAGTGGGGAATTTCTGTCTCATCTTTTTGTATTGCTACATTTGCTTTTTGGTATTGAAATAAATAATTAAACAAGGATTTTTTTTGGTAACAAAATATATTAATGATACGCTTCTAATGCCATTGTTTAATCCATGGTCCATCACTTTTTTATCTACTCTCCATTTCTTTTTCTCTTTTTCCAAAAAGCTTAAAATTTAAATAGTTATGAATTCATAAATAAAAGAGATGAAAACATTGTTTATGCATTTGATGTTGAGGTCATCTTACTGAATTTCACAGGAAAAACCCAAATCTTAGTGTTAATATTTATCATTATATTGCCACCTTTTATTATTTTATTTTTCTCTTTTTAGCCTAATTCTGGCCACCCGGCGCCTCTCACATGCCTTATATGTTCACAGTCAACAACCAAATCAAATAGTAATTACTGTATATTTTAAACTAGACACAACAAAATCAATGTAAAATCTAAACTGTCAAATTCTAATATAAGTTGATGAACAGATTTTGAGGATCTATACAAGATAATCAATTCACACATTAACCTAATTCTTTCTATTTCCTTGTCTCATTTACTCCCATAGGAAGATAAAATCTTCTTGCCGTAAGATGACTCCAATCCTATGTCACTGTAAATGTAATAAACTTTGGCGACCAGAACCGATGGATGTTCGCGACCTTCAAAATGGTTATCCAATCTCAATATCTCAAAAAATAAATGTGTAATCCAAAAGAACAAACGCTAATAATTATAGCTTTAGATCAATCAACTGAATTGTCATACTCAAGCTTTACACGCTGTGAGTGGGTTTCCTTCATCTAGTCAAGGCAGTCCTCCGCAGTCCCAAAGGGATGCGCAAGCTGCGATGCAAGCCGTTTTTGTTGCTGCAAAGTAAAGAATTAATTAGCATTTGAAACTTCAAAACTTTTTTTCTTTTTTTGGTTCTTAGATGCTTAAAGATTGCCTTTCCCACTCCCTAACAAGTGGCCCTCAAGACTTAAGCTGCAAAACACTCATAATCTCTCTTTCCCATTAACGTTTCACGTCCCACACTTTCTCAAGAGAACAATGTCCTCCTCCTTGTTTGAAATAAAATAATTTATAAATTTTACTATCTATATAGTTAAAATAAAAACTGAAGAAACAAAAACTGAAAAGATTATAATTAGATAAAAGGTATTATGGTTAATAATTAGTTATCGCATAATAGAGTAATTTATTTCACTCGGGCTTGTCAATTGTTAAACCCAGATAATTTATAATTTATTCGTAAGTGGCGTTGGGCTCTAGGCGCAGTGCATCTGAGAAGATTTATAATTTATTAGTGGGAGAACGACTTATACATACCCAAGATTTATCGTAACGACAAGTTGGTACCTAAAAGGTTTTGAAATGACAAATAGGTACTTTCCGTCATGTTCTGTTAATGATTTCTGTTTATTACTGTTTATTAATAGTGAAAAGACTAAAATACCCTTCAAAGTTTGAATTTTAGTTTTTTATAAATTTAAAAATTTCAAAAAACCCCCTAAGTTTACAAATTTCACTAAATACCCCAATATATAAAAAGTTTTATAAAATAACAAAAACACCCCCAGGCAAGTGCAGATTCCGCCACCACCGCCGGAATCTGTCGGAAAGTTGCGTTACGACACGACAGTCCGGATCTGTCGTATGCAGCTCCGATCCTGGCCTTTTCCGGCCGAGTTAGTGGCTGATCTGGCCGGAAAAGGCCGATCTACGGCAGATCGCCGCCGACGCCGCAAAACTCCATCTGCGGCGTCGGCGGCGGAGCTCTGGCGAAGATCGGCCTTTTCCGGCCATCCGTATGGCGATCGGCGCGAAAAGGCCACATCGGCTGCTACGACACGATCCGATGGGGATGCGTGTAATGTAAGTTTTCGGCGATTCCGCGATGGTGGCCGAATCGCATTGGGGTGGTGGGGGTGTTTTTGTCATTTAACAAACTTTTTATATATGGGGGTGTTTAATTAAATTAGCAAACCTATGGGGTTTTTTAGAAATCTTTAAATTTATAAAAAACAAAAATTAAAACTTTGAAGGGCATTTTAGTCTTTTCACTATTAATAAACAAAAATCACTAACAGAATATGACGGAAGGTACCTATTTGTCGTTTCAAAACTTTTTGGGTACCAACTTATCATTACAGTAAACTTTTGGTATGTATAAGTCGTTCGCCCTTTATTAGTAAGTGGCGATGGGCTCTAGGGGCATTTGAGAAATATGATTACATTTCTTGAGAAAGCATCCTTGTCTTCTTATTTGATTAAATAAATACTGTATACATAGTAAAGTAACGGGAGATTTTCTAAAATACCCTTGAAGCTTGTCTATTCATTTTTTTGGCACTTGTCGACGAAATTTTTAAAATGTACCCATAAACACTCGTTGTAGGCTTGTAGACTGTAGTATAGCTCTGTTAACGTAAGAGGGGTAATTTAGTCAATTAAATAAGATATTTTGTATAAATAACCAGAGTTAATACTATTGTAATCCTTGTCAACTAACTAAACTATCCCTCATATATGTTAACATAACTGCACGGCCTCAAGGTTTGGGTTACATCTTGATATTTTTGCCCAAAAGTACCACAAGTTTAATAAGTAGGCAAAACCTCATAGGGAGTTTATGAAAATCTCCGGTAAAGTAATTCTCGTAGCATTTATGTGACACAGCCACACAGGTGATACAAAGAGATGAAAACATGAATAATTTTGTAAATTAACAAACTTATTATTACTCAAAACAAGATAATTTAATTAGTTCAAACTTACCCTAATTAAACATTAGCTTTTTATCAATAATATTGCATTTACCAACATCAACTAATTGTAAATATATATATCGCTTTCATTAGTTTTGTAATGAACCAAATTTATAGGTTGTTTAGTTACAATGTAATTAATTACATATTTTAGATGTTTTTGTAAATCATCGGTAAATTTAAATTCTTTATATATTTAACAATGTAAGAGTGCTAACGACAAACGTTAACTCTCCTCGTAATAGTCCAATGACTGCCAATATTAGTATGGATTTTAAATAATATATCCATGATGCATGAAAGAGATAATGAAATGAAGGTACTATCATGTTAAAATGCAACTATTCTGATGGCTTCACCATAGAGTTGTTACTTTTCTGCGATGACCATCCAAATTCCTAACGTGCATTCAGAAAATAACAGTTATGTTTAACATTAATTTATTAAGAGTTGAGGGATAATCAATAATGATCATGATCATGAAAATCGCTTACAAGTTTTGAAGCCTAAGTATCCCAGAGCTGAATTTTGGAGTCCATATATCCAACAGCGAGATTTTACTGCAAGAAATTTCAAAAAAAGAAATTGAGCCTCTCAATTCTTTGATTTCCAAAGATACAACTCTAGCCCCAAAGCAATTGCAAGAATGTAAACCATTTAAGTAACAAACATTACAAACGTAAGTACTTGTCATTAAGCATTGCGCCAAATGCAAAGTACACATACTCCTTATGAATGAATTTGTTTAGTACTAAGATTAGTACCTTGGGCATGCGTCAATGTTGATATGGCTTACTGATATTTTGTTGCAGTCTTTCCTTCACATATCATTTATACCACGATTTTGCTTTTGGCTTGGTTTTTGGCGGTTCTCCTGAAAGCCAACATCCTAACATGGTCTTCTTCTGAATCCAAACTCAAATCAAACTGATCAATGTGTGACAGTTTAATATGGATCATGATTTTTTATATTTAAACATACTATAGTTATCAAAGCTCAAAATCCAAACCATATATAAATATAAGCTAACAAATAAAAACTTCTTGTTGCGATATTTCGCACCAATGAGAAGTATGCGAGCTTTGGAGGGAGTTTGCGCGATGGTCTATTAGGGACCGAAAAATATGATGCTGAACCGGTGAGCAAGAATAATGATAATGCGTGTAAATAAATAAAAAGAGTGGACAAAAGCGGTTTTTAAAGTGGTTCAGATGCAAGGTGCAAATTCTACTTCCACTGATATCTTATTGATATGTTTACAAAAGATATTTGCTCTCAAGAGAGAATATTGCTCTTTAGCTATTGAGAAAATAAAAATCTGGATCCTTAATTTGGGGTGGGAAACCCATATTTACAATGTTGGATGGGTGGTCTTACTCATGAAAGAACTCTTTTATCACATGAGTGGTTTGACAAGCCGCCCTTTTTAGAGACTTAATAGTGAAACAGTCCTCTCACAAGGTGTCACACGACCTGAATGATAGCTCAGTCCTGAACCTTACTATTGAAGCAGCATTTAGCAGCCTTTCAAGTGAAGTAACCCCTTCTATATGGGACACGCAACTTGGACAAATGCGTAGTCACAAGACATGTGGCGAGAGTGCATGCTTCGGTTTGCTTAGTCACAAGACATGTAATAATTATATTTCAAAGTTCAAACTAGACGCTACAAAATCAATGTATATTACAAATTGTCAATACCTAATATAAGTTTATGGACAAATTTGAGGAGCGAGACAAAATTGTTAATTCACATGTTAACCTAATTTAATAACTTTTTTGATACAATGAATTATAATTCACACATTAACCTAAGATACATGAATGACCTCGGTTAACATAATTTTCAATAAAAATATATTTTGAATCTAATTTATGTACAACCAAAAACAGGGGAAGATCATATTGTAAAAACTATCAAGTATGGCTGGCAAGGAAATGTAAACAAATAACATTTTTGTAGCTCTCTAATAATAAAAATAAACGAATTAAATTAAGCTGTTCGATTTTACTTTTGATACGAATCAATCGTCTGTATGGATGGCAATATTTGGGTTGTGGGGCAATCCACCCCACCCCATTACTTAAATCCAATATTGGGCTGAGTGAGTTGGGTAGAATATGTTGAGTTGTGGGCTTGTCCACCCCATCCCATTTTGATTCATTCATGTATTTTTATTATGAATCATAATATATATTTATATATTCAATTTTAGACATAATTATCACTAGAACTATTATAAAGGGCGAACGACTTGTACATATCCAAAGTTTACTGTAATGATAAGCCTGCACTGAAAAGCAAAGAAACGACAAATAGATCCTTCCGCATATTCTCGTTATGATTTTTGTTTATTAATAGTGAAAAGACTAAAATGCCCTTCAAAGTTTTAATTTTTTGTTTTTTATAAATTTAAAAATTTCTAAAAACCCCCTAGGTTTGCTAATTTAATTAAACACCCCCATATATAAAAAGTTTGTTAAATGACAAAAACACCCCCACCACCCCAATGCCAGATTCCGGCCACCATCGCCGGAATCTGGCCGGAAAATGCATTACGACACAGATCCCCATCGGATCTGTGTCGTAAAGTGCCGATGTGGCCTTTTCAGGCCAGATCCGCCACGGATCTGGCCGGAAAAGGCCAGATCTGGCCGTCGAAGCAGCAGCCAGATCTGGCCTTTTCCGGCCAGATCCGTGGCTGATCTGGCCGGAAAAGGCCAGATCTACTGCCAGATCTGGCCGTCGACGCCGCAGATGGAGTTTTGCGGCGTCGACGGCCAGATCTAGCCGTAGATCTGGCCTTTTCCGGCCAGATCAGCCACGGATCTGGCCGGAAAAGGCCAGATCGACGCGTTACGACACAGATCCGACGGGTCTGTGTCGTAACGCAACTTTCCGGCCAGATTCCGGCGGTGGTGGCCGGAATCTGGCACTTGCCGGTGGGGGGTGTTTTTGTTATTTTATAAAACTTTTATATATTGGGGTATTTAGTGAAATTTGTAAACTTAGGGGGTTTTTTTGAAATTTTTAAATTTATAAAAAACTAAAATTCAAACTTTGAAGGGTATTTTAGTCTTTTCACTATTAATAAACAGTAATAAACAGAAATCACTAACAGAACATGACGGAAAGTACCTATTTGTCATTTTAAAACCTTTTGAATACCAACTTGTCGTTACGATAAATCTTGGGTATGTATAAGTCGTTCTCCCCTATTATAAATGATTAAAAATGTAGTAATCTTAAATTATATAACACCATTCATAAAGTTCTTAGAATTCTTACATTGACCTAAAATACTGACAATTATATAAACATAATATATATAATATTACAAAATTTAGAATTAATATTATCTGTGATGCAAACCGAAAATAAACATAATATATATAATAGTATTTTTATAAAAAATAATATTATCCTTAAATTACAATTGCAACCATTATCTGATTGAAAAATTAGAAATTTATAATAATGTGAGAATCAAAATTTCTTTGTGCCGGATTTCAATCATTTGATAGTAATATCAGGCATTAAAATTTAAATTTTGTAACATATGACATTTCAATAATGTAAAAACTTGAAATTTCAATAATTAAATATTATATTTGTAATATAGATAGTATAAATATGAAACGTTATCCGTGTTGATCAAATCCTTTATCTGCACCAATTTTTTTGTAAAAATTGATTATAAAAATATCTTATGGAATATTACATTAAATCAATCAAGTCATAATTTTTTATATTTTGCCTTACTACATTTTTATCTAATTTTTATTTTATTAATATTTTTCAAAATAAGTTTGGGTAATGGGTTGGGTTTGGGGTACCCCATACCCAGCCCAAATAGAATGGGCAAGATTAGGGCAATTCAATCTCACCCTAATTCTATGGGCTTGGATATGGAGCACCTCAAATGGGTTGAAACCCGCGGGGTCTGAACTCATTTACCCACCTTGCCATCCCTAATCAAAATCTCTTTTCAGAAAAAGAAACAACTCTAGATCCAGATGCCCGCTTCGTTGAACAATGAAAATATGAATTTCTGTAAAGGTTTGGTATTATAGGAACCATGTCCAGAAGTCTGCCTTCGTAGCTTCAACAGGTTCATGGCCTCTTTAACTGAGCCTGGAAAATAATACATTCTAATTTATGCAATTCTGAAGAATGTTTTTATATGTTCCTATAATGACTTCAGTATCTCTGAATTGTTTTTTTTAACAAACAAGAATTCCCATACCAAATAACACTCCACCTCTACAGGCTTGTTGAAGCTCTGCACCTGAAAGTGACTCCTCAGAGTAATAAATTAAATGGCCAGGAGAACACCAAATAATGGAGGAATGCTTTTACAAAAACAACCTGCTAACGTTCTCCAAAATATGATCATCAATGAACAGCTTCCCGAAGCGGCATAGTCTTAAATTTCATCGTTCAACAGATCGGCATCAGGTCTAACCTGTTCTAATGCACAATAAACCTCAATTAAATTATTGTCAGCTAGCAGAAAATAGTTAAAACATAGAGTAAGCCCACTTCCCTCGTTAAGCGAAGGAAAAAAGAAATGACTATTACCTTGTTCATAAACTCATCCAGATGTTCTGTGTCCCCATTTCTTGAGTTTAGGACTTCTTTTGTGATTTCTTTATTAGTATCTTGAAGACACTTTGCCGTATGTTTTTTTCTTTCATTTTGCCTTCTTTTAGTGCCTCCTACAAATTAAGATTATAATTGAAGCAACATTCTCCTATATGGCTCGCAGTTCAGTAAAAACTTAAGCAATACTAACATTTCTAGGAATGTAAATCTAATTCTACTCCTGTTGAATGTGCTCAACATTCAGGCTACGCCAGTCAATTAACAAGACTGATAAACGTAAACACATCATTAACATTTAGGAGCTACAACTGCTAAGAAGACTCAAGATGAATACAACTTAAGCAGCAATGGTAATTCCAACTATTCCTCTTCTTTCATCTTGTCATGAAGTTTGACGGCAATATGTTTGGAACAATTTGAGGATATACTGATAGCAAGAACTCCACTAAAGGAACAATAATGAAAACTGCAAATCGTACTAACCTGGAAATATCAATCGTGATCTCTGTAAGTTGTTTCCTCTCCTTTCTAAAAAGACCCTTCCCTTTGGCAAGTTTCAACAGTAACCATAAACATATCCTCACGTTAGCCCAAGGTAATTGTTGTAAATCAATACAAATCCTTCAACCTGTAAGATTAGTCACAGTACAAAACAGAAAACGCAAGAACAACGAAAATCACACAACACAAGATATACCGTGGTTCGCTTATTTAATATAGAACAAGTTACATCCACGTTGAACTCCAGAATATGGAGGTCATTGCACTAGGATTAATCACTTCAAAGATTACAATTACAGATGAATCTTCTTCACTGTCAACTACACATTGACACATTCATTCACTTCTCTTTATCCCGCAAATCCCAACAATCACTAGAGCACTCTATACCCTTTAAGGAACACTTACCCTCAAAACAAGACTCTAGAAAGATTCACACAGAGAAGAACCAGAATGAATATAAAACCCTAACCTAGATAACAAAACGACTTTATAGAGAAAAAGAAGAGAAACCCTAATACTCGATTTGCCTGCCAAATGCGTGAATAGTTCCTTTTTATATTGTTGACTTCTGATTGGATTGGAGCTGTTGGATCATGTTTGATTGAATGGTTGAGATTAACTTGAGTTTAATGAACGAAATGACAAAGTTTTTTCTTGGGTCTAAACAACGTCGCAGACTTCACCATTTTAACAATCTCCACCTTGAAGTCTGTGGTTGTCTCTTCTGGCAGTATATTCATTTTGCAGCAAGCAATTTCTATATTCCTTCACAGTTCAAATGGGTTATCCCACATGTAGTAAGTTCAAGCAGTGCTTGAACTTTGCAAGTGTTACAACCTTCGTTCCCATGTCCACTGGGTTGTTTTCGGTTGGGATCTTCAGCAGGTTCACTTCTCTTTTGGAAATCATATCCCTCACAAAATGATACCTTACGTCAACATATTTGGTTCTCCCATGGTACACAGGGTTCTTTCCCAGATGAATGGCACTTTGACCTGTCTGAATAGACAGTCACAGTTCCATCCAACAGCTTGTCCTCTTTCAGGAATCCTTAGAGCCATATGGCTTCTTTGAATGCATCGGTTACAGCCACGTATTCAGCTCCAGTTGTGGACAATGCTACCAGTGGCTACAATTGGGACTTCCAACTGATGCAATTTCCTCCCAAAGTAAACTGATATGCTGCGGTGGATTTTCGGGAATCTTTATCACCTGCAAAATCAGAATCTACATACCCAACCAGATCAAGTGTGGAGTTTATTTTACAGAAATTTAGACCAACATTTTCAGTACTTTTAATATATCTCCGAAGCCATTTCAAAGCATTCCAATGATCACATCCAGAATTTGACATGAATCTACTCAGAAGTGATATTGAATATGATAAATCAAGTCTTGTACTGATCATAGAATACATAACAGAACCAATAGCATTTGCATATGGTATGGATTCCATTTTTAGCCTTTCAAGTTTTGTTTTAGGACTATGGGCTTTACTCAGGATGAAGTGACTAGCTAGGGGCACTGTGGCATATTTAGAGTCACTCATTCCAAACTTTAACACAAGTTTTTGTAGATAAGGCATCTGATGCAGTTTTAGACTGTAATTCTTCCTGTTTCTTACTATTAGCATACCTAAAATTTTCTTAGCACAGCCCAAATCCTTCATGTCAAATTCAGCATGCAATTTTCCTTTCAACTCCTCAATTTGGACCTTAGATTTACTAATCAATAGCATGTCATCAACGTATAATAACAAATATATAGGATTTGTATCCACATGTGCAAAATAGAAACAATTATCATGCTCACTTCTAGTAAATCCTATGCCTACTATAAAGGAGTCAAATCTCTTGTACCACTGCCTAGGTGACTGTTTAAGTCCATACAAAGATTTATGCAGCAAACATACATGATCAGGGAACTTTTTATCCTTAAACCCCATGGGTTGACTCATATAAATATGTTCTTCTAATTCCCCATGCAAAAATGCAGTTTTACATCTAACTGTTCTAACTCTAAGTCATAATGGGCTACTATAGATAACATCAATCTTATAATTTTGAATTTAACAACAGGTGAAAAAATCTCAGTGAAGTCTATACCTGCTCGATGGGTGTAGCCTTTGGCTACTAACCTAGCCTTATACCTTGGTGGATCAGTTTTGTTTATGCCTTCCTTTAGCTTGTACAGCCACTTACAGTCCACCAGTTTGACATCTTTGGGTTTTGGGACCAGAATCCAGGTTTTGTTCTGCCTCAGGAAGTCCATCTCCTCATTCATGGCAGTGAGCCAATTTTTTCTGTCTTTTGAGTTGACTGCCTATTCATAAGAGTTAAGTTCTGTCCTCTGGATCTCTACACCAGCCAGTGAAATTTGTGTATGATAGGTCATGCACTGGCGAACCTTGCTGGTGGTCTTATTTCCCTTCTTGTTCTATCTCTGGCTAGTTGGTACTGAGCCAGATCATCTTGTTGGGCATTGTCAATGTTTTCCTCATTTTCATTTTCACCATCAGGTTTAGTATTAGTTATAGTGTGCTCAATTTCATATTCTGGTTCATCCATATTGGTCTCAGGCTCCTGTTGCCTTGTTGACTCCACCTCAAACTGAGTATTGTCAGTTTGCTGTGGAGTCTCCACATGGTGGCTTGAGGTACCTGCATTGTTGTTAGTAACCCTGCAAGGGAACACACATTCGTTAAAAACATCTCTACTGATGATAACCTTAACCCCTGGAGTTTCTCTCTCCCACGGCCTATATCCTTTGGTTCCTTCTTGATACCCCAAAAACACACATCTTAGGGACCTTGGTTCTAATTTTCCATCTACTGTATGTGCATAGGCTGCACAGCCAAATACTCTTAGGTGGCTAAGTGAAGGTTTTCTTCTTGTCCATTTTTCTTCAGGACACATAAAACCAGTTGCACTAGAAGGAGTTCTATTTATCAAATAGGCAACTATGGTTAAAGCCTCCCCCCAAAAAGACTTAGGCAGTCCAGTTGTGAAAAGGAGACACCTAACCTTCTCTAACAGTGTCCTGTTCATCCTTTCAGCAACTCTGTTTGCTGGGGTGTTCTCCTAACTGTCCTATGTCTCATAATCCCCTGGTCTCTACAGTATGCATCAAACTCAACATTACGAAATTCCAGACCATTGTCAGTGCTGAGTGATTTCACCTTTTTCTCCAATTGGTTTTCTACTAAAGTCTTCCAACTTTTAAACTTACTTAGTGCCTCATCTTTGGTCCTAAGAAGGTAAACCCACACCTTCCTACTGAAATCATCCACTATGGCTAAAAAACAACTGTTCCCCCCATGTGTTTTGACTCTTTCAGGACCCCATAAGTCAGCATGAAGGTATTCTAAACAATTCACAGACAGGTGAGTTCCTTTTGGAAAGCTCAGCCTGTGTTGTTTACCCATGACACAGGTTTCACAGAATCCTAAGTCTGACACATTTTCATTACCAAAATAACCCTGCTGTTTAAGGTAGCTCAACTAGTTTGGCCTATATGGCCCATCCTTAAGTGCAATTTCTCTGCAATTGAAATGTTAGTAGATATAAAAGCAGAATTAACATTCAACTGATGATATTGACCACTCAATATGTACATACCATGCCTTTTAACACCCTTAAACAGAATTTGATCATTCTTGTAAATAGTAATACAACCATTTTTAGCTCTATAACTGCAGTCAGCTTCATCCAGTGTGCCTAATGAGATCAGATTAGGCTTAAGCTCTGGTATGTACCTAACTTTGGTTAACATTATTAGTCTGCCATTTTTAAGTCTAAGAGTGATGTTACCAATCCCTTGAACCCTACATGAGTTATTATTTCCCATAAACACCATTTCAGGTTCACCAGTTATAAGGTTTTGAAACCAGGTTTTATTAGGGCTCATATGAAAAGAACATCCTGAATCTAGCACCCATTTATTAGCAATTTTAGAACTGGACACAGTAAGGGCTTCAGTGATTTCAATCCCATTACTAGAGGATGCTAAGTTACTCTCTGTACTATTCTGCTTTTGCTTCCTAATCCAATCATAACAATTCTTTTTGATGTGACCAGGTTTGTTACAATGGAAGCACTTTCTAGTCTCTGATTTAGACTTATTATTATTATAGGCTTTTCCTTTCTTCTTATTCTTTGGCCCTAAGTTTTGTTGAACCCCCTTTCCAGTATCTTAACCAAAATGACCAGTTTCTTATTTTCCTTTTACAAAGAGATTATTCCCATTTCTCTTTTGTATTTTCAACTCTAGTTCTCTAGATTTTAAGCCAGCCATTATTAGATCTACACTAGGGACTGTTCCAGTGTACTGTAAATATTCATCAGGAAGAGAATTTAACAAATTCATTGTAAGACTAGAATCTCCTAATTCCTGATCAGTTCCTTTTAGCATTAATGTCATTTTTAGAAATTCATCTAAATTTTCTTCTAATGACTTAGAGGCATCCATTTTATTAGAAAATAGGGCACCTTTCAAGAATGCTAAATTAGGAGCAGATTTCAATGCATACAGAGTTTCGAGTTTACCCCAGAGCTCTATTGGTGTGTCAAGACCATCCACTTTTAGTAGAACACTATTTGATAAATTCATGATTATCAGATTGTATACTTCTTCATCTATCTCTGCTTTCTTTTTCGTCTTTTCTTCTGACCACTAGGTTTCATCTTTCTTCAGTGCTATTCCCACCTTGTTGTGGGATAGAAGTGCCTTCATTTTTTTCTTTCAGGTATTGAAATCCATCTTCCCATCATACTAGGATATCTCTACACACGTGGTAGTGTTCATCATACTTACAATGATAGGACAGAACAGTCTAAGGAGTACGTGGCTTTGTTACACCAGAGGTTGCCAAATACTGCCAGGCAGTTTTTAAGGCGGTTACTGGTTTTCTAGCCTAAATACCCTTAAACAGATTCAGAAATATTCAAAACCCTAATTCGAAAAGAAAACCCCTAAATCTTAACAAAACCTTAATTTTTGATTTTGCCCTATTTTCGTCGATCCCTTGTGTATGTGACCTAATCTCACGAATTAATCCCAAGACTCAACAAGATTTGATAGCCTAATGATCTAGGGACTTTTAAATTGAAAAACCCCAAAAATCTGGCAAACCCTAATTTTCGAATTCATCAAGAGTTGAACGATTTCTAACCCTAGACTCAATTTAGAACTAAAAGGCTCTGATACCACTGTTGTAAATCAATACAAATCCTTCAACCTGCAAGATTAGTCACAGTACAAAACAGAAAACACAAGAACAACGAAAATCACACAACACAAGATATGTCGTGGTTCGCTTGTTCAATATAGAACAAGTTACATCCACGTTGAACTCCAGAATATGGAGCTCGCTGCACTAGGATTAATCACTTCAAAGATTACAATTACAAACGAATCTTCTTCACTGTCAACTACATTCACACACTCATTCACTTCTCTTTATCCCGCAAATCCCAACAATCACTAAAGCACTCTATACCCTTTAAGGAATACCTGCCCTCAAAACAAGACTCTAGAAAGATTCACACAGAGAAGAACCCAAATGAATATGAAACCCTAACCTAGATAACAAAACGACTTTACAGAGAAAAAGAAGAGAAACCCTAATACTCGATCTGTCTGCCAAAGGCGTGAATAATTCCCTTTTATATTGTTGACTTTTGATTGGATTGGAGCCTTTGGATCATGTTTGATTGAATGGCTGAGATTAACTTGAGTTTAATGAACGAAACGACAACGTTTTTGCTTGGGTCTAAACGACGTCGCAGACTTCACCATTTTAACAGTAATTTTATATTCAACCAATAACAATGCATAATAGACTTGACTTCATCTGTCTAATGGTGGATTTTCATAGCTCGAGATTCCTATTAAACGTCTACCTCACCTAATTTTGGCAAGCATATATAATACCATCTGAGTTCAAATATTAAATTGCTGACTTCTTATGAATACCTAGAGGATCTAGAAATTTTTGTTAAGGTGGGTCAAAATAAAAACTAATTATATATTAATATTTTTGTCCATTAATATTTTTGTTAGGGTGGGCCAAAATCCAGGAATTATATATATTAGTATTTTTTAAAATAAAATTGAGGGCCCACCCAAAAGTAGGCTAGATCCGCCCCCGACTACAGTCCCAGAAAATACAAGTACATCCAAAAGGTTCACAAGGTAATGCTGATGGGAGTTATATATATATATATATATATATATATATATATATATATATATATATATATATATATATATATATATATATATATATATATATATATATATATATATATATATATATATGAATCTGATAGGACTTTGCTCCCAACTCAACCACTTAAGCTATCCCAACAATGTAATGAAATAGTCAAAAAGAGAAAAATGATAACAGAACTAATCAAGAGCAAGAGGATATATTTTATTGATATCAAAATGTGTCTATTACACTTTTGGAATTGCAAAATAACCTAGATAAGTATTTCACTACGTAATCAATATGAAAGACTAAAAAACATTCAATACAGACTCAAAGAAAAGTAAAAACACTGTTAAGCTTCGAGGGCCATCCTCCCAATTTCTCTTGTCCTCACTTGTGTCCTCTCCTAACATTCTGCCCATTTTTTTAATGCCTCAGTATTCCCATAACAGAATATTGTACTCCCCCTCTCCCATATTGCCATTTGTCTTGTGCTGATTGCCCTCTGTCCTATATTGTTTTGTCAGCCTAGCTTGTGATCCTCTATTATGCTTCCCTTGCCTATTGTACACCTGCACTGCATTTGATCTATCATTACCCTCCCCAAGAAGAGCCACCTTGTCCTCAAGGTGGAAAGAGGGGAATTGGGTATTGAGGGTGTGGAAGTCCTCCCAAGTGCTCTCAAATTTCGGCAGTCCTTTCCAGTGGATGAGGACTTCCCATTGCCCATTCAATAGTCTTCGTTTTTTAAGAATTGTTTGGGGTTCCACATTAAAAACTAAGTTTTCGTTAAGGTTGTTCGGAAGGGGCTGGCTGTTGGGAATTGGAAAAATGGCTTTCTTCAATTGGGAAACATGGAAAACATCATGTATGTGAGCTGAGGAAGGGAGATCTAATTGGTAAGCTATTGGCCCGATTTTGTCTTTGATTACAAACGGACCATAAAATCGTGGGCTAACTTTTCATTGTGGCACCTTGCTAGAGAGCGTAGCCTCTATGGCTGAAGTTTCAACTATGTTGAGTCCCCCACCTTAAAGTTGACTTCCTTTTTGCTTTTATTAGCATACATTTTCATTCGATTTTGGGCTTGAACCAGGTTGTTTTTTAATTCTTGGAGGATGTAATTGCAATCCTGGAGTTGTTGGTGGACTTCATCAACTTGGGAGGAATCTTCTATATATTTTAGTACCGTCGGAGGATCACGACCATACAAGGCTTTAAAGGGACACATACCTGTGGATACATTGAATGTGGTTTTGAACCAGAATTCTGCCCAAGGTATCTATTTCGGCCATTGTTGCGGCTGTCCATTAACAAAGCACCTAAGATAAGTTTCTAAGCAACGATTTACCACCTCTGTTTGCCCATCCATTTGTGGGTGATAGGCAGAACTCATGTGGAGCTGGGTCCCCGATTGTCGAAATAACTCACCCCAAAAATGACTCATAAAGATTCGGTCTCGATAAAAAATGATCGATCATGGGAACCCATGTAGTGGACTACCTCTTTTATAAATACTTCAACGACTTTCTTGATAGTGTAGGGATGCTACAAGGTGATGAAATGGCTATATTTTGAGAGTCGATCGACTACTGCCAGGATAATGTCTACCCTCTGGCCTTAGGAAGCCGCAAAATGAAGTCCATAGATATATCCCCCCAAATTTGATTCAGAATGGGTAGTGGTTGCAACAATCTCGCAGGACTCAAAAGCCTTGTATTTGTTCTGTTGGCAGACAGCGCAAGCTTCCACAAAATTCTTGATATCCTTTCTCATCCCCTCCCAATATACCACATTACCAATGCGTTTGTAGGTTCTAAAAAACTCGGAATGCCGCGCCATAGGTGAAGAATGAAACTCATGTAGAAGGTTTTGTATGTGAGGGCCTGTTGTAGGGACTACTAACCTGCCATGATAGAGTAAATGATGGCCCACAAGTTGGAAAGGAGGTCGGCCATTTGGATTGATCAAAAGCTGTTGAATAATGTGACGAAGTTTCTCATCCTTTTGAATAGCCTCTTCTAAGTCCTTCATACTTGCAAAACAACCCACGGTTATGGCATTATGTTTCGTCTCTTCCTTCCCTGTGGGACAGCACATCGACAGCCTTATTTTTCGCTCCCGATCGATACTGTATGAAAAAATTCAATCCCAGCAGCTTGATGACCCATTTCTGTTGATTTTCACTCAATAATTTTTGGTTGATCAGAAAATGCAGGCTCCGTTGGTTCGTTCGGATAACAAAATGTTGTCCCAAGAGATAATGTCACCACTTTTGAGTGGCTAGAACCACTGCCATGAGTTCTCGTTCATAGACTAATTTCAATTGAGACTTCATTGATAACCTCTTACTTATGTACGCGAGTGGTCTTCCCCCTTGCATCAAAACTACGCCTAATCCATTACCTGAAGCATCCGTTTCTATCACAAATTCTTTGGAGAAGTTAGGCATAGCTAAAACCAGAACGCTAATCATAATCCTCTTCAATTCTTCGAATGTTGTTTGGGCTAATTCATGCCATCCAAAGGCATCTTTCTTAAGTAAAGCTGTTAAGGGTGAAGCGATCTTATCGTAGCCTTGGACAAAGGGCTGATAGTAGCTTGTTAAACCGAGAAACCCGCGGAGTGCTCTCACATTCTTTGGTATTGGCCACTTGATAATGCTCTCTATCTTGGATGGATCGACGGCTATACGTTCGGCTAAAATTACATGCCCTAAATACTCTATCTGTCGCCGCCTGAACAAACATTTTTTTCTATTCACTACCAACTGATGTTCCAGTAGAATCTGAAGGATGGTTGCCAAGTGTCCCCAGTGCTCGTTCATCCCCTTGTTATAGATAAGTATGTCATCGAAGAAAACAAGTATAAACCTTCGCAATTGCGGCCTGAAAACCTCATTCATTAACGCCTGAAAGGTGGAAGGTGAGTTTGTTAATCCGAAGGGCATAACCAAAAATTCATAATGCCCTTCGTGAGTCTTGAATGTCATCTTGTGGGTGTCTTCAGGGTGGACTCGTATCTGGTGATAACCTAACTTCAAATCTAGTTTAGAAAATACTGATGCTCCTCTAAGTTCATCAAACAATTCATCAATTGCGGAATTAGAAACTTATTCGATACTGTAATTTTATTCATGGCCCTGTAGTCAACACAAAATCTCCATCCACCATCTTTCTTCTTCACTAGTAGCACCGGACTTGAAAACGGACTCACGCTAGGCTTGATGATCCCTGAAGCCATCATCTATTTAACAGTGCGCTCTATCTCATTCTTTTGGTAGTATGGGTATTTATACAGCCGTAGATTTTGGGGTTGGGTTCCTGGCACTAGCTGAATTGAATGGTCCTGAGTCCTAATGGGTGGTAGTCTGGTCAAGGATTCGAACACCTGTCCAAATTTATCCAGCACCTCCACCAACCTCTTATCAATTCTCTCTTTGCTTCCCGTTTGTCTCTGAGTCTCCCCAAACTCGATTAACACTCCCTGACCTTCCCTTTGTACAATCTTAATCATGGCCTTCAAAGACACCGGTGTTTTGCTTAAGGAAGGGTCCCCTCGTAGTTGTACCATTCGCTCCCCTGATATGAACTTCATAGTCTGCTTCTTCCAATTAATTATTGTCTCCCCTAAAGTTTCCAACCAAGCCATCTCGAGTACTACATCAGCGCTCCCCATCTCAAACGGAAACAAATCTTAAAACATAACCATTCCCTATAATTCCAGTGGAACCACCTTACGTTCCCCCTTGACATGTCACCCGATAACCATCTCCCACTCTGACTCTGAAAGACGAGGTTGCAACCACTGGTAGTTTCAACCTTCCTACTGCCTCCAGACCAATGAAATTGTGGGAAGCCCCACTGTCAATTAACATAATTAATTCCTTACCGTGGACACTCCCTTTTAGCTTCATCGATTTTTGCCCCCGTATTCCCACCACCGAGCTGATGGATAGCTCCATGTTGCTTTTATTTTGTTCAGCTGTAACCTCCTTATTTTCCTCTTCTTCTTGCAGCTTCGGATCCTCATCTTCTCCCTCAAGCAAAACAATCTGAAACTGCTTCTCACCACACCTGTGCCCATGTGAAATTTTACATCACATTTATAACACAATCCTTTTTCTCTCTTTCTCTAGATCTCTGATTCGGTTAACCTCCTGAAAGGAAAATCTCGCCGAAAGTTGGAAGATCTGAAAGTTTCTGCCAGAGTTGACGCGTAGCTGGAGTTGTTCTCGGTGGGAGCACGCCTGAAATTTGTGTTATTGGGTTGAATTCTCAAGTTGTAGGCTGAATGTGTTTGGGTGGTGCTGGGTTGGGTTATATGGGTTTGGGTTATGTGTGTTTGGGCTCTAGTTTGATCTTCAACTCTAATTGGGTTTAAGTGGAATCGTGGGCCATAACTAATTCCCCTAACTTTCCCTTGTTGGCCCAACCCTCCCCTGGCCTCTTCTAAAATTACATTTCTTTCTTCAACTCTCTAGGTCAGAATTGCAATTTGGGTTAAGGAGTTTGGCTGGCCCAAAAGGTTTGGTTGCTGGAGCTTCACTTCAGTACGGATCTTGGATCATACCCCTTTCAAGAAAGCTACAGAGAGCACGTCCTCTCTTTCTCCCATCATTATAGCAGCAATTTCTTCAAACCGTCAGTAGTAGTCCAACACAGTTCACGTCGGCCTTGTTGACATAGGGAGTTCCAGTAGGCTGATTTCTTGTGCGTCGCTAAATTTTTGCAGGAAGGTCACCTTGGACGCAGGCCATGTCAATCCCAGAGTTCTAGATTTATTCCATTGATACCAATGGAGGGCCTCTCCTTCCATGCACAGCGTCATGGAGAGGACCTTGTTCTCGTCGGCAACTTGGTTGAGGGCGAAGAACCTTTCCACCTAAAAAATCTAGCCGTATGGATCTTCGCCAAAAAAAAAACGGGAGTTCTAATTTTCTTCCTTCCCACTCCCGTTGAGTTCCCCCTTGGTGGTGGTGATAGCCCCCTTGGTAAGGAAGAGGTAACGGTAGTTCATTCTCCCTACGATTGCCTTCGTCATGGTGGTTCCTCGTGCTAGAGTGGTTATCTTCTCCCTGCCCCACCACCCTCCGGCTGTTAGTGTATATTAGTGTATGCCCTAGAAACCATTCGTGTTGTCGATTTCAGAGCATTTTGTCTTGTATCTATATATATATCATAAATAATAGAAGAAAGAGTTCTTCAATTCATATATGT
Organism: Pistacia integerrima; assembly: GCA_026225825.1. Taxonomy (NCBI): domain Eukaryota; kingdom Viridiplantae; phylum Streptophyta; class Magnoliopsida; order Sapindales; family Anacardiaceae; genus Pistacia; species Pistacia integerrima. Next base: position 16,017,882 of record CM047745.1, on the reverse strand, counting down.
AAATTGCTTCCTTTATTCAGTCATGCATTTAAAATAAAGTATGTATATGAATTGTCCTGATGATTCATTTAATAGGTAAATGAATTATCGAAAAGGGTTCCTTACGGAAGCAATATAAATTTGGGCAACTATATTGCACAGTAGGCATATCGGATGCTTCCGAAAGATATCATGAGTTGATATAAGTACGGATGACGATGATAGTCATGTCACCGGGGCATTGGTATGGATTAATGGTTGGTGAACTGTTTTTCGAACGTGACCGAATAACGACAAATCACTTGGAAAAGCATGTAGTCAATGATTTATCGTTTGGTTATATTAGTGCACGATGTAGTCCTTTGACCTGAGACATTGTAGTCGGATCCGATATGGATGCGTATGGTTCATACGGTGTATAAGTACGAGACTAATCATGTTTCGTACAATAAAGCCTATTTGGTCATGCGTTGTTCATATGCGGAAACGAACGATGGTCAAGAGGGGATCCATTGACTCGAAAATATAGGATCGGGAGTACCGCTGACTCCATCCAGATTCGAGTTCCTAGACGAACATCGATAAATGTCAAAAAACTAAATCTCTGGCCAGAGTCTATTATTAGTCATACAAAAGTAAGTTTGTGATGACAAGTTTCGGACATACTGATCGACAATTCGGTAGAAGATCGAGTTTAGGATTTTGACGTTCCATGAATCCATACTCGATTAGGATATCTCAATGGAGGGACTTTACCTGCATGGTACGTATGATCTGAAATGGGTTCGATGAAGTATTTCTTCATCGTGGTTTAGGGACTATGGCACATTGCTAGATGTTTACCATAGTCGTTGGGCCTCCGGACAGTTTCGGATTCATCCAGAATCGGCCCACGGCTAATCCACGGTGGACCTACATGGTCACACCAATAGCCTTGAGAAGTTAGAGAAGGATGAGAGAGAGAAATGATTATTCGAAGAGGGCTAGCACCTTCCGAGGGTAATAACGGGATTTCTATGGTAATAGTTACATAGAAAACTATTTGTGACATTTTAAGGATTAAAATGGTCAAGCAATAATTAATTATTTAATTTAATTATATCTTAAAGTGTTAAGATTAATGAGATGAACAAAAATAACCTTTTAATAGTTAAAGGGTAAAAGGGTAACTTTATGGGTTGTCATTGTAAACTAGTTTAGTTTACATGGGCCCTTGAATAATATTGATTATTCAAAGGGTAGCATAATAAATTCATGGGGTCCCTTTATAAAATAAGATTTTATTGGGCTTTGAAGTGAAAAATAAATAATTACAAAATTGCCCAAGTATATATAAATGCAAAAGGTTGCATTTTTGTTCATAACACACATTGTTCACTCAAAGCAAAACCAAAACTCTCTCTAAAAGCCACGACCACTCTCTAAACCTCTCAAGGTGGTGTTAAAGTGTGGAGGTCTCATTACTTTGAGGCTGATCTTCATCAATCCAAAGCAAAGGAGTAGGTATAATCTCTTTTCCAAGCTTTGTTTGAAAACCGGTTTTTAGAATCCATGCTTTCATTCTCCATCTCCACCACTCTTCATGCATGCTGATTCTTTCACCGGCTAGCCTCTTCCTTTGTTTTCCGACGTGTTTCTTCTTCTGCTCTATGGCGAGCTTCTTCAACTTCATCCTTACGCCGCATCCAGTTCTGCATGTCCATCATTATCTCCCTCATGGACGCGAATGTTTCTGTCAACCTGGTAATGTCTCTCTGCACCCCTGTAACTTCCCCCTCAACGTTATCCAGTCTATTTTCCATTCTCGTATTGACCATACCCCAGCAAGGAACCTCACTCTGATATCAATTGATAAGACTCTGCTCCCAACTCAACCACTCAAGCTATCCCAACAACATAATGAAACAGACAAAAAGAGAAAAATGATAACAGAACTAATCAAGAGTAGGAAGATATATTTTATTGATATCAAAATGTGTCTATTACACTTTTGGAATTGCAAAATAACCTAGATAACTATTTCACTGCGTAATCAATATGAAAGACTCAAAAACATTCAATACAGACTCAAAGAAAAGTAAAAAGACTGTTGAGCTTCGAGGGCCAGCCTCCTCCCAATTTCTCTTGTCCTCACTTGTGTCCTCTCCTGACATTTTGCCCATTTTTTTAATGCCTCAGTATTCCCATAACAGAATACTGTACTCCCCCTCTCCCATATTGCCATCTGTCTTGTGCTGATTGCCCTTTGTCCTGTTGCCATCTGTCCTATACTGTTTTGCTAGCCTAGCTTGTGATCCTCTATTATGCTTCTCTTGCCTACTGTAGACCTACACTGCATTTGATCCATCAGAATCAAAAGTTGAAAGCTATGTTAAGCAAATCTTTTGCACAATGAATGCATTATAATAAATTTATCATATTGATTACTGCTTCCCTATGATGGTTTTTTCTATTTTCTGGTATCCTAATGGTCATGACAAAATATATATACTAGCCTAAACAACAAAAGGAAAAAAGAATTGCACAGGAGCTGATTTCTGTGCAATAAACAAAAAATGGAGAAGAAAAAAGCTTGAAACAAAATGTTTTTACCATTGCTCACCATCTTTAGTTGGCCTGTGCTCCAGTATCATTGCTGATGCAGGTTCCCCTTGTGAATTCCATATCTTAATACATCCATCTTGTGTGCTTCCTCCAGGGCAAGAACATTAGATCGATAAGGGATCCCTGCAAAGGGCCTTGACTGCATCACAATGTGCAGCAAATCAGTACAAGAATTTGGTTGAACTCAATTTAGAAGGCTCCCATTCATGTTCAAGCTCATCATTAGTCATTACCACCGCTTGCCAGTAGATTGCCTTTAAACCTCTCCAACAAGAATGTTATTTTTCACCAATCAATAATTTCCATATTAATTCATCCCTTATATTAAATGCATCCAGAAGATAGCTTCATTCTGCAAATAACATTAATTAAAGCATTCAAAAAACCAACATAAATACATGTCATCAAGTACACATACTCTCTTAATTTAAATATGCTTTCTTTGTGTAGAACAGAGATTAGTACCTTGTGCATGCATCAATGCCAATATGGCTTAGTGCCAGTTTGTCGCAGTGCCTTGGCGTCTTCCCTTCTCATATCATCGATACTACGACTCTACTTTCTACTTAATTTGGGGGTTCCCTGAAAACCAACATTCTAAATGGTCTTTCTTCTTAATCCAAACTTCAAACTCAAGGTGTGACAATCAATTACTTATCATGAGTTTTCCTATTTAAACATAATATATAAGCAAAGCTCAAATCCAAACCATATCAAAAAGTCAAATTGAACAAATAAAATTGAGCTTTTCAGTTTCATTAGTAAATTTGTGATAACTTTCTGTCGGAGGTTTTGAATTATCCAAAGTATAAATGAAGTCTTCGATGCAATTCTTTGAATGAATTGAGATAATTTTTGCAAACAATATCTAATAGCAAAGTAAATAAATAGTATTTTAAATAGTTCTCATTAGAAAATATCATTCAGCTTCTTAAGTTATTGAATATTTATTTAATATCAAAGAATATGAGATAGAAAATGAGACATATTTAAGCTAGAAATTGAAATTCAGACTTACCAATATGTTCACAAAATGAAAGTACAAGACATGGGTGTTTCCATTTCGTAAGAATTTGAATTCTTCATGATAAAGGCAATCACGTCCACTATGTTCTACCCATCATCGTCTTCATCCGAATCAGAAATGATAATAATAGGTGAACCGACAGAATCTTGAGGGAATTCATTTACATCCAAAGGAGTAAAGGGCTGTGATTTGACAAAATCTTGAGGGAATTTGTTTAAATCCAAAAGTGCAAAGCTATTGGATTCATTAGTACTTAGATTGAACTCTTCCCCTTCTTCCAGAATTTAGAGTTGGAAAAGTAATCCGCCCGGCCGGACCCGGCCCGGCCGAGGCGGGTTACTTCTTTTGACGGGTTGGTCCTAACCCGCCTGCCAACAAAGGCAGGCTGGGTTAGACCCGCCATTTTTGGGGTAATGGCTGGCCTAATCCAGCCTCCGGCCAACCCTAACCCCTAATGGGTTAGGTCAGGGTAGGCAGGGTTAACCCCATTTTTTTATTTTGTTTTATTTAGTTAACTTTTCAAATAAATAATTAACAATTTATAAATGGATAAATGTAATTGTTTTTAGTTAACTTTTCAAATATCAATAATTCAATTAAATTAATTTTTTTTTAATTAACATTTCAATTTTAATACAATAAAATTGTAATATAAGAAAAATTAGATTTATTCATTCAATTGATGAAACTTTAGCATAAGAATGAATTATATTTTATACAAGACTTGGAAATTTAAGAATAAGACTTCAGTATTTAATTTTTTTTATATTTTACGTACCATAAAAAATAATAATAACAATGTGTTAAATATTACGAAGTTTTATACATTTTAATATTTATGATTTAGAAGTATAGTTTAATATTATTGTGTAAAATTATTTGTAAGAGTTCATCATAATAGTTTAATTAAAAGAACTAAAAAAAAGGGGAAAACTTGAAAAAAATAATTAATTTTTAATTTTTTTTGGGCCAACCCGCCAAGTTGGCTATTGTAAACAAATAGTAACCCGCCGGGTTGGCGGGTTGCCATATAGCAATCCGGCCCACCCAGGGGTTGCATGCAGGTTAGGTTCAACCCGGCCCGTCCATAAGGCAGTCCGGGTTGAACCCTCTCTAATGTGGGCCGAGTTAGGGTTGACCCGTCTAACCCGAACCATTTGTTCCACCTCTATTCCAGATGCACCCCAGACCTTTTCACATCGAATTGCATACTAAAACATCAAAAGCATATCAAAACGATGATCAAACAATTAATATTTTAGGAAAAGGTAAATCTATTTTATTCGATTTAGGAATACTTTACAGTCAATTATATGTACATCAAAACATGCTTAGTTCATCACACATATATAATATTTTAGGAAAAGGTAAACCTATTTTATTCGATTTAGGAATTAGGATTATTAACTTACAATCAATCATGTTTTAAAGAAAGCAACTAAGAAACAATTACATATACATCAAAGCATAGCCTTATGTTGATTCTAAAGATTCTCCCTACACTAAAAATTTCAAAACTTTAACAAATAAAAAAGAATTGATATAATCAAATCCACTCTCTAGTCTCTAGATGGGTATATTTTGATGGTTATCTTTTTGCAAAATTTACACAAAAACTTAAACTTATAGATTATTAATTTAGAAACAAAGGATTAATGGAATAATAATGATACCCTTCAATTGAACTTCATTAAAAATTTGCATTTGACTCAATATGAAACACAGATTTCCTAAGTCATATGAGCATAAATAAATTATATTTGAGAGCAGAGGAAACTATTTCAGAAATGAGTCATATGCATGAAAGACATAACAAAATAGCGTAGAGATGGAGAGAGCATATATGCAGTTAATGATATCTTATTTAATTACCTTGAGCTGGATTCTCCTTTGCAGAAATTTGAAGATTTGAATCTCTTGGAGTGTGCTTCCTCTTCATCAATGATAGAACATCTGGATAAAAACCCCTGAAAATGGAGGCGTTGGAGCACCAAGAAAGCCTCCATAACCGCCCATCCACCCCATAGGTGCACCAAACCCTAGACCAAATGCGATTGACCAAGTATGCATCAAAGGAGGGGCCTCACCAATGCCTTGCCCAAATCCATTTCCATCATTCCCCATCATACCTCTTCCATCCAGTGCTGGCCCTCGATTTCCCATCCCTTGCATATTGACTCTTCCCCAATTCCCTCTCCCATAACCACCACCTTGCATCTTGTCTCTTCCCCAATTCTCTCTCTTTCCGCCCCCGCCACCAGCATTCCCAAGAAAAATGTTATGACCACCACCGTCAGCATGACTTTGCTGCACAATACTACCCTGAACATTGTTGTTATTACTCACATCTTGCTCTTCTAATTCACACGTCACCTTACTTTGCCCTAACTTAAATTTCTCCCTACATTCAAAATTTCAAAAGAAAGAATTAATATAATCAAAATATGCTCTCTATCTAGCATGACATTATAGCCAATCTTATTTTAAATACAGCAACCAAGAAACAATTACATGTACATTAAAACATGTTTAGTTGATTTGGGATAATTTATATTTTAGTACTGAATCCATTATATAATTATGATTTGCCAGATTAATTTATTTCTCATGTTTATAGGTTGATTCTAATGATTCTCCAAAAACACTCAAAATTCAAAACTTTAAATTATAAAGAGAAATAATATAATCAAAATCCACTGTCTAGTCTCTAGATAAGCATATTTAGATGGTCATCTTGTTCCAAAAAAATTAGAAATAAAAAAACACTTAAATTTTGATATAATTAATTTAGAAACAAAGGATTAATGGAAGAATATGTTTTAATTGAACATGAAAACTTAAAATTTGAGATTACTGATTTAGAAATAAAGGATTAATGGAAGAATATGTTTTAATTGAACATGAAAACTTAAAATTTGAGATTACTGATTTAGAAACAAAAGATTAAAGGAACAATAATGATACCTTTCAATTGATCTTCATTAAATTCTAAGAAAATTTAATATATTATCATGTTGGGAGCATAAAATAAATGTACTACATTAATTTGTTCTGATTTAGACCAATTAAAGATTCAATAGATAATGAAATAATTTCTTAAAAATCCTTTTTTAAGAGTCAAATTCTTTTTAATTGGCTTAGTAAATAAGGCATTCATCCAATTTCTTTCCACTTTTACCCACTTAATAGTTGGGGAAAACCACCTTAGAGCATCTTCAATAGTGCTCTTTATTTTAAAGAGTGTTTTTCATATAAATAAAGAGTATCTTTATTAATTCTAAATATAAATAACATAATTTTTAAATTCAATGAACTCTTTAAATCTAATGAAGATGCTTTTTATTTTCAAGAAAGAGACTTAATATAAAAGATAATTAATAATTAAAATATATAAAAACTTTTAGTTTATAAATTAAGATAAAGATAAATAAATAAAATATATACAAACTTATAGTTTATTAATTAAAATTAAGATAAAGAGTGAAATCTGACTCTCTAAATTTGGACAGTCAAACTTACTCTTTAATTTATATTTAAAGAATAAAGAGTTTGTTTGACTCTTGTTTTTATTGATAGAATCTTTATAATAAAGAGTTTGGATCATATAAGAGCATCTCCAATGGTACTCTTTATTTTGAAGAGCATCTTTTATATAAATAAAGAACATCTTTATCAATTTTAAAATATAAATAACACAATTTTTATTCAAATCCAATAGACTTTTTAAATTTAATGAAGATGCTCTTTATTTTTAAGAGAGAGAATTAATAAATAAAATACATAAAAACTTGTAGTTTATTAATTAAAATTAGGATAAAGAGTGAAATTTGACTCTCTAAATGTGGAGACTCAAACTCACTCTCTAATTTATATTTTAAAAATAAAGAGTCTATTGGACTCTTGATTTTATGGATAAATTTTTGGATATGCTCTAAAGAGTCATTTGGAGATGCTCTTAAGTGCTCTAGTCGCTAGAGTCCAGTCAACTTTAATGCTAGAGTCTAGTTGACTTTAACACTAGAGTACAAAAGAAAAATTAATTTTTTTTTTTCATTTCATATTTTTAGAAGATTAAAATAACTCTTATTTCCTTTTTAAAAACAATATATTTTATTTTTTAAATTTTATTAATAAAATATAATTAGTTAATTTATTTGTTAGCTTAAAAGAAATTTTAATATTTAATTTTTAACACTAATTTGGAGAATAAACAAATTAAAAAAAAAAAAAAAAACTCTTTTGACCTTAGTGCTAGAGTCACCAGGACTCTGGCGCTAGAGTTACTTTAGTGCTAGAGTGAAGGCATAAAAGTTATAGAAAGGTAAAAATAGAACAAAAGTAGATGAAAGGTTTTATCTACTAAAATAATTAAAAAAATGTCATATTGTAACTTGTCAAAAGTAAAATAGTCTTTTAAATAGTTTTCTCATATATAATCAATTATCCAGAGAGAGTTAAAAAAAAAAAAAAAATTATCCTACACATACAAGAAAATGATTCCTGTTTTAGTAATAAAGTTGAACAATTATATTTTAACGTACTTGAATTAGTTATAAAGTTGTTTTAAAAATCGCCAGCTCAACTAATAAATAATAATACCATGGGTTAATCCCAATAAAACCCCTGAAACTCCAAGCTCCTAAGGCCCCACAATTATCAGAAACTACCAAATAGACCCCATACCGTTAGATATTAACGTGAAAGTGGATGTTTGACTCCCTCTGACTACTGAAATATCTGGGCTCCGTTTGGTTGGTTTTTGGGAATACTATTATTAGTATTCCCAAAAAAGTTAAATAGTAAAATACCCAAAAACTCAAAATATTATTCAATTTTTTTTAAACCCTCTAAACTTGTTAATTTAATTAAATACTCCTAAATATTTTTTAAAAAATTACAAAAACACCCCAGCAATCCACATTTACGTATTCTCGCCACCACCGCGTAAAATGGCCAGATGTAGAATGGCGCACTCACCTACTGAACGCGGTAGTGATGATGCCTTTCCGCCTTTTCCACAGGATCCACGGTGGATCTGGCCGAAAAAGGCCAAATCTAAGGCCAAAGATCTGACCGTTGATCTTTGACCGTAACCAGTCGGTAACGACATCCAACAAACGGTTGTCGTTGACTATCAACGACGACCGTTTGTTGGCCGTCGTTGATGAGCAAATACGGCCAGATCTAGCCGTCAATGGCTAGATCTAGCCATAGATCTGTCCTTTGCCGGAAAAGGTCATATTGACGCACGACCGGCAAGATCCAGCCGGTCATGCGCCGATACGGGACTCCGGCCACCCTCCGGCGATGATGGTCGACTGTCCGTATTTGAGGGTGGGTTGGGAGTGTTTTTGTTAACTTTTAATGTTTTATTATAGGGGTGTTTTGTAAATAAATAAACATAGGAGGTACTTTATTAATTTGTAAATCTTACATCGTAATACCCACCCAATTCAATTTTTTTTTAACTTTTTTCAAAAAACTTTTCTCAAAAATGCAAAAATGTAAACCAAACGGAGCCCTGATTTGTCCCTAATCTGCATTTTATTTTATTTTTTAATTCTTTAGAAAGCGAAAAGCTAACCACAATAGGACTTAAAATTAATGCAAAAAGTTTATAAAATTCTTTAAGAAATATTATTTGCTAACTCATATAAATAATATTATATTTTCTTTGGTTTAAGATTGGAATTTTAGGTTTGAGGTTGGTGAAGATTTGGGATTGTTAGAATTAGATTTTTTTTAAAACAACAATTGGGGATTTTTCCTTTACCGTTTTTAGTTTCATTATAAATTTTGAGAAAAGTTTCAGTGTATAAATGAATTTATTTGTTTTAATTAAAAATATTACTTTTACATAAATTTATTCAGGTTTAGTTTCAAAAAAAAAAAAAAATTTAATTTTTTAAGTTTATTATTTTTGGGATTTTTCTAGTTATTCAGTTAGTTTTTCATATGTTTAGTTTTTTTTTTTCAAGATTTCTATTTATGTCTAGAGTTTTTTTTTCAATTTTTAGATAATTTTTTTAATTATTCTAAGATATTTTATCTTTCTTTTTTAAATTTATAATAGAAATGGTTAGTATTCTTTCTATACAATTTAATAATTTTTTGATGTATGTTTTATCCTCACCAAGTTAGAGTAAACCATAGTTGTTAGTATCCTACGATACCCGATACATATCATACGATAAGATTCGATACAAGTTGCCAACGATACGTATCAGAGAGTGTATCTTAAACCATTCGATACGTTGATATGTATCCTACGATACGATACATATCCGTTCGTATTCTTAAAAATATCGATATAAATCGATACGACTTTATTAATTTGGGCCAAATATCCAAAAAAAAAAAAAACGGGTCGAAACCGGGTCACCCAACCTGATTCACTAAAACCTGTCCAAATTTACCTATTTTACGTAGAGAAAGTGAAGAGGAATATGTATTGCCCATTTTGCATGATAATAATAATATAAGTGGAGATATAGATATTGACATTGATCTTGGAATTTTGTGATTAATTTTGATTATGTAATACCGTAATTTAAAGTCAATAATACCACAAAATTCTTTAATTAATCTTGGGGATTATATTAATTTTTAGAAAATTTTGATTATTTTATTAATTTTTTTTGAAAAAGATGTATCTTACGATACGATACGCAACACACGATTCAAAAAATTAGGTTTTCGATATACGATACGATACACGATTTGATAACCATGGAGTAAACAACTAAAATAGACGGCAAGTGGGTCTGTTGGTAGTTTCTGACAATTGAGGGGTTTAGGGAGTTTCCTGGTCTAGGCATTAACCCTAATAACTCAATAAGATTTGGGTTAATTTTTCTATAGAGAAGGGCAATGTAGGATTTTGCATTTTACTCAATAAGAAATTCGGGTTTCCTAAAGTCATAAGAACGTATAAATAAATGATATTTGAGAGAAGAAGAAACAATTTCAGAAATAAGTCATAAGCATAAAAGAAAGTAGTGTATAGATAAGTCATAAGCATAAAAGAAATAAGAAACTAGTATAGAGATGGAGAAAGCATTATTTAAATTGTATGCAATAAAGAAAAAATATATCTTATTTAAATACCTTGAGCTGGATTCGCCTGAAAATGGAGGCGATGGAGCACCAAGAAAGCCCCCATAACTGCCCATCCTCCCCATCAAAGGAAAGCCCTCACCAATGCCTTGTCCAAATCCATTTCCACCTTTTCCACGCACTGCACTACGTTCCCTACTTCTCCTTGGATCAGCTAGCCCTCTATTTCCACAGAAAAAAAAAAATTTTGAATATAATCAATGTAGAAACAAAAGATTAAAAGAAGAATAATTAATTCTAATTAAAGTTCATTAAATTCTAACAAAATTAATAAATCATCATGTTGGGATTATATATAATATATGTACCACATTTTTCTAGTTTAGACTATTTAGTGCAATTGAAGATTTAATATATAATAAATTATCGAGAGAGACTTAAATAATTTTTCATCGGCCATGCTCTGTACAAACTTTTTCAGACTTTTCATTGGGAGGGCAAAAATTACAAATCTTTCAACTAAGGGACATTTAACAATTATTGGTCATTAACTTTAATTTAAAATGATAACTTGACTTAAATGCCCTTTTTTTTTTTTTTTCTCTTTTTACTATTTATAAGTAGGTTTAGTTCTTAAAATCTAAATTTTAAAAACACAAAAGGACCAAAACATTTTTAATTAAGGAAATTGAAAAAACAAACGATAATTAAATTTATAAATTAAAAGAATTTAAAAAAAAAATGAAAGAACGTACGGATCTTCCTTTCTTTCAATTTTATTGTTTTTATTTTTAATTTGATAATTTTTGGATTTTTTATTATTTATTTTGTAAAAAAATAAAAATTTAAATTGTTTAATTACATGTTCACATTTATTTAATGTTAAATCTAACTCTCATTAACTACTGATTGTTCATTAATTGAACAACTTGCAACTTTTGTCCTCTCATTATAAAAGCTTGAAAAGTTTATACCCTAATTGACAAAATCCCTTTTACATACGTATAATGTCAAAAATACCCTTAGATAACATTATAAATTGTTAGATAAATTTATATTATTTAATTAAATAAATCAATAATTGAGTAAAACTTAAATTATAAAATAAAAAGCAAAACTAGATTCTAGGCATAGTCGCGGACCATCACCCCCAGCGATGGTTTGGCCATTGTACTTGCAGTCTCTTTTTAATTTTTTTTTTAACTTATTAATTTATTTAAATATTATTATATTAATATTAAAATTTTTATTAAAAGTTCTAAAATATAATTTAATAATTATGCTGAATAGATAAAAATAGGTCCTTTTTTTTTTTTGTCATTTTTTCATATCAAAACAATTTAAAAATCTAATTTACCAAAGATTCTAATTTCCAACTTAGTTAAAGTTGATTAATTTCAAAGTTGACGAAGAAGTAAATTTAAAGCTACAAAAATCTTAAATTAGACGTAAATAATATGAACATGCATAAAATGAAATTTGAAACCAGAAGAAAATCATTCAAAAATTAGTCATAAAGCATGAAAATACTTAATTATGTCATGCCAAGATTAAGGTATATCAATATGTTATTTAATTACCTTGAGCTGGACTCTCCTTTAAAGAAATTTGAAGATTTCAATCTCCTGGAGTGTGCTTCCTCTGCATCAATGATGGAACATCTGGATCTTTTCGCAGCTTCCCCAAACTCTTGATCGAACAATAAACGGACCCCACACTTCTTTATTAAACAGTTTGGACAGAAGAAATTGATGATGGCCTCCGTATTGTAAGTGAATTCATTAGATTCAGATATACCGAAATTATACCTCACGAATAGGTGATCTGACTTAATATGTCCCGTCGAACATACGGCACTATCAACTGGCTGGCCATCATTTTGGAATTTCAGACGCAACTCATACCCAACAACAGTCCTTACATTGAACACAGAAGAAACATCATCTTTGATTCCGATAATGGCACAACAGACAAAACCGAGAAACTTATGATTGAACGAACCATGTGGTAGCTCTATGCGAGATCCATTACTTTGAATGTCAAACCACTCTGGAATTTCACTTCCAGGGAAAACCATACAACATGGTGTATTGAAATATGACTTCTGCACAATAAAAATTATCACTTATAAAATTATTGATTTAATATCATGCTTTTATATTATATAAAAGAAGAGGAAATTGAAATCATACGGGAGCGAGACAAACTGAAAAATACCTTATCAAACCTTACAGTTCTATCTGAGTAGTTTTTCAACAGAGCATCATTCAAATTCTTTCCGACTGCATTCCAATCTAGATTGAAGCAATTGACGAAACTAAGTGTCCTGTCGTAGTCTCCATGACTCAGAATTTTCAAACAAGATAACGCTTTCAGCAATTTGCAGCCATCTGTCTTCACTTGTTGTATATTACATGGAAGCTTTGGTACAGATTGAAGCCTGTTACAAAACCTCATGCTAAGGAGGCATAAATCAGAAAGTTTAACGATGCTGCTTGGTACATTCTCAAACTTGTTTCCATCTAATAGTAAATCTGTGAGGGAGGACAACTCGCCAAGATTATTGGGTAACTCCGTAAGCCTGCAATGATTTAAATTTAATCTCCCTAGAGATAGAAGACCTGGAAAAATAGGCGATAGAGAACACACCAGCTCTTGACTCTTACATCCCACGAAAGATAAATCATGAAGTTTCTTCAAACGTCCCATAGATGATGGTACTTCTCTTATAGTAATTCCATTAGCTTCTAGCACTTCCAAACTTTCTAAATTTCCTATGTCATCGGGCAATCTATCAAGCTTCGAACAACCAGAGATACATAGATATTTCAGAGACTTCAATCTACAAATGCCGTCCGGAAGACTCTCAAGGCTTGAACAATCTTTAAGATCCAATCTAACTAGATTAGATGCATTCTCAATTGATGAAGACAACTCTTTTATCGCAGTTCCATCTAAAAATAACTCTTTTATATTGGGTGGGATCCCTAGAACAAATTTTAGGTTTGAAAAACCAGAGAGATTAAGTTGTCTGAGGGAATTCAAATTACGAACGCTGCTTGGAAGACTTTCAAGCTTTGAACAACCCTCAAGATTCAATTGAACTAATCTTGAGGGACTTTCGATCGAAGAAGATAATGCTTTTATTGCAGTTCCATCCAAACACAATCGTTCCATATTAGATGTGATCCTTGGAGCAGTTTTGAGAGTAGAGCAACCAGAGAGAATAATATCTCTTAAAGACTTTGATTGAATTCCAATTGGCAGACTCCTAAGGCTTCTGCAATTTTTTAGATTCAAATTAACAAGTTTATCGAGATCCCTAGTTAAAGGAGTGATCTCAAACAAACTTGAACAATCTTCTAGAATCAAGCACTCTATATTTTGAGCCTCCGAGAGGTCTGGGATATTAAGTAGATGTCGTGAGTAACTTAGATCAATATGTTTTATATTCCCAAGATCCTATTAAAAGAAAATATATATGAGAAGGACAAATTAGAAAATCTAATATTTAAAATTTATAAAAGAAAATTGTCATATGAAATTAACACAGACCTTGGTACCAAACCATAGTTGTTCAAGATTGTTTTTCGGCATCTTAAGTACAACAAGGTTATGAGGATCAAATTTCAAAGGCAATGATGAGAAAGGGTAAGAATCCCAATAGAGGCATCTCAACTCTGTGAAATCAAATTCTACGCCTTCAAAACCATGCACATTAGTATAGTTGCCTGAATAGTTTACTATCAAGAAATTTAAATAATCCATCTCCGAGAAAGCACGAGGATTTAAGTGTATCTTTCTCATTTTAGATATATCAAAGCGTAAGCCTTGTATATTATCAGTTCCCTACAATCAAAATCAAATGATAAGTTAACTACACAATTACATAAAAAAATATATATACCTCCCAAACCCGTTACCACATGAACTAATGTATAAAGAAATATGAAAAGGTGGTGCTATTTAAGTCTCACCAAATCTCTTTCTAAGCCCCAATTTAAATAAGATTAACTAAATAACTTAGGTTTTATAAATTCTATCTAATTATTTCAAAAATACCCATTTTGTAATCTCTTATGTCCAGTTTTATTTAACTTTCACTCTTCAAACTATTTTTAATCTCATCTTTCGACTTTATGAAATAAATGAAAAAAAAAAAAATCATTTGGAATAAGAAAGATAACTGATAAGACAAATCAAAATTCCTTGTTTTCAAACAAAGATCACTCTGCTTTCGCCTGTTTGACTGTATACTAATTCCTTATAGATTTAGCATAAAAATTTGATCGAGCAAACGGTAGATGGGTACTAAAACAGTAGTATGAGAATTTATAATAAGAACACTCATTCTAATATGTGCAGAGAAGCTACTGACATGAAAATTTTCTTTTACAAGATATTCATCACATCCTTAAAAGAAACATGAAATATTATATCTAGTAATAAATCTGTCTGTTCATGTTTGATATCCTTGTCCGAAGTTTATTATTTTTAACTTATTCAATGCATTTTTCCCATAATTTTTGTTTTCTCGAAAATAAAGGAACGTGAGACTTCTAATAATAGTTTAAATATATACCTCCTAGTCCCAATCTAAATATCACATGAACTCTACATAAGGAAATATTAAAATAATAATCTCCTAAATATTACTTTTCTAGATTTCGCAAATGATAAAAAAAAAAAAAAAAATAGAAACTGAAAGCTAATTTTTTCTGTATTTACCTTATTATTTTTAAGTACATCGTGGACATCATTATCACGCAACAATCGACTACGTTGGCCCGGTCTGTTCACGGATTCTTGCCGAACAATTTCCATGCCCATTTCTCGAAGCAAATCATGTACTCTTATGGTTTCCCATGAAATACTTATGAGAGCCTTATCAATAAGTACTCTTAGTCCAATGCTTGAAGAGAATTTACGAACTAGATGTTCATCCCATCCATTAAAGAAGCATGCAATATCTAAAAATAAATTCTTCTCTTCATCATCTAATCCATCATAACTTATCTTTAACACCGTTTGGATATCTTGGTGTGGACAATTTTTCAATTTTTCCAATGTACTTTCCCATTCATGTTTTCCCCTATCAAGTAGGAAAGAACCTAAGACCTTAAGAGCTAACGGCACACCTTTGGAATAACTTATTATTCTGTTTGATAGCGCCATATAATCTTCATCGATGGGATGGTTTTGTTTGAAGGCATGTTGGCTAAAAAGGCAAAAAGATTCATCACCATATAATCCTTCGACCTCATATATGGCAGCATTATCAAGTCTACAACTTACAAGCACTTGTTTATCTCTCGTTGTTATAATTATTTTACTTCCTGAACCCAAGTTATCAAAGTCTCCAATTAATTCATTTATTTGATTTAAATGTGTTACATCATCAAAAACAAAGACAACCTTTTTCTTTCGAAGCCTTTCTATTGTGGAAGCATGCCTTATATTGTGGTGTTCATCCCCTAATATTGTAGAAAGAACTTTTTCTTGCAATTGAATTAGTCCACGTTTCTTTGACTCTTCCCTAACATTTTGAATGAAATAAGAACCTTCAAATTGACCTGAGATTCCGTTGAAGACTACATTTGCAAGAGTTGTCTTGCCTATACCACCCATACCCCAAATCCCTACTTTGCATACTTCTTTTCGCCCAAAATACAATAAAGATTGAATTTATTGGATCTTCATTGCCATTCCAACTAAGTTCTTGTTATAACTAGAAGACATATTCTTCAATCTCTTCAAAATATCTTCAACAATTTTGTCTATAAGTTTTGATTCAGGCCTAGAATTGAAACAAAAAGAAAAAAAAGCGTCAATTTAAAAGTTGAAGAAATAAGGACAAAGTCAAGTTCCAATAGCCCACTTTTGTTAATCCTTGAAAATAAAAAAGTTTGGGCATGATTAAAATTAAATTTATTTGATTGCACAATCCAAAGTTTTAATATACATCATATAATAATTAAAGTCCATATTTTACAACTATCACATAACTATGTATGGACGGACCCATTTGGTTGGAACTCTTCAAGAAGAGCTTATGGCATATAAAGCTTGTGCAATAAACCTAAATACAGCTTTTTATCAAAAAATTATTGGTTGTTTGGTTATCAATCAAATGTCCTGACAGAGCTAGAAATTCAAGTGAGGGAGGGCGAAATTTATATATGATATAATTTAAAATTTTTATTATCTATATAATTCAGTATGTAAAAGCACAAAACAGTAAAATTGATTCTAAAAAATAGCGACCGTCTACGGATTTAATTTATGATATTGCATTATGAAAAGGTTAGTTAGTCATTCGATATCAAACCATTTTCAATTTAATAACTTTATTTAAACTATTTTGTCATGTCTTCACCAAACTACATAAATATATATACTTATCTTGAAAAAGAAAAAGAAAAAAAAGGTAATAGTAATTGTACATGCATTAATGCATGTCAGAGAGTAGAATTTTATTGAGAATATAATATCAAGCGAAAGCATTCACCTAACGATATTTGAATCAAAGCCAGACAGATTAGCTGCTTCCGTCAAAGCACTCCTCCATCTGTGCAACATCTCTTCCCTCTGCCGGTATCGTACTTCATGCTTAGCAAATGCATCTCCATAAGTCCCACTTTGCTTTCTTACATCTGATGGATTTACAAGATAGAAAACTGGAATCACAATCTGACCATGCATCTTCCTGCAGTCCACGATCTTCACGATTTCTTCGAGGCACCATCGAGAAGAAGCATAGTCTATAGAGAAAATGACAATTGAAATCTTTGATCCTTCAATTGCATACAAAAGAGAGGGTGAAATCTCATCTCCTCTTCTAAGTTCATCATCGATGAAAGTTATAATCTTTTTCTGGCACAAAGCAGCATTGAGGTGGCTGGTAAAACCGTTGCGGGTGTCTTCACCTCTGAAACTAAGAAACACATCGTACTTTTCTTTAGTAGACGAAGAGGCAGAAGCCATCGTACTTGGGTTGAAGCAATCAGAGTGTTTGGAGATTTGGGAAATGTTCACTGGCGCTACAAAGACTTTAGAATGGTAAAGTAGCTAATTAAGTCTTTACTTATTTTAAGTAATTGATCTTGACTTCAGTGGATACTGTAAGCGTGTTGGAGAAGAAAAGATAATGGGCACCGACATGGAGGGGCCATCTACCTTTCTTTCTTGGGATTCAAACTTGTTTAATTTTCTTTCAATTTAATACTATGAAGTGGGGTATTGTGTCTCATCCTTTTCAAAAAGCTTAGAATTTAAACGAAAGAGATGAAAACTTGTTTTCAAAAGTCGTTAATTCTACATTTCATCAACTAATAAGGCCTCTCGGTTGCCATTCTCATAAGTACGGGGGTTTGCTGTGATTAGGTGATTTACACGATTGACATTTCTTATAGAAAATGGCTTCCATTTTTCTCCTTTTATTAGCCGAGATCAATAATATTGACAGAGTTCAGTTAATTAACATAACATTATGTGATGGAAACAAATTAAGATTTCATGTTTCATTGTTTAGTCATCTTCCAGGAAGGAGGGCAATTTCCTTTTCTATTTTAACTTTTTCAAATCAGCATGTGAGGTTGAAGCCATCTTACTCAATTTCCAAAAGAATAAACGAAATTTTCCCACCCAAGATTATAAAAGCCTGTAATTGCATGAACTTTTCGTAAAGTGGTTGCCCACTAACTTTTTTTGGTCCCATCTTCTTTTCTTTCATTGACTCAAAATTATAAAAGCCTGCAATTGCGTGAACTTTCCATGAAAGTTGTTTCCCACTTAAACTTTTTTTTGGTTCCATCTTCTTTTCTTTCTTCGAATATCTAATCTGTCTTTGAAATTTTATTTTATTTTCAAAATATAATTTTACCCTTTAGAATCGGAATCCCAATTTCCAAAAGAATAAACATTTTCCCACACAAGGTTTGGCCTAAACACACATTCCCACTCGGAAAGCTTTAAAACGACACCTTCTCACCCGCCATTAAGATCTATTAGTAAAATATCTTAACTCTAACATGGTATAATCGGTATAAAGACGAAAATATTTTTTACTATTTGAATCCAAATCCAAATTCATAGCCAAACTGAAAAAATTAAAAAACTGAAAAAAAATATAGTCGGGTGCGACTCAGGCCAATTTACACCTAGCCAAGGGTGATTCCGCTCAAATCAAACCTGGTCGGATGCAAATCAGTCGGAATCACACTCAACCTTCTCACCACAATCTTCTCACACAAATCAACACACAAAATCCCAGCCCAATCTGACCCATAACTTTTTTTTCAAATCAAATTCCAAGCAACTTCCTTTCACACTGTAAAAAACAATACAAAAACAAAACTTAACCAACTGAAAGCTTCAACTTAGCAACAATGGCGAAATTGAGTTATTAATCCTTCTTAAAAATGGAAAAAAAAAATGATAAATTAAAAAGACTATGGAAAAGAGGGAGAAAAATAATTTTGAATGTTAATTACGTAATGCAACACACTTACAAGTTTTATTTAATTAATCTATCCAAAAATGATATAATTACATCATTTATACATTAATTCGATATTTAAGTGAATCATACATTTTTTGAAATTGAAATTGAGGATAACACAATGAGATGTGTGGCATTCTTTGGTGGCAGAAACGTACCTATCATTTGTACACATACCAAATGGTAAATTTCACATCATGTCATCTACATACTTTCTTCAAAGGTAAATGATATTGGAAAATAATATGCAATAAATAGCATAAGATACACATGAAATTTCTAATCATGTAAGATAACAAAATTCAATGGTTTATCACACGAAATTACCTAGTGGCATAATCTATTCATATGGGATTGTATCCCTAATACCATAGTTTTAAAACCCGGACCAGCCCGGCTGGTTGGACCAGTTGGACCGAGACCTAAGGCCTTCTCCGAGTCAGGTTATTCTTTTAACTGTTTCAAGTTTGAAATCTAGCAAACACACCCTCTGGCCAAATGCAAATCGACGATGAGCTCCCCTTTTCCAGTGACCTTCCACCTTCCCTTGTTGTCGGAAACCACCTTCTGAATTTCTCTGGGGTAGTGACGCTTCATCTCCCGCCATCGCATAATGTTTCATCGTTCAGCAATTTTTCTTCCATTTCCCGACATTGATAGGCCTCCTCAGTCATTGATCTACCTTCTCCCAAGCTCAATTGTCGTCATTCACAAAGATCTATAGTCATCTCGCCAAAAAAAGCCATCGCAACCATTGACTTCCACCACTGATCCGCCATTTTTTGACGATGCCTCAACTTGCTAACTACCGATTCGTCCTCCCCATCACCTAATCTACCCTTCCTGGTGTGTCATCGTCGATTTGCATTTGATCAGGGTTGTGTTTGCTAGATTTTAAACTTATAGGAGCTGATGGTATTTATTAGGGTTGTGTTTGCTAGATTTTAAACCTGTCAAACCATTGGTTAAACCACCAGTTAGACCGGTTAACCTGTGACTTGATCGCTGGAACAGGTCACCCCCCGCGTCAGGTTTTAAAACCTTGCCTAATACTTCTTCAAAATTGAAACTTAATTATGTAATGTTGTCATTAGGTAATTTACAGGGTTGACATTTCTTAGAAAAATGGAAGTAGAAAAAATGGCTTCCATTTTTCTCTTTTTATTAGCCAAGATCAATAATGTTGACAGAGTTAATTAAGTAATTAACATGAGTTTATGTGATGGAAACAAATTAAGATTTCATATTTCATTATTTAGTCATCTTCCGGGAAGGAGGACAATTTCCTTCTCTTTTAAGTTTTTAACTTTTTCAAATCAGCATGTGAGGCTGAAGCCATCTTACCGAATTTCACACAAAAAACCCAATCTGGCAATCTTATTGTTAATATATATAGCCAACTTTTTTATTTTTTCTCTTTTCAGCAGATAATAATTCTGGCCACCCAAGGCTTCTCATATGCCTTCTGTTCACAGTCAACAACCAAATCAAATAGTAATTATATTTTAAACTGGACACTACGAAATTAATGTAGAATCTGAACTGCCACATTCTAATATAAGTTTATGGACAGATTTTGAGAATCTATACAAGATTGTTAATTCACACATTAACCTAATTCTTTCTATTTCCTTGCCTCCTTTACTCCCATAGGAAGATAAAATCTTCTTGCCGTAAGATGACTCCAATCCAATCTCACTTGCAAATGTAATAAACTTTGGCATCAAGACTCGATGGATGTTAGCGGCCTTCAAAATGTTTATCCAGCCTCAATATCTCAAAAAATAAATGTGTAATCCGAAGAACAAACGCTAATAATTATAGCTTTAGATCAATCAACAGAATTGCCAGACTCAAGCTTTACACGCTTTGAGTGAGTTTCCTTCATCCAGTCAAGGCAGTCCTCAGCAGTCCCAGAGGGATGGGCAAGCTGCCATGCAAGCAGTTTTTGTTGCTGCAAAGTAAAGAATTAATTAGCATTTGAAACTTCAAAACTTTTTTTCTTTTTTTGGTTCTTAGATGCATAAAGATTGCCTTACCCACTCCCTAACAAGCGGCCCTCCAGATTTAAGCTGCAAAACACTCATAATCTCCTTCCCATTAACCAAAGGTTTCACGTCCCACACTTTCTCAAGACCTGCATTTCGACATAATTTGAACATCAGATAAGACATGTTGAAATTTTGTTCATATACAATATCAAGCATCGCGCTTGTTTGCTATAATTCGTCACCATGTTGTACCTTTCATTTCTAGCAAATAAAGGGTCATCCATTGATTTCAATCTTCTAATGGATATTTTCATCTTCAATGTAATCGTATTCTAAAACCAATTTAAAACATTTTTTTTTTTTTTTAATATTAAGCTATCATAGCAACTATCTAAATTGCTAGCTGGCTACTCACACAGTGGCCATGCTTAAGCATCAATGAATTGTATTGCTTAAACTTTTGGGTTACAAGTACAAAATAAAAAAATATATTTAGTAATCCATATTCTGGAGGGTCAAACAAGTACTACCAAGTATGAATAACAAGTACTACCAAGTATGAATTAACAGCGAACTGTAAGGACTATAGAAAGGAGCATTGGCCATACCTAGTTTAGAAATCGCATTCTCAACTGCCTCAAATAAATCTCGCCTTTTGTCCAGTTGAAAGTGCTCGTTTAGAATATCATCAGTATGGTCAACATCAGTGGGATATAACAAGGTAGACATTAACAAGGCAACTCGCCAAAAATCTTTGATTTCTCTGAGAAGAAATCCTGCATAAATAAGAAATAAGAAGTCAGCCACAAGGAATCTATGTAACTCAAGCTATACCATGCCAGAAAATGTGCTTGTAACAACATAAATACAATAATTATGCAAATATCACGTCAAGAGATCCTGTAGAAGAAAAAAATGTTTTGTTTTTGCTATCATAAAAACCTAGTCCACCTCTGTCATTCTGCTTCATCATTAATACACATTTTTTACTTTCTATCAGAAATATATAAATAGTAAAATGTGGAATTCATCAAGGCAACTAATATGATTATATATGCCTCTATACTCTTATGAATACATTGGAAAGGGAATCTTAAAAAGATAACTCCTGAATAATATAATTGATCAAAATGTCAACTTCAAGAGGACATGTTTGAAAGTAATTCCATGTCAGCTATTCAATGTTTTACTAGTGAAACTTTTCAATCTCCATGAAAGGTCTGAATCATGGTATAATTATTCTTTTTTGATTGGTCAAATGAAAGTCAGGTTTATGCACACCTTTAAGGAGGAAAATCCTTGTGGATACTTTTTAGTTGATCTAGCACTTTTAATGGTGGGGTTCTTCCTCCATGGAAATTGTTTTTATATCATGCAAGAGTTTTGGGGTTTCCCGGATGTAGAATTATTAAAATTGTTGCATCACAGGCATCTTTATAATTCTCCCTTTACGCTTTTATATAGGCTTCTTCTGATAGGTTAGGCTTATTACTACCCTACCCCTTTATAGGCGTTATTTTTCTTGCTTCATAAATTTTCTCGGACCATCAAGTTCCACGAAAAGAAAAACTTAACGACATATTAGTACAAAGTAAGAACCAAGGACAAATGATTTCAGAAATTTAAGCAGAATAGCAGACCGCTTTCCTAATTGTTACAGACAACTAAAAGCAAGACCCTTTCAAAATCACTAACATCAGCAACTTCATACCTGTCAAAACTCGCAGTTTCAAAGGAACAGAGTCATCAACCAATTCTCTACCCCAATGAACTTCAGCAAGTTTGACGTCCTCGGTGGATACAAGATATGGAATCAAGGATAAGAATTTCTCCAATGACTTGTGAATGTTTATTACCTAGAAAGAAAAGAAAAACCTAATTTATAATACAGCTAGAGATTCACGAAATCTTGATACAGGTTGACAAAGTACACTTTAGGACAAAGATGCAAAATTAAGAAATAAGGAGAAAGTATATTTAGGCATACTGTTTCAGCATCACTGGCTTTTCGCTTGAGAGACTCCCTGAAAATATAGTTGACAATAGGCATCTGCATGAAGGATAGAGGTTTAGCCTTTAAGCAGCAGATAAATGAGATTTTGAGAATTGATGCTTAGATATAAAAGCACAGATATCAGTATTCTTTTAAGCAGCAGACGAAAGAGATTTTGTGAATTCATGTGGAGATATAAAGGCATAGATATCAATATTAAAACTTTATAACCACCATTCATTACATGCACCCTTATCTCCTCTCTTATTGACTATAGTAGCAGACTTTTGGTTAAGGCAGTTCAATCCAGAGCTTATTCAAGGCATTCAGATTGTTTTCTATACATATCAACTGGAAGAGTCTTGGCCTCTTGGGCTGATGTTGCAAGAGTTGCCAGAAGGAATATATCTCAATTTTTTGTTCATATTGCATAATATATTGTAAACTGATTTTTTTTTTTTTTTCTTTTGCGAAACTTTGCATTAGCTTTTTGTCCACCTCTCAGA
Source organism: Pistacia integerrima (assembly GCA_026225825.1). NCBI lineage: Eukaryota > Viridiplantae > Streptophyta > Magnoliopsida > Sapindales > Anacardiaceae > Pistacia > Pistacia integerrima. The sequence continues at coordinate 15,994,226 of CM047745.1, read as the reverse complement.
GAAGTCTCTTGTTAATATAGCACGTGGTTTCTCTAATATTTATACAATTTTTCAGTTTTCCAAATTTTAAAAGAAAAAAAAAAGAAGTTCTCAATAGAACTGGATGCTTGCAAGAGAAGACATCACCTTATGAATTCCAGCATCAATATGGACTTAGGACCACTAAAAATAAGGTAACACCCGATTAATAAAGTTCTAATCTCTTGCTTAAAATCTTCCATATATTACCTTGTATCAAATGTTGACCTTACACTTTTATTGGAAAGGCTCACCAAAGTTTAGTCAAAGGGACTCTATAATTCCAGATATTCACTTTAGCCAGAGCTTATTAAGATTAAATCCACAAAGTTCAAAACTCATGATAAATTCCCGAAAATTTTTAACCCTAGTGACAGTTGCTGCAGTGAAAAAACAATAAGTGGCCAGTTTACAGATATTAAGTATTAAGGAACATCAAAATAATTCCAGCTACATATACAAGTAAAACGTATAAGCCCAATGCAAACATTGTCAAACCTCACCAAATATAACATGGAAGTATATAAATGAAAATCAATGCTACAGCACAAGACAACAAACACACCTTTTTGGCTTTGTTATCCTTATATGTGATCTCTTTGAATGGGAGAAATAGAGCAGCATACAGGGAAAGCCTTCTTTGCTCATCCTACATTCACATATGACAAGAATATGTAAATTCAAAGCCTAATACAATAAAAAATAAAAATATAAAACATTAGAAAGCAAGAATAAAATTAAGCAAAATAAACTGAGACCATGATCAGCACTAGTTGCCACCCAAAATGGAACAAAACTATAAAATGGAAGATAGCACTGACACTTAAGTTCGAACACCCGATTAATTGAGTAAGGTTCCAAGCAGCATCCAAGTAAGCAATGCAAAGCCTATATAAGCAAACAAAAGATTATAAGTGTGATACAGACCCATCTAGTTAATAGCTAAACTACATAAGCTATAAAATTCTCATGGGCCAATAACACTGATACATAGAAGGATACCATCTAAGCAAAGTCAAGTAAGAAAAAAGTTAAGATGCAAAATATAAAGAACATAAAAAATGATTACAAGAAAGATATCAGTAAAATCTATTGGGTTTTCCCATCAGATAATATTATCAATATTTTGAATTCTTGTACCAAACATGCCACAGAAATGGAAAACAAATTGCTAATATAGTACTTAAAAGAGATCAATAGAAGCAATATCTTTACGACACCAGTACTAGTAACTTGGAATCCTGTACTTATGTTTCTAATGCAACATATTCTCAAGATCCCGCTTCAACAAAATAAAAACCAAGTACGAAGTATTTCAGACAACAAAGGACAAAAGGAAAGATAAAGATAAGCAATCAAAATAGAGAGAGAGAGAGAGAGAGAGAGAGAGAGAGAAATTAGAGAGAAACAGTAGAAGAGACAAAAATAAGAGAGAAACAAATTGCAAAGAATTAAAGAGAAGATAAGAGCAATATTAAAAATCTAAATATTAAAAGATAAGGGCTCTTGGCACCACATACTGACATACGCGGGAAACAATTTTAAACCTAGCAGACAACATATAAATTCAATGAAAAAGATTAAAAGATTTAAGAAAGAAAGTCGATATAATGTCTAATTTACTGCCATTGTCACAGTACACCACATCATTTGAAAATTACAAACTCTGATCTGGTCTTCAGTTTTTTCAGTTTGATCTCAACCTCTTGAAAAATTTATGTCCCAGTGAATTCACAATTCAAAAAAGATTACCAAAGACAGATCTTATGATATATGATAATTTTGAACAATTCATACCTATCACATCCGTCTGATACTGCAGGCTCAGATTTAGGAGGAAGATTAAAGACAATCCAAAACAGTGTCAAATCACAAATGTAGGTAAGTGCTTTAACTGGTTGATTGCCAGAGACCATGAGATCAATCTGCCCAAACAAATAGCAACAAGCAAATAATTAAATAATAATTTCACACCACATATCGTAACCAATTAAAATTCCTCATAATCTACATGAACTTCCGTTCCCAGAAATCATATTATATTCCTAGAAACTACCATCTGAAAATTGACAATGAACATACTTCAGTTCCAATACGCTCTTTGCTAATTTTGGCTGCAAGAGCAGCTTTCACCTCATCACAGGCAGCAGCTTTTTTTAGCTCTTCATCTAGTATGAAACCAAATCTTGCACCTAATACGAAAACAAACAAGCAAGTTTTGAGTACAAAAACAAGTAAAGAAGCAGGAAAATGGTGAAATCATTCAGCCAAATTCAATAATAAGGTGTACCAAGAACCTTATGCAGTGTAACGACATTGGTAATGAAATGCTAAGGTTAAATTATGATAGGCATTCACTCAATGTTCACCATGTGCAACAGTATCGCCTTGCCTACACAGCATTAGCCATCAGAAAAGCAATATCTAAAACAAGAACTTGATATTTAATATCAAGGCTAAGAAAATTTTGTCATTCAGGTGACTGATGCCAAGTCACAGTCTTGGTAAGAAACAACTACTGGATTGCAGTAATAGCTTCCCTAAGATCCAACACCAGTTCTCAACATTTACATTACAAATAGTCCAATTTGAGCTTAATGAAACCAGATATTTGAATGAACAATATGTAATTATTTTTTTCTACTTCCTGATCTGCACATCTGGGTGTGTACCTATAAAAGCACCAACTGATTTAGTTAAAAAATGCAGTGGAAGGGAAAAAGGCCAATGGTGAACGCTGTGTTAGACATAAAGCCACATAACTAAAATTTATCTGGAAAAATTGAGAAAGTACCAAAACGAATAGCTCTAAGAACTCGCAGGGGGTCATCCAAAAATGTAGCTTTTGGAGGCAATGGAGTCACAATTTTTCCAGATTTTAGATCTTCAATTCCTGAAAAAGTTTTATAGGTAAGGCATAATAATAATAACAAGAAGTTTAACTCTGTGGACAAGTAGTTCTTGAAAAGATAAAAGCAAATAAAAGTACATATCAACCTCTTCCAGTAAGATCTTCAACAGAGCTTGTGTTGATATTGTAGAACAAGCTGCCGAAGGAAAAGTAAACCCCATTATTACAATAATATGGAATTACCTTTAAAGTATGTATAACGAGAAGTCCAAGGAAGCTGTATACAACCAAAGGAATGATTTACAACAGACAAATTCTAAGCATTTAATGAGCTCTACCAAGTAAAGCAAAATATTAACAAGATATGAACTATTCAGAGTGATGATCACTTTTAAAAACCAATATAAATGGTATGCTTTTAATTTCCAATATAGAGATTTAGCCACCTATCCTACACAGGAAAGAAAAGATACCTATTAATGGTCAGATCCCTTCGATAAGCATCTTCTTCTGCTGTGCCAAACTTCTGCAATGAGGCATGAGTAAACTTAGTAATTTCATCATCAAGATCAGATTTCATTTCTTCATCTTTACCAAATATAATTGGATATGCAAATGTTATAGAGATTGCAGATGCAAATGTTATAGAGATTGCAAATGCATAATTGTGAAAAGAATATCCTTGAAAAGTTCATTGACGACATTGGAATATCCACAAAATAATGAAGCTTGAAAGACTTGAAAAAATAAAAAGAAATCATAAATATAATAAAATAAATAAACTAATTTACCAATTACTAAATCCTAATCTATGCCTTATAAAAGCATTCCAAATTGAGAAAGCAGAAATGATGTCAGTAAGGTATTATAAAAAGTTTTAAGAGAATATAATAAAGCAAAAAGCTTCTAAGCACTGAATAGATATATTTAGGCAAAAACGAATAATAAAGTAACAGAAGTTGAAAATGTGATTAACAGTTTACCATTGTTGGAATGCGGCTATTCTCGCTGTAGTCTTCACATCTTAAGTTTACAAAATCAATCCATAAATTAAAAAAGTACATCCTCGCCGTCTCTAAGTGTTTGGACTGATCTGGATTACTGAAAAATTGAAATTAAACAGTAAATTGTCCAGAAGTAACGAAATAGCACACAAGATTCAAAAGTTTAACGTCCATAATTCCACTGTTAAAATCATTACCTGAAAAATTGTATCCAACAAACATATTCAATGATATGAACATGGATATGCATAAGCCAAATATATATATATATATATTCAGACCAGAATAAGGATATTTTTAAATGGAAAAGGGAGAAACAAATAGGGAAGGAAAAGCCCTCACTGATAAATATATGTCAAGCAAAGGACAAAAACATACCACAGTAATCAGGAAAATATGAAAAATAACTCATATTCAACTGACAACAAGAAGCAGATTAGGCCAACAAGGACATATAAACTTTCAATAATACTAGATGTACAAATAAAATGAATGGATGAGTGAATATAAAAAATCAAACTCATCATATTCACTTTTCCATTTATTTTGTGCTACATCAGTTTATATACAAATCTTTGTAAGACTTATTTGTACATGTAGCATTACTCATAAACTTTATATGCCAAAAATTCTTATAAATACTATATTAACAAGAGGTTTATAGTCATGCTTTATCCATGTCTCACAACAAAACTCCAGAATTTAAACAAACAATAAAACTATCCATATGTTTGTATGTATCACATCAAAATTTAAAAAACGCTTCTTTGTAAATTCTCAAGAAAGTTTTCAGTTTCCATTATACTTTTTTGTTCAACATCAATCCACTTATTTTGAGTAGGAATTAAGAAACCATAGAGAGTAAAAATCAACTCTAAAAAAATTAACAGAACCCAATAAAACTATCCATATGTTTGTCTGTATCACATCAAAATTTAAAAAATACTTTTTGTAATTTCTCAAGAAAGTTTTCAGTTTCCATTATACTTTTTTGTTCAACATCAATCCACTTATTTTGAGTAGGAATTAAGAAACCCTACAGAGTAAAAATCAACTCTAAAAAAATTAACACAACTGAACTAAGAGATTAATCACTAAGATATATCATACATTATGTCAATTCTTAGCACAAATGAAACAAAAACACAAATGGTGTACCTTGGAATAACCCCTAAGCCTGAAGGCGGCTTTTCACCCGTGGACGCTACATACTCAGCCACCTTATTCGCAAATTCACTTCCCAACATGTTGTCAAGCGCAATATCAATGTCATAACACTCTTTCCCCAGAAGCTGTAAAGTACAACAAATTAAAGCTACAAAATTTAAATTTAATTTCAATGAAAAGCAAATTTAATAATATATAACGAGTCCTCAACCTTGTCACGGACCCAGCCACCAGCTACTCGAAGCTCGGTTTTGAGATTAAAGTGGCTTAGAGTGTTGAGAAGGCTATCAAATATCTTGTTCTCTGTTTCCGTTAACTCAATCTTCTCCTTCACTTGAACCACCACTGGCTCTGTCATCGTTGATTTCCAACGCGAAAACCCTAAATTTCTGGTTCTGCTTTGGTTTCGAAATGCGAAGGTTTTGTCAATGCGCTGAGGAGTTGGAGAGAATACAAGAAGTGGCTTCAGTTTTATACAGCTGCTAGCAAGTCTCATATTCAAGGTTTGTATTAAGATAGAAGAACCTGTTTGAAATAAAAGTAAAGTAAAAATATCCCAAATTCAAAAACAAAATTTGGGCTTTTTAGGCAAAAATTGAAAGTGAAGAGAGTTTTTTTATTTTCCCTCAGGTTATGGTCAAATAACCTTTTTTTTTTTTATGGAAATGAAAAACCTCACCGTTTTCAGAGATTCCCAGCGCCAGCGAGGGCGGACGAATCCGCCAAAAGCTGCGTTGCCAAGAAGTGAAGTGGAAGATACGATGTCGGTTCTCTTAGTGGCAGTGCGGCGACGGCGGTGCTGCTTGGTGTCGGATGACGAAGGGACAGCTGCTGTGTGACGTCCGGTAAGCAATTCGAGTTACCAGCTATATATGATATGGCTGAATTACATATACCTACCCAAAGTTTAGCCTAGAGACACCGGTACCCTCACTTTAAAGAACCATCAATATTCCACTCTTCGTTTCATCGTTTGTGGCTAGTGATGGCATGGGCCGGGCCGGGTACCCCTTGGCCCAGACCCAAGCCCAACCTCATTACAAAGGCCCAAGCCCGTCACGGTTATAATAGGTAAAGCACGGCCCGATGGGTTTTTTGTAACCTTAGACCCGATCCAAACCCCCCATTTTTATAATTTTAATTTTTAAATATTAATACATTTTAATTTTTTTTATATTTTTAATTCTAAAAATAGTTCTTAAATATTAATTTATTTTTTAATACTCATCAAATGGGATAAGATTAGGGTTTGGAAAAAATTGGTATATATATGCAGGTTAATTCTGCAATTAAATATATAGTATAAAAATAATTTAGAAAATTAATATTAAAATTGCCGGATCGAGCTTAAAGGCATACCTAGGCCTAGCCCGTACGTGAGATTGGGCCTTAAAATCAGGCCCAGGCCCAAGCCAGCAAACACCAGGTAAAGTCTGACCTTTTCGAGCCAAGCCGAGCCAAATACCCAAAAATATCAGGCCCATTGTCATCTTTATTCGTGGCTGGCTGTTAATGGATTTTGGTTCCTGATCCTGACACCATGCAAACCGTGTAATCACCAAATTGGCCCTCCCTAAAAAGAATTTATGATGTAAAAAATTAATAAAACATTAGCAAACTCAAAATTAAAATAGTTTATATATTTAATTACCCATCATATTTAAGACTTTCAGCAAAATTATAAACCAAATTTACAACAAAAACCAATACACAGCTCAGAGATCCACAAATTAAAAATAAATAAATAAAAACGTACTATTAAAATTCCAGCTGTTCAAGGATTGCTTGACGGAAGAGCTTCCGTCCCAGAACAAATAAGCAGCGTGATTAGAGGAAGGTGGGGGGCTTTTGGGGGCTGTTAAGTTGGAGGGAGCGGAGTTGGTGGCCTTTGATAGGATGAAAATTGGCTTGAAGGGCTCGTTGTGGAGGGGGGAGAGGGGTTGTTTTGGGCCTTTTGGCTGCAGTCGATGAGTGATTTAGTTTATTTTGATAGTTTTTTGCTTTGTTTTTTTTTTCTTCTTGGTTTCTTGGTTGTTTTTTTTCTCTTTTTGGTTTCTTGGTTTAGTAGTGTCAATCTGCCCGGGTAGATGCTAGGTCGTATTAGTTCCCGGCGTTTGGGTGCCGGCGATGAATTTTCTTTTTTTAACTCACAACTGCGGAGGGTGGTTGGGGCAGTTGCGGCATGTGGTTGCCGGATTGGTTGAATTGAATGTATGTAAAAGAGAAAGATTAGGGTTTTAAGTTAATATGTTTTTTGTTGATATATAATAAAATAAATATATGATATGTAAATAGACATGAATACCCTCATACCGTTAGAGTTAACGTTGAAAATTTAAAAAAAAAAAATGAGTGGAAATTTGATGGTTTTTGAAAGTGAGGGTATCAGTTGTATTTAGGCTAAATCTTGGGTTGGAAATAATTCAACCAATATGATACTTATTAAAAAGGATTAGAGCATCTTTCATGTAAATAAAAAGTATTTTCATTAATTTTTAAATATAAATAACATAATTTTTATTCAAATCTAATAAACCTTTTAAATTTAATGAAGATGCTATTTATTTTTGAGAAAAAGACTTAATGGAAGAAAGAATAAATAAATAAAATAGATAGGAACATATAGTTTATTGATTAAAATTATGATAGAGAGTGAAATTTGATTCTCTAAATGTGAAAAGTCAAATTCACTCTCTAATTTATATTTTAAAGATAAAAAGTATGTTGAATTCTGTTTTTATGGATTAATTCTTTATAATAAAGAGTTTATGTCATATAAAGAGTCATTTGGAGATGCTCTTAGTACTGTCATGAACTTTTCATGGATATATCTAGTCCCTATAATTATGAAAAATAGTATTTACCTCCCCTAAAATCTCACAAAAATGCACTTACCCACTTGGAGTTTATTTCTTGATATACGAGGAGTCATTCACCTTTTAACACATGCAATGGGTATTGAATAACTACAAATTTCTTGCATGCTTATGAGGTCCCATATAGCAATTCATAAATTTGTCAAATCTTGTATCTAATGAAATGACCTACCATATCCTTTGCCATTAAAGCTAGTAATTGATTGATCTTGACCGTTAAATGACAATGTTAGCTCTAAAAGTAAACACTTAAAAAAATAAAATAAAAACTACAAATTTTAAAATTAATTATTAAAAAAAAAAAGTAGAACTTGTTTTAAATTGAAAGAAGCAAAAACATGTAAAAAAGTTTTAGGAAAGAAAATAAAAAACTCACAAGTTCCACAAATTACTTGATTTATATATATATATATTAGGAGTTTTACTAATTTCACATGTTTTAGGCAATTATTCAAATTTTTTTGTTGTTAACTTAAAATTTTCAAAATTTTTGAGGTTTTTTCTTAATTTGTAGAAGTTTGTTTCTAAGGTTTATTTGGTCATTACATAAGTCAAATATGGTCCACAATTAAAGTCAACACCAGAAAAATTATTACGGTAAGGGGGAGTTAGTCATTTCTTGATACTAGAGAGACAAATGTTAATTCTTTGTAAGGCGGCGATACAAATTTTTTTTTGTTCTGTCAAGAAATTCAAAATTGCAAAATATAGTATTCTACATATATGTGGTGCTTCCACATTTTTTTGTTAGGATAAACACATGTAACACATGGATATCTTGGTTAATTGGTGACCAATATATTAATGTGACACCAAAATAATCGACTTCGACCAATCTATGTGCTGGTTATTATCAAATTTTCATAGGATGACCTTTTTATTATTCTCACCCTCAACCCTTATTAACTTTGCCCTACAATCGTTATAATAGCCATTGCAAGCGATAGAAGCCCCACGACATTGTTGAGACTAAATCTTGCCTTGCAATGTCAGCAAAGGCTAAATTTGGCCTCACAACATTACTAGAGGTTGGATTCAGTGTCACATCACGGGTCGTCTAGTGAATGGTCCTGAAACTCGGGTTTATAATGTTTGGGTCCGTGTAACTAAGTAAACGCGTTTTAAGTAAAAAAACATTTGTGTAAAACCTAAAAATAAACGCATGTGGATCTAAGTCCAAAAAACAAACAAACAAACAAACAAAACATGAGTGAGGGTCACATTTTGTTTTCAATTTTCTACAAATTCTATTTCTTTTAAAGTTACAATTACATCTTTATAAATGGTTATCTTATAAATTAACTATTTTTATTTTTTGTAGCTTTAGTCCACTTTTTAAAATTAACTCCTAAATAATAATAACCCTAGAGAGTATTTGTATCAAAGCTAATTTACTCTGGAAATCACGCCATATTTCAATGTTAAAGATCAAAGTACACGATCGAAAATTTGTTAACAAACTGGCACTTAAACTTTGAAATAATAAATAAATATATGTAACACAGAGATAAGAAAGCAATGCCTCTCCTTTTCTTTTAAAAGAAAGATGATAAAAATTACAGTCTTAATCTTATGGCCTCTTCTTCAATTGATCTCTTGAAAAATTCTTAACGAGATCAAGATGCAACTATGATCTAAATCTTCGTCAAGTTAAGTAAATATCTCTATAATTAAAGAATACATAAATACAATCTTTCAATTAAGCTAGAAGATTTCTTGTTTAGCTTAATTGTACTTATGAAAATACATATGTGTGTTGAGAATAACTCTCAGTCGTTGTTTAATTACTCTATAAATATATAAGAAAAACTTATACTGATTTGGTGAGACATTCAATAAAACCGTCTCATGTATTTTTATATTTCTCTATCTATCCTATTGGATTTCTTGAAACTCCTTCAAGCACCATACAATGCTCTAACTCATTTAACATCATTATCGTTCAAACTCTTTACAAGACCGAAAGGCATTATTGGGAACATAATAGACTCATTATTCCACGAATGTGAAAGCCCTAAAATATGACCAAGCTCATGCAACGCCATACTCTTCATATAAACACTATTTTTAACCAAACCCACAACCCAATATTGTTGATCACCATCAAAATGAAGCCGCCCATCCAGCGGGGGAAACGCATTAGCCAAAATGTTCGTCGAACTAAGACTCGCGCCATCGAAAGGCCTCCCATCCCCATGATCGCCTTGTTCAAAACTAATCTTGATATCAGCCTTACCATAATCCCATTGTTGGATAGCTTTAGTAATAGGGTTTATAGCCTCAACCGATGTTTAAGGCTTGAACATGCAGTAGAGGGTTCATTTGTTACTCAGCCAAAAATTAGCTTTTACCATAGGACTTGTATATCAACTGAAAATTATCGTAATAATTAGATCCTCCATATATATTTCATGCTTGTTTTTTCATCGCCAAAATCCGTCGCACCGCAACAAGGCATCACCATTGTTGACAATGTTTTCTCATCTAAGGTTCCCGAGGGTTTCAGATTATGATTGATTTCTTACGCTTTGACGATGGAGCGTAAGTTATCATCAAAATAATCATCAACCTCGCAATTCTCATCATTTTGAATTGACTGATCATTAAAATAACCAAGTTTTTGAAGGTAGATTTTGATCAGTTCTTGAATTTTCTTTCCCTTGTCACCTTGTTGAAGCCCTTGAAGCTGCATGAAATACTGAGATGGTGATGATTTTGTGTCGGTTATTTCAGTGGGAACTGCGTACAATGAGAGGCATTGGAGGAAGAAGGAAATTATGAATGCAAAAGGAGATAATATTTTGAGTGTGAATATTATAAATGTAATATTATTCATATTACTACAACTGCATTCCAATTTAATAAAATTTATGAAAAAGCATTACAAATAAAAACAAAATACACTAAAGGGATTTTCAGTGTAAAATCTAAAATACATTCAAGTACTCCACTTGTCCTATTTTAGAATATGCTCCAACATATCGAAATTGGTTTATATGACTATTTATTAAATACATTTTGGTTTTTGAGGTTTGGCCTAAATAAAAAAAGGTTCACTAGAATCTGATAGTAACACTTAGGTCCGTGTAACGTAGCGGGATTTAAAAAATTTTATGTAAAAGTTTAAAACACCACGAAACATTTTCTTATATAAATAAAATTAAAAATTAATAGAAGAGTAATGCTACATTTATATCACTCTTTTACACTATATTAGTTACATCATAATGTGGCATATGTCACAACCACACAAATTTTTAATTATTTTAAACTTTTAATATTATAATAGAATTTGTGTGGTTGTGACATATGTCACATTATGATGTAATAAAAATTGTGTAAAAAAGTGATGTAAATGTAACATTACTCTTAATAGAATCGTCAAATAATAGTAATAATAAACGGCTGCTAACTGGGAATTCTGGTAAAAATATAGAGAAATTCCATTAATTATAAGAAAATAAAAATTAACAGATCAAAGATATTTTAGACATTTAAAAAAAGGCTGAACGACTTATGCATACCCAAGGTTTATCGAAACGACAAGTGGGTACCCAAAAAGTTTTAAAACGACAAATAGGTATCTTCCGTCATGTTCTGATAGTGATTTTCATTTGATAATAGTGAAAAGACTAACATACCCTTAAAAGTTTAATATTTTAGATTTTTATAAATTTAAAAATTTTTAAAAAACCCCCTAGGTTTGCTAATTTGACTAAATACCCCGATATATAAAAATTTTATAAAATAACAAAAACACCCCCCTGCCGTCTAGACATATTCCTGCCACCACCTAATCGAACTGCCATATAGCTACGCATACGCACTCCTACTGGATGCGTGTCGTAACGCGAGATCTTTCATTTTTCGACAAGATCCGTGGGTGATCCGGCCTTAAAGGCCGGATCTACGGCCAACCGTCCGCCGAGACCGGAAACTTGTAGAAAAATTGTGTTACGCCACGCACTCCATCAGTCGTGTCGAACATGTCGATCCGGCATTTTTCGGCCAGATCCGTGGAGATCTGACCGGAAAAGGTCAGATCTGGCCGTCGAGGTCGAAAAAGGCCAGATCGGTGTGTTACGACACAGATCCGACGGGTCGTGTCGTGACACAATTTTCCGGCCGCCGATTCGGTGGTGGCGGAATCCGCACTATGGGTGGCGGGGTGTATTTGTTATTTTATAAAATTTTTATATATTTGGGTATTTAGTTAAATTAGCAAATCTAGGGGGTTTTTTAGAAATTTTTAAATTTATAAAAAACTAAAAATTAAACTTTCAAGGGTATTTTAGTCTTTTCACTATTATCTAATAAAAATCACTAACAGAATATGACGTAAGGTACCTATTTATTGTTTTAAAACCTTTTGAGTACCAACTTATTGTTTTGACAAACATTGGATATATATAAGTCGTTCTCCCTTAAAAAAAAAACTTCCAAAAGCTAACATCTGACAAAGTAGGGCTACTATCAGAACAGAACATAGACTCTTTTTTTTAATTCTTGATTAATTTTCTTATGTAAATTTCTCTATTATAATTTATAAGTACTAGTGAATAGTGATGGTTTTTTTTCTTTTAAATTTTTTAAGGCATGACTCTGATTATTGAAATTTATTGTGATATAATTTCAATTTTATCATAATCAAGTGGTAGATTTTCCAAAATTAGATCAATTAAAATATATTCTTCTAATAAATATCAATTTTATTGACCTCTCTTGAGCTTTATCTTAGTTATATGCAACCCTCTTAATTAACTTGAAAAATGAACAAAATTATCTAAACACTTAGGCTCTGTTTGGTTCACATTTTTACGTTTTTGGGAAAAGTTTTTTGAAAATAGTTAAAAAAAAAGTTGAATTGGGCGGATATTACGATGTAGGATTTATAAATTAATAAAATACCCCCTATGTTTTTTTTTTACAAAACACCTCTATAATAAAACATTAAAAGTTAACAAAAACACCCCCAATCCACCCATCAAATACGGACAACCGGCCACCATCGCCAGAGGGTGGCCGGAGTCGCTGTATCAGCGCATGACCGACTGGATCTTGCCGGCCGTGCGCCGATATGGCCTTTGCTAGCCAGATCTACGGTGGATGTGGCTAGCAAAGGCTAGATCTGGCCACATTTGCTCATCAACGACGACTAAAGATACTGCCGTTATTGACATCTGGTTACGGCCAAAGATCTGGCCGTCAATTACCAGATCTTTAGCCTTAGATCTGGCCGAAAAAAGGCTAGATCGGCGCACTACTGGCAAGATCCACCCGATAGTGTGCCATCCTACCAGATTCCAGCCAACTTCTGGCAGTGGAGGCCGGAATCTGGTATAATGTGGGTTTAAGAGTGTTTTTGCAATTTCGAAAAAAATATTTAGGGGTGTTTAATTAAATTAACAAATTTATGGGGTTTACCAAAAGTTGAATAATATTGGATAATATTGTGAGTTTTTGGGCATTTTACTGTTTAACTTTTTTGGGAAACCAACCAAACATAGCCTTAATATTTAATTGAAAGTGGTTTTCTAAATTTTTTTTTTTTTTTTAAAAAAAAAAAAAATCTTTAAATTATGATCCTTGATATCTCAAATAAAAGTTTGTATCAATAATACTAAACATACAAATTTTATGTATAAATTAATAGAAGAATAAATAAAAATCAATTCAATAAATATTCAACGAATAACGATAACTTATGTGTGGTAAAAACATACAAGTTTATATATATATATATATATATATATATATATATATATATATATATATATATATATATATATATATATATATTTAGTTTTGTTGTTATTGCATTGAAAGGAGCGTTACATTTTGACTTGTATTGAGAATCTTGTCATCTTGTTTACCTTCATTAATTGATTGAATAATTTAATTTAAATGATATTAATTTTGATTTTATAAATTTGAAGGAAACAATGTGCAGTAGCAGTGTGAAGGAATTAGCAGGAAAGAAGAAAAAGAAGATAGCTCTGCAACTAAATAATACTCTCAATCTTTCATGTCAAGAGAAGAAGAAACTTCTTGACGAGGAAGAAGAAGCCTTGCATAAACAAATACACGCTCTCCAAAAATGGGTACAATCTCATCTCATCCTTTAATTAACGGGTTAACATATTTCAATTTGTGATCGTAATTCAATGGTTTATAAGTTGATGAATGAACTATATGTTGAGCAGACAGATGAAATGGATACAATGAATGATCAACAGTTGAAGGAATATCTTCAAAATAGACCTCCAGAGTTAAAGACTATCAAGATCCAAAACACCAAACCAAGGCAAAAGGTATCAACATTATAAATAAATATGAAAAATCAAAAATCAAAATTACTGTTTAACTTACCTTAGTTATAAGAAGAAGTTTATTCACTTCACTCTTTAAAATTTGTTCGAATACTTTTATTTTCTTTATTCGGTTAAATGGGGAAGAAATTTTGAGTTATTTCTTTGTTATTATCATTTTGGCTTATTCCTATTTTGTAAATTTTAATTGTTTTGAAATCTCACATATTATGATGCAGGCTCGAAGAATTAAGAAGAGTAAATCTTCAAGTTCTTCTAATGGGATAATGGCATCAGTTTGGAAGTTTCATAAACCAGATAATAATGATTCTTCTGCAAATTCAGATGCCCAGAAATAAATATTTTAATTTCAGATTTCTATCACTGTATTTTTCTATGTCAATATAAGAACATGTTTGTAATGTTATGACAAAGCAACTATATCTGTATTATTAATTTAGTTTTATGCATATCTAGTTTTTGTCATAATTTTGTAAGCCATATAATATTTTTTTTTTTTTTTCACCTTTGGGATCAAAATCCTTACCTGCATTTGATTGTTCTGTTCATTTACATTATAGGATTCTGATTAGTGTTATTTTGCAAACCATGGAAAATCCACTTTTACATTCACACCATATTTTATAGGGAAATTTCAGCAATTTCGACTACGGTGAACGTTATCAGTTGTAGGAAATTACATGATCAATACGCACACCATCAATCACTTAATTTCCAAAAATTTCTCTCCTGTTTCATCCTCCAAAGAAATGCAATTTCAACAGTTTATAGAATATGTTAGTTTTTGTATTCTTTTAATCTTTTCTGTGTACATCCTCTCAATCTAAGCCTGTATACACCTTCCAGCAACAATCATTCTACCATCAGAAGCAACCCAAATGAAATACAAATAGGCAAAAATTCACTTAGCTCTTGCATTTCTCCCACCTTTTCTGCTAATGGCCTCACACAACCGGCAAGGCAACGTGTCAAGGCTTGCTGCACGAGCCTTCCCATAGTTACCCATAACACCGCATCTTCGCCATGCATGGTACTCTGCATAAGCCACAGGGTCATTAGCTAGGGCCTTGACATAAGAAGCCAATTTTTCCAAGGATCTGAATTTACTTCCATCTATTATTGAATGTGGTGGGACAAAATCCCAAACATTTAGGGCACCAAAATAGATGGGAACTGAACCAGAATCTAGAGCGTAAAATAGCTTCTCTGTCACGTAACTCTCGGTCACGGTGTTCTCAATAGCAAGTACAAACTTGTAGTGAGACATGGCACAATGTAAATGATCCCACCATCTTGGCTGGACACTGGCATCATTGTTGCATTCAGGATAGAGCGAAAGGGCCATGTCTGGGCCACCGACATTGTTCAAGCATTTGCCAAACGAATGGTGAGGCAGCAAGCTGAGGAGATTTTTGGCCAGCCGATTTCTTTGAGGAAGACAGCGTGATGAAGACCAATAAACAAGTGTATCCTTCAGATTTCAGAAAGAGAAAAAAGGTTAGAAGTATTTTTTTTGTTGAAAAAATCAGTGGAAACTATCAAAAGAAGCAAATAACTTCAGCTAACCCTTACATTGTTCTTGTAAGATGACACCTGATAATTTCGACCATTGTGAAAGAGTGCACCAGCATAAGTTGACTGTACATCATCTTTGGCATGATAACTAATAAATATATCCTCAAGGCCAGCCCGCTTCCTACCAGCCTCAAGATCCATGTATACACGAAGTGGATCGCCATTGCGTCTCTGAAAAATGTAAGGAACGCATTGAAGTTTGCTAGCATAGATGGCAGACAATGATGAGGCAAAATGCAAAACAAACAATTATTTGTACAAACCACCAAGTCAAACTATACCACAGAGGAAGTTGGAAAATGCTTGTAAAAATGAAAACAATTGAAAAAGCACAAAAACAAGAACTGCACATGGAACATCAATATGATAGCAACCGGTAAGTTGTTACATTAAACAACACTGTCAAGATGCCAAGATGGTGGCTGTCCATGCACTCATTTTTTTGTCATTATGCTCCTGTTATGCATATCCAGTGTCATATGTAACACTTGTAAAATTTGCCAGTGACCATACAATTCAAACCATTAAATTCAAGAGATTCAAGATACAAAGATATTGCTAGTCAAAGAAACAGATTTAAGTCACATACACAATCGCAGGCTGAGAATTTTTGCAACTTTAAAGTTATGAAACTATTTGTATGTTTACATAACAAAAATAAACTAACTAATAATTTTAAAGCCTTTAGTATCTATTATTCATCATACACAACATACAAATATGATAAATATTTAATCCATTTGTTACTTTTAAAGCTTATACTTTCTAGTTGGAATTATCACTGTATGGCCTGCTTTCAGGCTTTTGGTTTTTCAATTTTTATATCCCTCCCTGTCTCTACTATTATCTTTAGCTGATCATCTCTTTCTGTTAAAATGTACTGACCACGTCCCTAAATCTAATGAACAGTCTTGTTCTCTAAGAGGATCTTCACTCTTTGAATCAAACAAATGATTCAATCTCCTCTACGCATTGTATAATGCTATAAAAATGAGAGCATTCTCTAATCCATGATGAGATTTAAGGCTTGTGAGCACAACACCATTTTACTTCTTCATTCACTACGTAAGAAAGTTGTTCCTCACCATATTGCATTACCAAAGTGTATCTAATGAAAAAACATATAGAAGTTTATTCTATTTGCTCAAAAAGCCTGTACAGTACATATACTCAAAAAGCAAGGAAAAATTAGGCATCTATACTTTCTACAGAAGGCCCAAAAGTCACTATAGATGAAAATCGATGTGATAAAAAGAATTAACTAATTACAATGCCATTTTCTAATTTTAAGCAACTCTTCCAAAATTTCTTGCAAGTTTCCAGACGACTTTGGTAATTTCTGAAGCTAATGTATATGCCTATTACATCCAGTGGCGAAATTTGAAACCACATTTATTCTCTATATATGGGACATCCCAGACTTGCAGACTAAACCGCCATAGAACTTTCAACAACCAAAACAAGGGCATATTGTCAATGCCTTAATCCAATCCTCAGTCTATTAACATTCCGAAACATTGTGCTACTCTAATTTTGCTTTAAAACCAAATCAATAGCTAAAAGTTAGAGAAATAAGACCATAAAACCAAACCGATAGGACTGGCAAATAAATGAAGATATGGATCAAGCCTGCCAATACTATTATCCACCAACTCCAGAACTTGGCCTAATCACCGGAAATTATCCTCCTAAATCATGTCATTACCATCTACATTATCCTCTAAGTCAATTATTGAACGTTTTAGATTTCATCATATACACATATATAACAGATCAAAATTTTATGACTACAATTCAAATCTCATCCCAAAGATTTCAAATTTACAATCATTATCCTTTAAACAAACAAAAAGCATAAATTTTTAAGATTATGATGAAGAATGGATACCTGAATCGGAGGTGTGGTGGTCTCAAACAACAAGGCGTCAGGTTTATCAGCAAGAACCGAAGATTTAGTCCACAAACAACTCAACCCACATCGACAAGAATACAAATTATCCAAATTATCAGGAATCCAAGTCCAACCTTTAACAAGAAGACTAACGTGCTCCATTTTCAACCCATCACACTTTCCCTCGCCATCTTCTTGCAACGAACCCGACCCACTAGAAACTGACTTCGACCCGGTTTGATTCCTGTATTTCTCTCTGAATTGGGCGCAACCTACTTGAGAGTCCCATTTCCTGAACGCACTTAACACGTCGGTGAAGGGCTCCGGCGTGGATTTAGGAGGGGGAAAGCTTGGATCCACGTGCCGCCGTGCGTGAATTGAGGTCGAAACGGATGGGAATTCGAGGAAGCCTGAGAAGAAGAGAAATAAGAATGTGAAGAAAAACATCAGAGTTATTGTGAAGGTGTTTAAGGGCTTTAATTGCATGATAATTTGAGACTTCGACTCTCAATTGGGTTCGCTTTTTCCTCTTTAGACGGATCTCAGAATTTTGATTTGAGACTTCTAGACTTTAGACTTGCAGATTTGTTTGACATTTTTATATCTTTTTTTTTGAAGAAGAAGAAGAAGACGAGGAAGATGGGAATTAATCAACGAACTAGTCACGACGACTTGTAAATGTAATAGAAGCGTAGCGGTCTGATTCTGGCGTCTGACTAACATGGGTGGGTGGGCAAGAAAATTGAAAACCCGAACCGGACCCGTTTGATTTGGGTTTTTTATGATGTATCCCAAGTTGGCGGTAATGGGAAATTATGGTTCTAACCACCGTCGGATGGTTTGATACTCTGATGGTAAAAGAACAAAGTAGAAATGATCTTTTAAGATGAGTCTCTTTGATGGTAATAGAGTAAGAGGAAGATATAATATGGTCTTCCGAGTTCGAATTCCCACGACTGATAATAGGGGTGGTGTTAGGATTCCACATCGGGATCTCACACCATCAAGTGTGGTACTTAAGCCTAGAGGTTTCCCACTTATCAGACCAGTCTTTTGGGTTGAGCTCTTCCTTGGGCTTGAGTTCTAACATTGGTGTTTTTCATTGAGAGTTGGACTGCAGAGAGCTACTTATAGGCTAGATTAAAGTACAGTGTGCTCTCCTTGGAAGAGGGGTACTGCATCGAATAACTAATAGGTAAGTAAAGCCGCCCAAAAGGGAAAAGGGCTACCGTCGGGTTAGTGTCGATAGAGTAAAAGCTCTTGTGGACGTCAACTCTTGAGGAGGGGTGCAATGTTAAGATCCTACATCAGGATCTCACACCCACCAAGTGTGGTACTTAAGTCTAGGGGCTCTCCCACCTATCAGGTCGGTCTAGTGGGTTGGGCTCTCCCTTGAGCTTGAGTTCTAACAGGTTGTCACTGAAGCTATTACCCGATCGATAGTTCTAAAGTTTTAGGGGATTAATTGAGGTTCGTGTAAACTGGCTGGACACCCTCGATCATTAAAAAAAAAAAAAAAAAATTATCATACTAATGTAATGAGATTGTCTAATTAGATGTTGTAGATACGAGTGACCATATATGACTAATTTTAATAGAAAGATTTTATCATATCAGCATGGTGGCATAGCAAGACTGTCTTTAGAACTATTTTTTCTTGTTTTCCACTCTTACATCGGCTTACTTATATAATACTATAATCTAAACCAACATAATAATGTAGATGTAGTGAAATTGTCTAATTAGATTTCCGCAGATATGACCAATAATATGTGATTAATTTTTATTCAAACCATCTCATCATGTCAACATTGCCATGTGGCAAGATGGTCCTCCTAAGTATTTTTCTTATCTCTAACTCTTACGTCTACCCATTTGTGCAATACCATAACCTAAACCAACCCTACTTGAGCTTCGATGATATTAATTTAGCCTTAAGGTTGTATGGACAAATTAATTCTATATTTTTTTCTACTTGAGCTTGTCATTAGTTGAAAACAAAAATAGCCTTAAGTTTAAACCAATTGATCAATTAAAGAAAACAAATTAATTAATTTCTGAAAAAATAACGATTTATTTGTTTATAATGAGTGACGGAACTTATTTACGAACTGACTAAGTACAAATTATCCTGTTAATATTATGAGATTGGATTATAAGTATAATATTACCATATTCAATTTGGATTAGACAAAAATGAACCAAATCAAACCGTGCACGCCAGTCACCTGGTAATAGGTACTAGCTAGTCATCCAAAAAAATTTATTTGACTAACGTGACTTGTATTAGATAGTAGCATTTAAATGTCTAGGGTTTATTGAATACATCCAGTACAATTATGTGGTGTGTCTAACACGTTAATTCAATGAAAAATCAGTTAAGCTATGACAATACTTTTTTACCCTCTAATTAAATTCTATCAATCACCCCCCAAAAATGTTAATTCACACTATTCAAAGAAGTTTTATAAAAAATTTCAATCATCCAACAAACTTTATCATTTTACTTATTCACCCCAAAGGTTTTTAAACAAAGTTTCTCATCTTACAATCAAAACCTCACCATCAAGACTCATGCCCAAATTCAATCAAAATCTAATATTTGATATATATCAATAATCTCTCAATTCAACCTCCAAAAATATAAAAGTACACCTTAATTTATAAATGAAATATCAAAAATATATTTGTCCCCGTTAACTTAACAAACAATTTTAACGTAATGGGGTTAGGATTGTATTTCCGAAACCAGTGGGAGTTTAGCGTTATTCATGAAATATGTGGGGGTTACTAAAAAATCCCTTCCCAGAAATACTAAAAGATGAAAGTGATTTTTAATTCTAAAATTAATTAACATGTGACAACACATGCAAATTGATGTGTAAATAAATATATCACATCAAATAATGGCGTGATATATTGATTACACTGTAAAATTTCTAAGAGTACGTAATTGCTTTTTATTACTAATGTTATCAAAAATATGTTTATCATTTTAAGTAACACAATGATAGAGCAAATTAACCCCATAGGTTGGCCTATGCCACTAGCGATCAAGGAAGTTTACTTTTTTTATTCAATTTTTGAGTTCAAACCTTAAAACTATTTATCATATTGTGACTTATCTGATCTTTTAGGCTTGTAAAGTGTTCAATAGACTACAGTTATTAATTAAGAGTTTGTAATATGTTAAATAGACCTTTGAGATTTGTTGAGGTATATACAAATGGATTCGAACACCCCAGTTACCAAAAAAAAAAAAAAAAAGATAGAGCAAATTTAAAAACATAATAATAAAAAGATAAAAAAGAATCAAAATATTAACAAGTTTGAAGTTTGAGATAAGGTAATAAAAAATATGTTTATCGTTTCAAGTAACACAATGATAGAGCAAATTAACCCCAAAGGGTTGGTCTGGGCCGCCTAGCTATCAAGGAAGTTTACTTTCTTCATTGAATTTTTAGGTTCAAACATTGTGACTTATCTGGTTTTTTAGGCTTGTAAGATGTTCAATAGACTACAGTGATTAGAGTTTGTAAGGTGTTCAATAGACCATAGTAATTAATTGAGAGCCTGTAAGGTATTAAATAAATCTGTGAGATTAGTTGAGATACATGCAAGTTGACTTGAACACCCTAGTAAAAAAAATAATAATAAAAAAATAAAAAAGAATCAAATTATTGACAAGTTTGAAGTTTGAGATAAGATAGACTTGACTCAAAACAAAAGAAAGATGCATGGTGTTTTATTTTGTTTTATCATTTGCAATGTCTTTTCTTCGCCTTCACAAAATGGGGATATGGGAGGGCTTTGGTTTTCTTTGATAATTAGCTTCACATAAAGCTCAATGCCCAACATATTTCCATAACACTCGGCTATGGAAGTAGCTAGAGACATGGGCACCTCCAGCCCCCAATATGATAACTACGGGCTATGTTTCCCCACCCCGGATGTTTTGGTGGAAAAATCAACCCTCCAAGATTTCAAAAACTAACATTGGCACCCTTGACATTATCTTTGTCAATATCAGTTTTAACTTGAACAGTCTCTAATTCATGACTCATTTACGCTATCACTCCTAAGGTTTAATGAAAAAATATAGCCCTCCAAGTCTCAAAAACTAACGTTCGTATCCTCAATGTTATTTTTCATCAATATCCATTTAGTACGTGACTATCTCTTACTAATGATTTATCTAGATCGTTATCCACAAGCATCATTGTAAAATTTACCCCTGATTCGACACAAGAAAATGGTCTTAAGGTTGAGTAGAACCAACCCTCCCAATATTTAATATTTTTAATTGTAATAAGTTAACCCAAAGTTGCAGGGCTGGACCGTCTTTCCGCTAAACCTCAGGTGTGGCATATTGTAACCCTAATAAATGACAGTCAAACCTCTGAACTTTTCTGTGTAGATTGCACGTGCTTGTATGCACTTTGCATGTACTTAAGGATTGGGTAAGTCCACGTTAAGTTCATCTTCTGCACCTTTCAATCTTCCCTCTCTTTCTGTACATACCTTATCTTCTCAATCAATGGCACACTTCCCAAGCTCTATATATAGCCATTTACACATCCAATTTAATTTCAATTCTCTAGTGTCTTTGGTATACCGATTATGCCGAAGAAAATTGATCATGAGCTCGAAGGAAGATATAGAAGAGCTCCAAAAGGGCACTTTGTGGTGTATGTTGGTAGTGATGAATTGAAAAGGTTTGTTGTTCCCATGTCTTTCTTGAAGGTTCCCCTTTTCCAGCAATTGCTACATAAATCTGCTGAGGAGTTTGGTTTCTACAACAACAATCGAATCATTCTACCTTGCGACGAATCTACATTTCGAGGCCTCATTAAACCTCTCTCTAAACGTGCTTTACTGATTGATCTCTGCAACACGAGATTTACAATCTCTAACAATGATTGATACTACTCGATAATGTTCGTTGGTGTTTTTCATGTTGTATATATTTTTTCATGTTGCATGTGTTCATGCATGGCGAACAAGTTATGCGCATGGCCAGCGTGAAATAAGCCAGAAAATATTTTAAGTGTAAGTTTTCTATCATCTATGTTAATGTGTCTTGTATCACCCTAACATGACATTCATATTGCCATAAATATATTTCGTTCTTCTGACTTGGGCTAATATACAGCATTATACAAATGTATATTATAAGTTTTACATTTTTAATTTATAAATTTTACGTTAATATATTGATACAATGTTGTATCGTAACAAAAAACTTATTCTTTCCTATTACTTTAATTGAAAATCACTAAAGAGGGCATCATCAATTTAACCAAACTAAAAAATCACGCTTCTCTTCTCGCCCTAAACACTTTCTATGTTTTGAATTAAATTTGAAAATTTATTTAAAATTCAATCACCCATTCTGTTTTGGTTTCTACTCAGTTCATTACTTAATGTGAAGAAATGTTTAATAGTTGCCAAGAGTTTTTTTTTTTTTACCGGAATGTCTGGGCCAGCTTGCACGCACCTCGATTAATTTATAGAGTCTATTGAACACCCTACAAAAAAATTTGAAATAGCAGTTTTATGGATGAATAAAATTAAAATCACTCATTAGAATAAAGAAACGATTGGTTCCTAAGTTTTTAAATATTAAAAACATTGAATGAAGTTCACAAAGAATTTGGGATTTATGAGTGTGCAGGGAGGAAGGTGAAGATGATGGATAATTTTGGAATATATATTTCAATGAATTTTTTAAATTAATATAATCTAATTTGGAGCTTAAAAAGAATTTTAGTGAAATTTAAATAACACCACTAAAAAAAATGGGGCCTTATCAGGATAGGCTCAGCCCATTATTAGGCTTGCCCATGTGGTTCAACATCAGGCCGGAAAGGCCCAATCATTTGACCTCACCAATCCGGCCTTGTAATAGAATAATAAAAATTGGTTTTTGTAAGAATGCAACCATTTTATCTTTATTTTAAAGATATTTTCTCAAATTAATAGAATAAATTCTACCTTTTTTATAACCTTGATTGGATGATAGAATTTATCAATCAAAATAAATAAATTTGTAATCACGGGACATAACTACCATTACCCCTCGACACAATATTCCTTAAACCGCGCAACCGAGAAAACCATCAACAACCAAACCTAATATCTATTAAATTTTTCATATCCAATAATAGTTCAACTAAAAGCTCACCAACTCTTAACGAAAAAGAAATAGAGAACAAAAATACAATAAAATGGTGACATGATGGAAATAGCAAAGTCATATTTTACATTGTATATATTATTTAATTAAGATATTCTAAAGTTTGAAGTCTCTTTCTTGAAGATCTCATACACATAAATGATAAAACATGGTTGCATGCTCATTATTCTTTATAATGAAAATGGATAAGATCTCCACTTCACTTTTAGTTGTAACTTTTGATTTTCCCTATTCAAAGTTCAAACACGCTTTTC
Organism: Pistacia integerrima; assembly: GCA_026225825.1. Lineage (NCBI taxonomy): Eukaryota > Viridiplantae > Streptophyta > Magnoliopsida > Sapindales > Anacardiaceae > Pistacia > Pistacia integerrima. Next base: position 15,970,065 of record CM047745.1, on the reverse strand, counting down.
TTCTCCAACTTTTTATTCTTCCACTAACTAAATTCTTTTTAAGGTTTGAATATTCTCTAAATCAGTGAAGGTTTCTTTCTATAAATAAGAGTTGAATTCATATCTGAGACTGCTTTAAATTAGATAGATATTCTGCGTTATCCATATATCATATATATACTACATAAATGTGAAAGTAAATATACGTGCCAGGCAAAACTTATACATAAGGGGATGTATAAATAATATTCTTAAATAATAATAATAGCTTTTGAATCCATCCATAATGATATGTGATTGACGAAATTAGTAAAGAATAATTTTCTTTTTATATTTTTTATATTCTTAAAGTACACTCTATCAAAATAATGGTTAAATTATACCAATTTAAATTAATACACCTGTCAAAAAATTAAATTATAATATTTGGACTCGTATATTAAATAATCATCCTCGTGAAAGATGACAGTATAATGAATACTCTCGTAATAAAACCTCACCTTATAGGCATGGGAAGTGAATATTCTCACAAGGAAATGAGAATCTAGGGAAATTATATAGGTTTAGTCTATCTAGTTGTAACCTTTGATTTTCCCTATTCAAAGTTCAAACGCACTTTTCATTTCCAACTTTTTCTTCTTCCGCTAATTAAATTCTTTTTAAGGTTTGAATATTCTCTAAATCAGTCAAGGTTTCTTTCTATAAATAAGAGTTGAATTCATATTTGAGACGGCTTTAAATTAGGTAAATATTCTATGTTATCAATATGTCATATACTACATAAATGTGAAAGTAAATATACGTGGCGGACAAAACTTATACATACGGGGATATATAAATAATATTCTTAAATAATAACAATAATAATAGCTTTTGAATCCATCCATAATGATATTTGATTGACGAAATTAATAAATAATAATTTTCTTTTTATATTCTTAAGGTACACTCCATAAAAATAATGGTTAAATTATACCAATTTAAATTAATACACAAATATATAATCCGTCAAAAAATTAAATTATAATATCTAGACTCATATATTAAATAATCATTCTCGTGAAAGATGATGGTATAATGAATACTCTCGTAATAAAACCTCAAGTTATAGGCATGGGGAGTGAATATTCTCACAAGGAAATGAGAATCTAGGGAAATTATATATGGTTAGTCTATCTAATTAATTATCTTAATACAAAGTCAAATCGAAGTTAATTGGTTCATTTAGCCACCAACCATATAAATCAATGAATCACGGCGAAACAACCTCAATACATATCAAAATGTTATTTAAGTAATTATTTTATAAATGCCCTATACTATGTTATGATTATGAATTCATTCAAGGCATATTTTAATACGCCTATTTTATTCCATTTGGTAAAGTCTAATAAAGAAGACAAGATATAAGTAATTACTTCCATCCATTATTAATATACCATGGATTTATCTCTTACTTTGTCTTAAATAGTAGGACTCATTGTGTATTCCCTTTAATTCGAATTCATGACTTCATTAAAAAAACGCGCTCTGAATCTTACTATTTGAGATGGGGAAAAAATAAATTTACAATATTTTGACGATAAAGCAAAGTGTTTTAATATTTATATGATATACACGAGTAAGATCATTTATTAATTGAATTACGTTTATGGAAAACAAAAAAAAAAAAAAAATTGTCCTAAAATGAAATGGATGCTCGTGAGTTCAATGTATAAAATAAAGATGAATGGGAAAGAGATAAAATTTCTAGGAATTTACACCAAAAGATTTAATTGTAATATTGAATTTAGTGCACATATCCAACTAGCATTTGACTGCAATTCAACCTCTCTAATTGCATAATCAATATGTCTTATTCTATATGCTCTTTACAAACCCATGTCGGCAATCTTATAATCTAAGTTTATTTATTTAATTTAGATTGTATTATTTTATGCTTTTTTTTTTAATTTAATATACATATAACTTGATCATCATGTGTTTATTTTATCAAAAAGCACAATTATTAAGTTAATCGGCACCAATGTCCATTATCATCGATCAACGTTTCTTCTTCTTATTATTATTAGAGATATTATATTAAATAACTAAACTCAATTTAAAAATTATATGTTTTTGAAAGTATCTTGGGAAATAATTATATTTTAAAATTTCATCATTCTTTGAACCAAAATACTATTTTCGTAACTTAGAAACTCAAACTGACAGGTATCTATCTATCAATGACAAATAGAAAACAAGGTTATTATCAATCACTGATAGACGATACAAATAAAATTCTAATACAGAACAAATTCTCTCAACTGATTCTCAAATTTTGAAGTGGAGCCATTTTTTTAAAAACTTTTATGAACGGAACAATTTCTCAACTCATACCAAAAAGAGGGTTCTTTAATATAATTCCCTTTTTATTATTAAAAAATTCATTACTCATAAAAATCAATTTAATTTTTCGGTGGATTAAGTATTAACTTTAAGTATATCAAGGCAAATATATATATGTGAGTGTATATTGCAAATATAATGCATTTTTTAATATTTTAGGATTTATTTACATAATTAAACCCCTAACAATTATAGATTATTCTGATATGTTGATCTTATAAATATGTAAAATTATTATTTTATTTCAATTTGTGCATCATCCATCCGGCAGCATTGCTCAAGCTGAAGAATTCGCATTAGTAAAATCAATTAAGATTCTTTTTGCCGTTGAAATTATAAAAATTAATTATATTTGCTAATGTTTAATCATTTAATTAATCAATTAATTATCATTATGATGGCCGAAAGGTGTAAATATTTTATGTAATAATAGTCAACATAAAAAGGAAGTCACATTGTTGTTAGCCAAATTTTAAATAATATCTCTTATAATAAGAAAATTAATAAACTAACACTTCTATTAATTTAAGTAATTGTGTATTTAGAAGCATTTTATACATAATTAAAGTTAATATAGAGAAAAGTATTTTAAAGATAAAAAAATAATTGTTATTAAAGGGTTTTTTTTTTTTTAAATAGAAAAAAAAGTTTTTAATGACATGTATTGTTGTTTTTAGGAATAAAAAATATATATATAAATTGAAGTGTTTTTCTTTTCATTAAGAAAAAAACAGAAAAAAAATTTTAATTTTTGTTTATAAAAAAGGGTTATTGTTATTTTTTTAAAGAGGTTAGTATTAACAAAAAAAAAAAAAAAATGGAGTACGAGTCAAGTCAGATCGGATTTTTGGGGTCTGAGTAACTTTGCACACACCACTTGTAATGAGGGAGTACCCAGATGATATTTCTTTAATATTTATGTTAATGTATTAAAGAAATAAATTAAAGTTTTTTTTTTAATTAATAAAATGCAATTCAATGTATTGAATTAGAAGCAACTAAGCTTGGCCAGCAATGTTATTATTGGGAAATTTTATTTAAATGGGGTCAACATTCTTATATACATAAACAAATATTTACTCAAAGTTTGCTCCTCAAATTCATGCCGCAAAAGGGGATTCACCTTATTTTATTTTATTTATTTTCTTCAATTTGCTCAGTGGGAAAGGCATAAATTAATATTAATGACTATCTTCAATATAACACTTGTTATTTATCTTTATACCATCTGTTTCCTTTTGTGCGCCTTTGATATAATTTTTAAAAATATTTAAAAGATTCTTTATGATAGAAAAATAACAATAATTCTTTGTTGTACGTAAGACTTTAACTCAACTTATTCGTATAAACAACTGTATGTTTTCTATTTCAAGTTGCTTGTTAGAATTTGTTTTCGATCTAGGTTATTTTTTGTTACATGTTTATTCATTCATAAATATTTTCTCGTGTATGATTTAGATTGTTTCAAGCGTTATGTCAAATAAGAGATATTATTATAGATCATTCAAGGTTTATTTAATTTTTCAATATTTAAAGTTTGAAAAACGTTATGGAATCTCCTTGTTAGGCTTTTTTTCGATATCTTTATAAGGATTTTTTGTTATATATTTTTTAAAAAGATTTGATGATTAAACCAACTTATAAAAAAAAATGTAATTCTTTCTTTAAAAATATGGAAATTGATCAAATTAAACTATTGAAAGTCTACAATAATAATCTCATCAATCAAATTAAACCACTAAGGTTTGGTCAGATCTCCAAAATCCCCTCAACTACCAGTAATCATATAAAACCTCCTGTCGTTTATCAAACGTTAATATAAATGACAATTTATATAGTGGTTCGGTTAAATACTGTTGTCACCCTTGGCCATAAATATACAGTCAGACGTGTGTTATGACTTGTTTTAACCTTCATTTGACAACCTTGATGGGATTTTATTAATGTTTGATAGATGATACATGATAAGGGATTTTGCATCATTACTAATAGTTGAGGGGGTTTTAAGATTAATCAAATCTCAAGGGGTTTAAATTATTATTCCAATTTATATATATGTGGCATTACGATGATATTATATATATAAATGAGAATAATAATTGAAGAAAGCGTGCATTGTTAGGTGAATATGAGATGAAATCCAATTGGATTGAAGTTTTGTCAATGATATGAGAATTAATGATTAAATATATGGTATTTATTAATAAAATTGTCCCCACGCTTCTCTATGTTTCCGATTACAGTTTACAAGCTATCGATTAATTTTTTAGCAAACTTTTGTTTCCCACCCGAGGTTTACCAAAATTCGAAGTTTATACCGGTGGTTATATTTATTTCAGATATCCATCCTTAATTTAACACCGTTTCTTTTATTTTAAAAGTTGAAAGGTAAAAGCGTCAAAACCCTATTTCTCTCAAATCTTCTTCTTCTTCGTTGTCTCTCCTCCATTATAACACAGTAACTCTATTTTAAAGAGAGAAGAAAAAGAGGAGAAGAAGAGGAAGAATGGGTATTTAAAAAAAAAATGTGTAAAATGGAGTTCCCGTGTCAGAATGGAGGAGAGACGAAGAAGGAGATGGGAGGGCAGTCAATGGTGGTGAGTTGAGAGAAATAGAGTTTTGATGCTTTTACCCTTTAACTTTTAAAATAAAAAAAACGGTGTTAGATTAAAGGTGGGTATCTATAATAAATATAACCACTGGTATGAACTTGAAATTTTGGTAAACTTCTTGTGGGAATATGTCGTTTGCTCTTATTTTTTATATCATATATAGGCAAGTTGAATTATCAGATTAGGTTGATAGGTGGCCTGATCCACGTGATTCAAATATGTTCCAACACATTTTCCACGCGTGATTTTTTATTTACCATGAAAACAATGTTTTAACTATTAAATTACAATATTTTCTAATTTCATCACCAACTCATTTAGACTATATAAGAATTTAGGTTTGTTTGATATAGGATTTAAATATAGTTTTTTGTTTTTAAAATAAGTGATGCAATAAATCTTCTGAAAATATGTAACCAGTTTTAGAATACAATAGTAAAAAATAGTATATAATTAAAAAACGATTAAAAGTCGTTTTCATAGTTTTCTACAACTTTTAAATTTTATATTAAACATTTTTCGAATATTAAAAATACTAAGATACAACTCAAATATTAGAATCATGTTTCAGTTTTTTTAAATTATTTTTGAATCACAAACCAAACAAATAATTTTCCACACCACAATTCTTTTTAACACATATTCATCCAAAACAAATGGATAATACGACATAAAAGTAGCGGGTTAAGTTTAATCTTATATGAGTAGACACGGTTATGACATGAATCTCTTTAATAATCTAATATATTAATAAAAATAAAAAACTTTAAATAATTGAGGGGACTAATTTTATTAAGTTTATTTTTATTATCACTGAAGATTTTTTTTTGGGTGGTTAATTTATTATTTTAATAATTTTGTTATACTAATTTGAATTTGTATAAACATAGTTAAACAAATTGACACATAATTATTTATAAATGTGTCGTATTAGGATTGAAGCATTTCACATTATTAATTAAACATATTTAAAAACAAATACGGCATGGACACGATTTGTTAATGCGAAATATCACCCTTACTTGAATCAGTGACTCTTTATTCATCTTGATTCCAAATATTTTTATAATCAATGGGTTATAAATCCATCACTCTATGACTCAATCAGTGACTCTCTATTCATCTTGATTCCAAATATTTTTATAATCAATGGGTTATAAATCCATCACTCTATGACGTTAAACCAATTATCTAATAATATAAAAAAAATAAAAAAACTATATATATATTAGCCAAAAATGATGTCGTCTAAAACAACAAAGAGAAATATCAAACTGAAAAAGATAGGGATCAAAACTGAATTTGACTTGCGCTAGCTTCCATTATTGAAATTGATGTACAATTTATATATGTTTTTTAATTAAATTCTGATTTTTTTTATGTATTGGCTTGTTTCTCTTTTGTCATTTTTAAATTTTATTTTATTAATAAGTATATAATATATAAGGGTCAAAAATGAAATTTTAGTTATGTCTTTATTGATGTTTTTAACCCATTGGATCATTTGTTCATTTATACCAAGAAATGGGACATAAAAATAAAATTATTAAAATAACAAGAAACAAAAATAAATAAATTATCAAACTGAAATTCAATCAACATAGCAATATATCATTTTGGATTTAATATGCTTTTTTATTTCTTTTTGTAAAGCAATATTCGCATGAGGTATAATATTTTCTCTTTTTAAAATTTTATGCGATTCCAATTTTATATCCATATTTGTGAAGCGAGTTCGAAGATTTTTCAAATATCAAAAAATAAAAAATTTGAGGATAAGGTGTAGTTTTAATATGAAAATACTATGTAATTATAAGTTTGATATAAAGTTATTATCGCTCACCATTTTTTTGAAAAGTATTATTATCGTCTTGAAAATGGCTTAGTAAAAATTCTCCGTAAAATTATTATTTTATTTCAATTTGTGCATCATCCATCCGGCAGCATTGCTGAAGCTGAAGAATTCGTATTAGTAAAATCAATTAAGATTCTTTTTGCAGTTGAAATTATAAAAATTAATTATAATTGCTAATGTTTAATCATTTAATTAATTAATTAATTATCATTATGATGGCCGAAAGGTGTAAATATTTTATGTAATAATAGTCAATATAGAAAGGAAGTCACATTGTTGTTAGCCAAATTTTAAATAATATTTCTTGTAATAAGAAAATTAATAAACTAACACTTCTATTAATTTAAATTATAGTGTATTTAGAAGCATTTTATACATAATTAAAGTTAATATAGAGAAAAGTATTTAGAAGATAAAAAATAATTGTTATTGATTTTTTTTTAAATAGAAAAAAGAAGTTTTTAGGAATAAAAAAATATAATAATTGAAGTGTTTTTCTTTTCATTAAGAAAAAAGACCAAAAAATATTTACATGTGGGTATTTTGAAAATATTCCAAATTTTTTTTTTTAAAGAGGTTAATATTAATAATAAATAGAGTATGAGTCAGGTATCGAGTTTTTGGGTTCCAGGTAATTTTGCACACCCTACTTATAATAAGGGAGTACCCAGATGATATTTCTTTAATATTTATATTAATGTATTAAAGGAATAAATTGAAGTTTTTTTAAATTAATAAAATGGAATTCAATGTATTGACCATTGAGTTAGAAGCAACAAAGCGTGGCCAGCAATGCCATAATTGGGAAATATAATTTAAATGGGGTCAACATTCTTATATATAAACAAATATTTACGGAAAGTTTGCTCCTCAAATTCATGCCGCAAAAGGGGATTCACCTTATTTTATTTTATTTATTTGCTCAATTTGCTCAGTGGGAAAGGCATAAATTAATATTAATGACTATCATCAATAATTCAATATAACACACTTGTTATTCACCTTCATACGGTGTGTTTTTCGTAAGTGAATGATATAAATTTTAAAAATATTTAAAAGATTCTTTATCATAGAAAAATAATAATAATTCTTTGTTGCAAGATTTTAACGCAACTTGATCATATAAACGATTGTATGTTTTCTATTTCAAGTTGTTTGTTAAAATTTGTTTCCGATATAAGTTATTTTTTATTACATGTTTATTCATTCATAAAAATGTTATGAACCTTCTTATTAGGGGTTGTTTTTTTTTTTTTTTGGATATCTTTATAAGGTTTTTTTTTTTTTTAATATAATTTTTGGAAAGATTTGATAGTTGAACCAACTTATCAAAAAATTAAAAAAAAAATGTGTAATTCTTTCTTTAAAAAAATGAAAATTGATTAAATTAAACTATTGAAAGTCCACAATTGTAATCTCATTAATCAATATACAAAGTTGTATTAAATATTCCGATTGGAAGCGTGATAAGTGATGTAAACGATAGGGATCTATCATCTCGAGCAATCCATCACTTGCGCACAAAATTTATATAGGGATAACTCCTTTAAACCATCTGAGGTTTGTTTAATTCTTAAAAACCCTCTCAATTACTATTAATGATGTAAAACCCTCCGTCGTTTGTCATATGTTAACATAATTGACAATTTACATAGTTGTAGAGGTTAAATACTATTTTCACCCTTAACAGGTGTGTTTGGTTCAAAGAATGTTATATTATTAGGAATGTTATATCAATTGAAAGATAGATTACCTTAAAAATTACTGAATATATTTAAGGAAATGTGTTTAGTTGGTTGGAAAAGAATTGGTGGGCATGTTATATTAATATGTTTGGTTGGGAGGAATAAATTAGTGGGTATCTTATATAATTTACTAAATTACCCTCATTTTTAAATATTAATATAATAATATTTTTATTATTATTTTTTAAACAATTTTTTTAACCCTCTATATTTCAGATTTAGCTAAAATACCCAAACAAAAAAAGTTTAAAACTTAACAAAACACTCCCACCCACCCCAAGCCACTGTTCGTGGCTGTGAAAGTGGAGAACTGGACGTGAAATGCTAGATATGGTTGTTTCCGACCATAGATTTGCTGGAAACAACCTTATCGGCGCACGACCAGCTTGATATGGCTGGTGGTGCGCCATTCCATTGCTGGTTTCTGGCGGCTGCTAGCTAGATTCAACCACCACCCTTAGGTAATTTTTTTGAATTTCGAGGTATTTGTGTCCTAAAAACTTTGTATAAGGATAAAATAGTTAATTGATATTTTTGTAAATTGTTTTTAAAACAAGGGCATTATTGTCCTAAAATTTTATTAATGAGGATAAAATTGTAACAAAAATAAGATTATCAAATAATCTTAAAATACTTAGGAAAATTAAAGTAATCAAATTATCTCCTATATTACCAATAGTAACTATTATTACTATTGAAAGATTACCGAAATCTTATATTGCTTGACAACCAAATATAGTAATAAAGTACTATAAGATGACATTACCTCAATAATCTCATATAAACCCCAACCAAACACACCGGGGTATTTGCTTATAACAACGTAAGGGATAAGTTCTTTAAACCCCCCAAGGTTTGGCCAACGATAAATCCCTCTCAAGTGTGTGTGTTATGACTATCTTACCTCTTATCTGACAACTTTAGCGGGATTTTATTAATGTTTGACAGATGCATGGGGTTTTGCATAATTGTTGGTACTTGAGGGGGTCTTTAAGTTATTATTCCAATATATATATAACATTACGACTATATTATATATATAAATGAGAAATAATAATTGAAGAAAGCGTGCATTGTTATGTGAATATGATATGAGAATTAATAATTAAATATATGGTATTTATTAAGTGTAAGCAAATTTATTTATAAAATTGTCCCCACGCCTCTCCATGTTTCCAATTACAATTTACAAGTAATCGATTAATTTTTATATCATATAGGCACGTTGAATTATCAGATCAGACTGATAGGTGGCCTGATCCACGTGATTAAAATATGTTCCAACTCATTTTCCATGATTTCTTATCTAACATGAAAACATTGTTTTAACTATTAAATCAAAAAATGATTAAAAGTCGTTTTCATAATTTTCTATAACTTTTAAATTTTATTTAAACACATTTATAATATTAAAAATATTAAGTTACAACTCAAAAATTTGAATTGTGTGACTATTTTTTAAAATTATTTTCAAATTACAAATCAAACAGATAGTTTTTTGCGTTTCTTTTTAACACATATTCATCCAAAATAATGGGATAATACGACACAAAAATATTTGGTTAATGTTAATCTTATATGAGTAGACACTATAATGACATGGATCTCTTTAATAATCCACTATATTGAAAAAAAAAAAAAAATTTAAGTAATTGAGAGGACTAATTTTATTAAGTTTATTTTTATTATAAAAAAAAAAAAACTTTTAAGTAATTGAGAGGACTAATTTTATCAAGTTTGTTTTTATTATCACTGTACAAGTTTTTTTATCTTTTTATTTTGTGTGTGGTTAAATTTATTATTTTAATAGTTTTATTATACTAATTTGAATTTTGAATTTTGTATAAACATAATTGATCAGATTGACACGTAATTATTTATAAATCATATTTCGGTTGAAACATTTCATATGATTAATTAAACAGATTTAAAAACAAATACGACACGGACACGATTTGTTAACATGAAATATCACCCTTACTTGAATAAGTGACTTTCTATTATTTTTTATTCCAAGTATTTATAGAATCAATGGGTTATAAATCCATCATTCTATTATGTTAAATCAATTATTTAATCATTTAAAAAGAATAAAAAACTATATATATATATATGCTGAAAATGACGTTGTCTTAAGCAACAAAGAGAAATATCAAACTGGAAAAGATTGGGATCAAAACTGAATATGACTTGTGCTAGCTTTCATTATTGAAATTGATATACAATTGATATAATTTTTTTTATGTCTTGGCTTGTTTCTCTTTTGTCATTTTCAAATTTTATTTTATTAATAAGTATATAATATATAAGGGTCAAAAATGAAATTTTATGTCTTTATTGATGTTTTTAACCCGTTGGATTTGGAGCTGACTCAGCTCGTGTGTTAAATAGCCTTTGTTCATTCATTTACACCAAGAAATGGACACAAAATTATTATAATAACATGAAACAAACAAAAATAAATTATGAAACTGAAATTCAATGAACATAGTAATATATCATTTTGGATTTAATACACTTTTTATTTATTTTTGTAAAGCAATATTCACATGAGGTATAATATTTTCTTTTTCTAAAATTTTATGTGATTCCGATTTTATATCCAGAATTGTAAAATGAGTTCAAAGATTTTTCAAATATATAAAAAAAAAATAAAAATAAATTGTGAGGTAACGTGTATTTTTAATATGGAAATACTACATAATTATAAGTTTGATGTAAGGTTATTATTGCTCACTATTTTTTAAAAAGTATTATGTATTGTCTTGAGAACGGTTTAATAAAAATATCTCCAAAAAATTATAAAATTAGATTATTATTTAGGGTTCTATGTTGACCCTTAGATATCTTATAAATTATAGTATTTATAAAAGTTGATTTAAAACTGCTTGTTTTATTTATTTACTTTTTTAATTACTACAATTTATTTAAATTATTTATATTATTCTATTACAAGGAACCGATTTAAAACATCTCCAAATGATTCTTTATATAACCCAAACCCTTTTATTATAAAGAGTCTATCCATAAAAACAAGATTCTAACAAACTTTTTATCCTTTAAATATAAATTAAAAAGTGAGTTTGATTCTTCATATCTAGAGAGTTTAATTTAACTCTCAATCCTAATTTTAACTAATAAATTACAAGTTTTTATGCATTTTATGTATTAATTCTCTTTCTTAAAAATAAAGAATATTTTTATTAAATTTAAAGAGTGTATTAGATTTAAATAAAAATTTTATTCTTTATATTTAAAAATTAATAAATATATTTTTTTTATACGAACGATGCAATTTAAAATGAAAAACAAGGTTGAAGAGCTTTCATGCCTTTATTATTGCGGCACTCTTGTTCGATTATGATTGGCCTATTTGTCAACTATTTCTTACCGTTCAACTAGAACCAAAATCTTCCCTTGGTTTTATGATATCAATTATTACCCCGAAGTTTTGAAATTGACAAAAACCTCCCTAAAAATTTGTGCATTGGCGAGTAAGAGTAACATTAGCATCATGCAAATTTTGTTAACATAGTTTAGATAAAAAAACAAACAAACCCGTAAATTGATAAAGGCAACTAAAATCATATTACTTCAAATAAAAGAAAATTTTGAAAAACAAAAAAATTATCAAACGAATTATCTCTATAATTGGATTGTTGTCTACGTTAATTACCGACAACACCTTTAGAATCATATAATACCATCTATGTGGTTAGTTGTTACCAAAAGGAAACACCAACCATTAACAGGAAATCGAGTTGTCTCTATCTTCTGTGTTCATTTATCACTATTAACACCATTGGTACACTAACTTGACATCGATGTTCTTACCAAAAAAAAAATACAACACATTTTTCTAATGGTTATCATATCAATGAACAAACTGACACGTGTTGCTCCATGCATGTCTTCTAGGTGTGCGTCAGTAATGACACATCCAATTATTAAACATTTGAGTTTTATAATTTTTGAAAAAAAATATATTCTACTGAGAAATGACTTTACTACCCTTTTGTTTTTTGGTTTCATCGTGAACTAATAAAGTTAAGGGGAGGTCATTACCAATTCTCTAAACCTTAGGGGCTAATAATTTTCACATATTACAAAGAGGTCATTGGAAATTAACCAAATTTTCGCAAATATTCTGGTTTAAATTCTATTTGAAATAATGAAATTTATATTAATCTTTAAACAATAAAAATTGAAAAAAATAAATTCTTTGTGAATCTCTAAAACTTGATGGGTTGACCAAGGATCCTTCCTACTTTATTAAAAGCTCCTCTTTCCTTCCTTGTTTGATCAGCCTACTTTGTGGAAAGTCCAAATTGTATTAAAGTAAGTTTTGATCATTACAAGTTGAGATTATTTTCTTGAAATCCAATTGATAAAATTTGTATTAGTATTTATTTTCATTTTTAACCTTTTTAAATTATGCCCAATAGCACATAATTTTGTGTCCTTATTGTTAGAACTTAGAACACGCGTCTATTCGTTCTCCATAGAAGAGAGGCCTCTCTAGTGTTTGTATTTGTTATTGGGTTTGTCCTTGTACACGTGCGTGTTAGATGGGGAACACGTGTTAAAGTATGTTAGTTGAATGCCCCATCAAGTTGGTGCGTTCGTAAACAAAGTAATGCAAGTAATTCTTTTGAGTACCGTGGGAATCAATTTAGATTTGGGGAAGATTCTCTTCAGAAGGGTAATTTCGTCATTTAGAGAGAATCTCTCCTGAATTCTTCTTAACCATTATTTTTCAATTAACCTTGGTATATTCACAGAATATCCGAAAAGATTGGATTAATTTATTCCTATTGAGTCAGAAGAAAATATAATAATTTTGTTTTTAGTAATGTTTGGGATATTTTTACTTTTGAAAATCATAATATATATATATTTATTTTATTCAATATACTTGTGATTGTTATTTTTGTAAATATTTTTTTTTAATCAATTTGTAACAACTTTTTAGTGTTCATCATTTTTATTCAATTAAGTTTTCTGTGTTAGATTATGAAAATGAAGTAAGAAAGAAAAATTCAATTTAGAATATTATACAAGTAAATGTACTTAAAAATTGGGTGTTGAAAATATTTTTTTAAACCTTTTATTTTAACGTGTATCTCATGCTACATAGTACATACATACCTTTACGAAAAAAATTCAATCTTATAACAATTTAAGCAATTACCATGAATGCAAAGGATCGTGTTGTTTTAACTTAAAATTTTTTCTTTAATTGTCTCAATGCAATGTCAAAGGTAATATTTATTTTCAGTCTTTATATAAATAAAACAAGAAAACCAAAATACTTAAGAAGTAAATTACAGAAATACCCTTAGGCTTTTCAATTCAGAAATGTGATGCAATAATTACTGTCGATTTCAAGTCAACTTGCCAACTCTCTCTTTGTGGTCCATAACCATTTTAACTTAATGCTGTTTAATATGAATGGTACCTTCTCTGTACTGTTAGTAAAAAAAATTTATTAGTTTAATATATTTTAATAATTTAGAGATATCAGAACTGCCCATATCATATATTTTATAATAATATAATAAGCTTGATATTGATACATGCACAGAGAACTACTGTAGCGTGACCCAGATGAAACTCAACTGTGGAGTTTACAATTAAATTAAATTAATTATTTAAACCTAACCAATTGAGAGTGAGTTATGAGGTTCACGGGTGGAAGCAGCAGACAGGGAGAGTTTTTCAGAGAGCAAGTCAATGCAGTTATATTTTAGGGATTATTTTGACCCTTCCCCTTAGGTTTTGTTAAATAACATGTTCCCCCCTCTACTAATTAATATAACAACCATTACGGCATTAGCCATGAAGGATTAGTTTGATGGTTAGAGTTTTGATTGGTTGGAATAAGGTTTCAAGTCCAAGCCGCTCCATGGGCATCTGTATGGTTAAAAGTCATTGTTTTCTGTTTCCCAAAAATTATAAGATTTGACAAGAGTTACAGTTTTGAATTAAATTGTCAAGGTTCCCGTTTCTCAAATATAGATTATAAGATTTGACAAGGGTTATAGTTTTGAATTAAAATTGTCACGAGTTCCCGTTTCTCAAATATTATATTAAACTGTAAGGAGTTTCCGTTTCTTAAATATTGTAGGATTTGATAGGACTTTGGTTTCAATCTTAAACTTATAAAGCAAGTTTGGAGGATTTTTAGGTCATAACAAAAAAAATAATAATAAATAAAATAAAAAACGGTTGATGTATTAGAAAATAGCCTAATGTCTACAAAACTAATTGATATTTTGATTTCATAACATATGATATTTGATTTACCTATATAGTAAAAACTTCAATTCTTAAATCTTTTGTAAAACCCTTTTAAACTATGTTGATGCAACAATTCGCATTAATAAGAAGTATGCAGGATTCTAGACGAATTTGCATAGGAGCCTGTTTAAGACTTGAAGGTTTGATACATAAATAATGAATGTAAAGATGAACAAAAGAACAAAAAAAAAAAAAAAAAAGATTTTTAAAGTGGTTCATATATTAAAAGCAAATACTTCATCTACTGTTATGATATTATACTTGTTACATAATGAGCTCACTACAATGTATTTATTATGAGTATTCTTTCACATAATTTTGTGACGCCACCAAAACTAATTATAAGGGGGTTTATGTAGGATCAATTACATATTTGAATTGTAAATAAATATTGAATCTGTTAGAATAGGAGAATAGTTCGATCTTCAACTCACACTCGAGAATCCATGTTACCAACATTGCTTTACCATAGTAGGAATTATCTTTTCCTAACTTGTCGTTCCACTAATTGGAAACAAAACCAAACTTGATAGATTAGGCGATGCAATCTTTTGCCTTGATTCACGAAATAAATATTTCGTGCCAAATTAGGATGTATTCTTTATGGATTTTCCGCACATCATTAAATGATTTAGACACGTGGCACAAATCTGTGCTTCATAATTTGACACCCAACAAATTAAGTCATTACTAATTTATTTACAAAATAAATTAATAATTTATATGTAATTTATTTTTGCATAGAATGTGCCCATTCATTACTCATTAGTCATTAGGCATCAGGGACCACTTTACAAACCTACACTAACATTAAGGTACTTGCCTCATTTCGATTACTTCGAGGGGGGAAAATGTCATTTAAGCAAGGATTCATTAAAATAATAAGTTAACATAAATTACTTATTACTTAAAAAAAATTAAACTAATTAATTAATAAAAATAAATTTGAACAAGTTAAAAGTAATTAACTAAAAAAATTACTATATTTAAAAAAGAAAATCTCAAAGATCTATAAAATAATTAATTTAATTTAATTTTGATTTCCTTTCCCAACAAGTTGTAAACGGGTCATGAGTAATAATGACCCCAACAACCTTGTAGAGCCAAAAAGGCGAAAACAAAATTAATTAACTTGTAATTAAATTCTAAAATATCTCAGCTAACCTCAATTAATTAGTCAAACTCTCAAACGGATAAAACAATCCCAAGCGTCTTGTCAGAACCGGTGTCGTTTTCTCTGCATGGACACACTCCTCATATTTCTCCTCGTGCTCCCACCGGCTATTCCCGGTAACCATCTCTCCTCTCTTTCTCTTACAACATTTTAGATTCAGATGAATGGCAGTTTTATTTTCTTTCCCTCTCTCTCACTATAAATACAACCACTTCTCAACATGTTCTTTTTTTCTCTCTTCTTCCTCTTCTCTCTCTTATTACCGTTTTCCCCCTTCGTCCCCTCTATTTCGCCGACCGTTTTCCGGCAAAACCGCCGGCGATTTCGTGCACCGCCGGTCGTCAAACTCTCTTGCTCCTTCTTCTTCATCTTCTTCGCGCTCTCAGGTTCGGCTTGTTGTTCTCCCTCGTTTTCTAGTCTCTCCTTCGAAGCTTCAGATCTGGCTCAATTTTCTTCTTTCTTGAAAATTCTTAATTTTAGATCTTGATCTGATTTTTGTAAATTTTTTTGTTTCTTTATTTTTTTATGTTATGCGTGTTTTGGTAAGACGAAAAGATGAAGAAATTATATGGTGAAAGAGAAAATTCCGATTCCAGATAGGACAAATGGAAAAGTTACATCAGCTTAAAAATCATTTAATATTTTATTCTTGTTTTTTGTTTATATTAAAGTTTGCTTGAGAAATACAGATTTCTTATCTTTTTTGGCTTTCGTGTTGTGGTGAAGACTTGCTGATAGAGGAGACTAATAGTGCTATAAATAGAAGAAGATTTCAATATTTCTAAAAATAGCTTCTTGTTTTTTACTTTGTATGTATATTAGGTTGCAAATTTTATCAAGTGTTTGTTGTTGAATTGTTTGATTTATCATTTATATGAGAGTTGGTTGCAGGAAGCATAGTTTGAAATGGAGGGATTGGGACTGAAAAATGTGAGTTCGCATTGTTCAATATCTGAAATGGACGACTATGATCTGTCGCGCCTTCTTGATAAGCCAAGGCTGAACATTGAGAGGCAGAGATCGTTCGATGAGAGGTCGCTTAGCGAGCTTTCCATTGGCTTGGCACGTGGAGGCATTGACAATTATGAGAGCACTTACTCGCCCGGTGGCCGGTCAGTGCTGGACACGCCGGTGTCCTCTACTAGGAACTCGTTTGAGCCCCATCCAATGGTAGCCGAGGCCTGGGAGGCTCTTAGAAGGTCCCTCGTGCATTTCAGGGATCAGCCCGTTGGTACCATTGCAGCATATGATCATGCCTCCGAAGAGGTTTTGAATTATGATCAGGTAGGATTTTGATTATTTTTTGCGTTGGGGTTTGTGTAAAATATGCCATCTTTTCTGAAATTACTTAAGAGAAATTTCTAGAACTGATAATTATGAATTTTGAATTACGGCAAAGTAAGAAAAGAAGGGATTAAATTGCATAGTTTGTTTTTATTACTCCTCTTAAGGAGATTATGAAATTTTATAATGTTTTGAATGGTTTGATTTGGGGTGAGTTAAAAAATATATGTCCAAGTAAATGATACTGAAACTTTCTTTAGTTTAAATTTGATATTTCTTTTTGTTTAAAATCTGACACGTTCCATCTTTGAGAAAATACGGAGAGGTTTTCATAGAATTGATAACTATGATCTGAGTTCAAGGAGTCATATTATGGAAACCATTATACTTTGCAGGCTGATGTATTGAAGAATATATACGTTGGAAACTTTGAGTGAAGTCAAAGGGTGTGTTAATTATGACAAAGCGAAAAATAAATTTGGAACTACACCAATATAAGAAAAAGAGAGGGGTTGAATTCAATAGTTTATTCCCCTTATATTTTGGGGATAATAAAATTTTATAAGTTTAAAAATATTTGTCCAAGTAAATAATATTGGAACTTTTTTAGTTTAAAATTGATATTGGTTTTTATTTAGGTTTTTGTACGAGATTTTGTGCCCAGTGCTCTGGCATTTTTGATGAACGGTGAGCCTGATATAGTGAAGAACTTCCTCTTGAAGACTCTGCAACTTCAAGGATGGGAAAAAAGAATAGACCGATTTAAGCTTGGGGAAGGTGCAATGCCAGCTAGCTTCAAAGTTCTTCATGATCCGGTTCGGAAAACAGATACTATTGTTGCAGATTTTGGTGAGAGCGCAATTGGAAGAGTTGCTCCAGTTGACTCTGGTTTCTGGTGGATTATTCTGCTTCGTGCATATACAAAGTCAACTGGGGATTTATCTTTAGCTGAGACACCAGAGTGTCAAAAGGGAATGAAGCTGATATTGACACTCTGTTTGTCAGAAGGGTTTGATACATTCCCGACACTGCTTTGTGCTGATGGATGCTCAATGATCGATCGAAGAATGGTAAGCTTCCATCATGATCTTATTTAGCTTTTTGTGAACTGTGCATGTGGTTGATCTTTTATAGCTGTTGTTGGATCAAATAATATTTTGTCTGGGATATTATTGAATTTGTTTGCGAATCAATTTTGAGTAAGTGGGAACTGTTGAACTTGTATAAAGATTTACTTTGAGTTGCTTTATGACCATGCTTGCTGATGTGAGTGCTTGGTTTGATTCAAATATATGGACAGTTTAAAGCAACCAATGATCTTGTTACCGTGAAAATATCAAGGAGACGCTCATTCTTATTTATAATGTCTTAATAATAAGACCAAGTATTTAACACTTATGGTATAAGTACTCCATTCTGAATAATTAAACCCTTGTTTTGTTTTTGTTTTTGGATGAATGACAGTTATCATAGATTATGAGCACTAAATTCATGTGACCTAAAACAGGATTGTGCTGTTTATTGCCCCTGATGAGACCGTGAAAATATCAAGGAGACGCTCATTCTTATTTATAATGTCTTAATAATAAGACCAAGTATTTAACACTTATGGTATAAGTACTCCATTCTGAATAATTAAACCCTTGTTTTGTTTTTGTTTTTGGATGAATGACAGTTATCATAGATTATGAGCACTAAATTCATGTGACCTAAAACAGGATTGTGCTGTTTATTGCCCCTGATGTGAGATTTACTCCTCTAATCACATCACTAGGATTCTACCTATCAGAGGACTGGAGACTTCTTATCTTGTCCCTGAAATATGTCCCTGAAATGATCTTGTTACCGTGAAAATATCAAGGAGACGCTCATTCTTATTTATAATGTCTTAATAATAAGACCAAGTATTTAACACTTATGGTATAAGTACTCCATTCTGAATAATTAAACCCTTGTTTTGTTTTTGTTTTTGGATGAATGACAGTTATCATAGATTATGAGCACTAAATTCATGTGACCTAAAACAGGATTGTGCTGTTTATTGCCCCTGATGTGAGATTTACTCCTCTAATCACATCACTAGGATTCTACCTATCAGAGGACTGGAGACTTCTTATCTTGTCCCTGAAATATGTCTTGGACTTGATCTCTTGTGAATTGAAGGAAAGCTAAATTAATATGCATTTAGCTGGATAAATTTTGCATTTATGTTCTTTCATTTTGTTTTCTTAGTCTTAGTTATTCTACTCTTTGGTCCTGCACCTCTGTGCTTGGCTATTTAACATGTGAACTTGCATTTCATCATGAGTGGGGATGGGGTAAGGGAACTTTTCAATGCGAATAAAGGATCAAACAGTTTACTTTCAAACACTTTCAAGGGGTCAACATAAAATTTAAAACATTATGGGGCCCTATTGTCAGCTTTATTGCTAATTTTCAAAAGATTTACAATAAATGCTTATGTGAAGGAAAATGTAAATGTCTCTTCAAATTGCAACCTTTAATTCAACAACCGTTACTTAAAACCTACAGGTTTCACCTATCCCCATGACTCCAAGAATACTTGTATAATTTGCAATTCATTGACTTTTTCTCGTTCTGTAAATCAGTAATGTTGTTACTGCAGTCTCTTTTGGCTCATAACTATCAACTGTCATGATGACATTCAACTTTTTTATTCTTATATTTTTCATTATAAACATTTCTTAATATGTTTCCCATCAGCATTGTATTTTTAAATATTTCTTATTGTTTTTCTTTCTCATTATATTTATAATTTCAAATTGTCAGTAATTGTATGCAAGAAATCTTATATGCTTTTAAAACAATGTCAGTTTTTCTTCAATTAACACATAGTTTTCTTGTGTTATACTGTCCAATTGATGCAGAAATATTAATGCTTGTCATCATTATTAAAATGAGTTAAAAAATGAACATAATATTCATAAGAATAAACCACAATGTTCTGCTCATATTTGCCTTAAAGCCATTTATTTAAGTAAACTATTTAAGTGTTGTTGCCATGTTTAACTTCCTCATAACAAAGATTATACAGAAGCTAAATTATTATATACTATTGTTGACATTCTAGTTTGTTGTAAAGAGAAAGAATTAATGTGCTTACCATTATCCCTTATGTTATTTAACTTTAAGCTATAACTCTTGCTTTTTCAGTGTTATTGGATTCTCGTCTTTTTCAAGTTTCAACTGGTTTTATTCTTTCTAAGTTTTTAATTTCTTAAATTCATTTTGCAGGGTATTTATGGTTATCCTATTGAAATTCAAGCACTTTTCTTTATGGCACTAAGATGCGCTTTGTCACTGTTGAAACATGATGCTGAAGGGAAAGAATGTATTGAGAGAATTGTAAAACGTTTGCATGCCTTGAGTTATCATATGAGAAGTTACTTCTGGCTTGACTTTCAACAGCTAAACGACATATACAGATATAAAACAGAGGAATACTCTCACACAGCAGTAAATAAATTTAATGTTATACCTGATTCAATCCCTGAGTGGGTTTTTGACTTTATGCCAACACGTGGTGGCTACTTCATCGGGAATGTGAGTCCTGCAAGGATGGATTTCCGATGGTTCGCTTTGGGTAACTGTGTTGCGATTCTAGCTTCGCTTTCAACTCCTGAACAATCAATGGCGATTATGGATCTTATTGAAGCTCGCTGGGAGGAGCTGGTTGGTGAGATGCCATTAAAAATAACTTATCCTGCTATAGAAAGTCACGAGTGGCGGATAGTAACTGGTTGTGACCCCAAGAATACTAGATGGAGTTACCATAACGGAGGTTCTTGGCCAGGTCTGTTTCTTCCTCATTGATGTATTTAAGTTGATAATTTACTATTGGGACAAGCACTTTTTGTATGATTACCAAGGTCCTGAGGACAGTTGTCATAGTTCCCTTTATTGTTTTTTGTGTTATAATTAGGTGACGGTTTGATGCCAGAATATGTTAAATTTAGGTGGATTTCTAAATAACTGTGAATCTGGTGGGTGAAGTATAATAGGGCTGACAGGCTTTCATAAACTGATTAGTTATGTTTGTTGGTTTAGATGATCTTGGTCCATAATTTTGTTGCAATAGTGAAGTTTCCTTACGAGCATAAAAACATGATAATATTTTTATGGTGCTTATTAACAAATGGAGAGAATGTTGGTATCATTATGTGAGACTTTTTTCTTTTTAATTATTTATTTTTGCTTTGACGCTAATCCCCATTTCAGTACAAGCTGTTTTAGATAGTAATGATAGTCTTAGCTAGACTAGTGCTAGATGTGTTCATTTTGGACCGTAAATGATGAAGTTGTTTGCTCTGGTTTCGTATTCTTTTGCCATTTCTTATCATTGACTCTTCTACCTTGTTTCCTTTTCCAAACTATTCATTCGCAAGCATCCCTAATTTTTCGTAGTAAAAAATTGTATTTGATGGTTGTAAATTTTTGTATCATTCTACAATAAAATTTTCTTCTTGTTTATCTTAAATGCAGTGCTTTTGTGGTTGCTAACGGCTGCTTGCATTAAGACGGGGCGACCACAAATTGCAAGACGAGCAATTGATCTTGCTGAGACCCGTTTGCTAAAAGATAGCTGGCCAGAATATTACGATGGGAAACTGGGGAGATACATTGGTAAACAAGCAAGGAAGCATCAGACGTGGTCTATTTCAGGATATTTGGTGGCAAAGATGATGCTGGAGGATCCGTCACACCTAGGAATGATTTCCCTGGAAGAAGACAAACAGATGAAACCAGTGATTAGAAGATCATCGTCCTGGACATGCTGAAAAGCGTAAGTGGTCAAGAGCAAATTTGCCGGAAAAAGGATAGCGAACAAAACGGAAATTTCAAAACTTCTAATTAAAAAAAGCCAGTATTCTTTAGGGTCCATCATCCTTCTAGGTCTGATTTTAAGAATTCGGTTTTTGTGTACAATAGGATCTGCTAAAGACCAGACCGGAGTCTTTGCTTATAAAATTAAAGATACATTTTGCTGTTTGTTTTTAAATATTAAAAGTGGCATTTATCTTGTGAATGCCATTGTTGTTAAGAAGTTTCATGAGCTTTCGGTGGCGAAAATGAAGCAAAAATTATGTTTAATTCCTAAAGACTTGAGTGGATAATTTTTTTTTATCCATGGACACTTTTGGGATTCACTTCGGTGTGTATCCTTTCTGTTTACCTGTAATGGGCAGCTAAAGTCATTTTTGTGTTTTATTTTCACTTCTAATTCTAATTCTAATATACTATTTTCCAAAACTGGAATAATGTTTATGTAATTCATTTTATTATTCCAATTTTTATATAAAAATAATGTTACATTTCTTGCAATACAATCTCAAGTATAGGCTAAAATAAAAAAATTATGCATTGAAGTAGGAAGTCAGTATTGATGAAAGATGGAAACTGGGAAAGAAAAAAAAAAAAAGGTAAATAAGGAAGTCAAATACAAATAAAGGTTCAAGCCTTCAAGGGCATGATGCATAATTTAGATTGAAGAATTGCGACACTTTTAATGTGATTATTCAAGTGGATGCACCATTAGCATGATGTTATTATAAGTAATGTTTAACTATTAGTAATGTAAAGGGAAGTGATTTTTAACGACCGTTATTAAATTTACCTCTATTTTTTTTTTTTTAAGTTTCTTAATTATCTTTGGGTGGTCAAGTAGTTCGGTAGACATTTTTAAGTATATTACTCAAAAAGTTTTTAGTTTGAATCCCTCTTCGGTTGCTAATAGGGGTAGCCACTGAAGCTCTTACCTGATCGATAATTCTAGAGTTCCGAAGGATTAGTTGAGGTATACGTAAGTTAGCCCAAACACTCCCAATCATAAAAAAAAAAGTCTCTTCAACCCTTATTTAATACAGAAAATAATCCTACTTAACTAGGATTTTTGTTTGCACTTCTTTTCCCCAATTTCAACTTAATTATGGTTTTTGTATATACCATTTTTCCTTAATTACAAGCTTAGTTAGGGTCTTCCCAATTTCTTAATTAGGTTTTTTTGTTAATACCCCTTTTTTTTCTAATTTTAAATTCAAAACTTATTTTGTCTTCTTCATATTATATTCATCATGTTGTGTGATTACTTTCTTCATAACTTTAGTGATATATTTTCATTAAACAAAGAAATATTTGAAATAAATTTTTTTTTTTCAATGATTTGAAAGATTCAGAGTTAGGGTTTATGTTAAGAATAAAAGTAAAAATTGAAAGAAAAATATAAAATTGAGTATAAGTGTATTTAGAAATTATTATATTATTTTTAATAGTTTTCATTAAGGTTAGAATGGGGATGAAAATCACTTCCCGAATATAAGATATCCAACATTAAGTATTAATTATTCTTTATTAGACGTTTTTTTATACTTTTACAAAGAACCCTAATTCCTAATAGGTATATATAATCCTTTTCAATAAAGTAGATAAAATGAAATCCCTAATATATACTGAAAAGAAATAAGAATTGGGCCGGCCCATTGAAACTTATTGGGTCCAATAGGATAAGTGGCCCAATAAATCTATAAAAATGGATTAAATTCTTACTCACCTGTTACTGTTAGTAGCTTTGGAAAAAGGAAATGGCGTCTGTAATATCTTGTTCATCCTTCTTCCCCTGTCTCGTTTGGGTTACCCCAAACTCGCTTAACTGATTCAGATAAAATTAAACCTACTTCTCTTTCATGCCTCTCTTCATTTCCTACTCTCAATATCTCCGTCAAATCCCCATCTTCCACTCTCTCCAACAACAACAAGGTATCTCGTTTTTTCTCACCATTTCTCCATTTAATTCATTCTTCTGAACTCAAGTTTGTTTGTTTATTTATTTTATTTTTCATTCGAAAATAACTATTATGAATACCAACTTTGTGCTGGATTTAAGCTATGTTTACAAGTCGTATGAAAAACTCTGTCCCCGCTTGGTTAATGGGGTTAGTTAGAGCTTGTTGATGTAGAAGAATTTATGAGATTTTGGGTGAATAGATGAGCTTTGGGGCTATTCAAATGAGGACAAATTAGATATAGAATTTAATTTCAGAATGCTCAAGTTTTTATGACTTTTATTTTGTGGGAATTTGGTTTTGGAAGGAGAGGCAGTTGTGAAACAGCTTTTGCTTGCTTCGGATTCACGATATTGTAATTGCTCTGCTTTTCTTTTTTGAACACCCTTGCTTGAACTTATTCATGCTTTACAAGAAGTTCTTTATTTATTTATTTTTAAATATCATTTATATGTGGGATATGCAGTAATGCGCCTAATTTAGGCTTTGAAATCTTCGAACAATGCATACAAAATTTACTATTGGTTAGAAAACTTGGAGCTTTGATCTCCATATATAGAACTTATTATTTTAGTCATTGTGTTCCAAAAGATTTCATTGTGCACCTTCATGGCCATCAAAAACCATTCTTGATGTCTAGTTTGACATAAGTACTTTCCTTGATTCTTGTGATTGTTTACTCGGAGGATAATAATTTTTGTGATTGAATTTTGCATAAATGGCATAGTTGTTGATTCCAAAAAGAACAATTTACAATATGGTTTTGGTTGATTATTTTCTGAATAGTTGTAAAATTCCTCAGTTTATACTTATAAATAGGTCCCATGTCTAGGCATCAAAACTAGAGTAGTCCTCTCTTTCTTTGAAATTTCCACTTTTTGGTGATGGCAGGATTTGATTCTAGGTTTCCTGTTACGATGCCAAGAGACCTTACCAGTAGGATAATTGGGACCTTCCAACAATAAGTTATGTACTAATCTTTGCTGAATGAGGGATGAGAATTGACTAATGCTTATATATGCAATTTCTGTCAGGGTTCTTTTATTCAGGCTGCCTGGACCCGAAGATCTCGGGGTGAACTTGAAAAGAGACCCAACCGGAAATCATGGAAGCAAAGGACAGATATGTATATGAGGCCATTTTTACTTAATGTTTTCTTTTCTAAGAAATTTATTCATGCAAAGGTGATGCATCGGGCAACAAGCAAAGTGATATCAGTTGCTACCACTAACTCCAAGGATCTCAGGAACACTTTACCATCTCTAACTGATCATAATGCATGTAGAATCATAGGGAAGCTAATTGCTGAGCGATCAAAGGATGCTGATGTATATGCAATAGCATATGAGCCTAGAAAGGATGAGCGGATTGAAGGTAAGCTTGGGATTGTTCTTGATACCATTAAGGAGAATGGTATCATATTTGTTTAAGCAAATTCCTGATCATTGTTTCACACCTAGTAAATGAAAATTGAATCACAAACATGGATCGGTTCCCCAATGCATTTTATGCAGAAAATTGTTTGTAGAATTTCTGGTGATTTTTGATATTATTCTTTTTAAGCTTGTACTAGGATTTTTAGCTCTTCAAATGATATGGGGCTGTACAAAGACCACTTCAGGAACTCTATGATTAGATTATATGTATCCATATGATGTTTCAGTATTCCTCTCTCATCTTTTGTGATGGTTGTCAAAAAACTTCCTAAATTAACTTAAAATCTAGAAGGATGCATTATTGTAGTCACATCATGTATCTGTAGGACTTGTAAATTTCTTGTTCAAAGTGTCTAAATGGGGTTTTATTGCAGGATCAAATTTCGCTCCTATCTTATCTTGCCTAAGCTTTTGAAGATTTCATGACAAGCTATAGTTATTAGATTCTATGACCCATATTTGTCGACTGAGAATCTTCCCATTTCTTTTTACTTGATTCTTATTCATAATTTTTAAAAGCTCTCTCTTGGTGTTTGGTCTTCTTAAATTATGAACAACTTTAACTTCTTCAACATAATATACCTAAATTTTTGTCTAGTTTGAACTTGCTTTGTTACTTTTCCTTTTCTTGAAATTGTATGAACTGTAACTCTATGATCTGGATCCAAATTCATATTGCAGACCACCATTAAATTATTGAATGTTGACATGGTTTCAAAAAAAAAAAAATTGACTCCTAATTTCGTTTAAAATGATCGGCTTTGTTTGTTACTTGTAATTAGTCTAGAAGTAATTTCAGGGACTAAGTTTTAGTCCCATATTTTGCGTTCATTTTATGATAGGATTTATAGTTTTTGGGACAAATTTAGTTTCAAATTCCAAAGGATTGGGAAATGGTAGAACTACTTGTCCAAATTGATTTAATTATATTTTAAATATTATTTTAGACTACCAGAAGAAAAGCCTCGGACTCGGAGACACATCTCTAGCAATGCCTTGGCAGTACTTAATTCTTCATTCTGATCAGAACCTTAGTACAACCGTAACCCATAGGAAATGCAACTCACTGATAAGGCAACAGGATTACAGGACTGCAGTGCAAATTTTAAAACTATTGATGAAAAACAACCGTAAATATCAGAGCATCTCTCCATTGCAGGGGATCAATGCACTATTTTGTTATAAAACAAAATGCATAACAAATACATGACAAGCATTACTTGAGCCCAACATTTGACATTATTATTAAATGCAATATAAGAATTCCTATTCAACATGTACGAATGGAAAAAAAATAGGAGCAGAGCGAAGAAAAAGGAAACCCTTGAAATTGTAGTATTGTCATCAACTCAAATTCGTAACAACAATCAGCAATAGATGCATTTCCAAGTTGTTTCTATTATTGCAACCAAGAAACTAAAACATCATGACTCAGCCAGAAGCAGTCTTTTTCTGCTGGAAAATGACAGCATAAATGGGAACGCCAACACCAATACTGAAGGCAGTAAAAACACCTAGAGACATCTTCAGCGCTTGATGTTTCATCCTATCCAAGTTATACATATGCTTTGAATGTAGGTAGTATGGTTCATCATGTCCATGTCCTCCCATTCTCTTCACCCCAGTTGAGTGGAAACCCCGGTTCACTGTCAATACAGACCTTAATTCAGGCAGGTTCACAAATCATAGTATACCAGAAACATAATCTAACATGGAAGACAAGCATAATTTTGATTTAAAGCACTAATGCTTCTTAAAGGTGATTTTGAAATTGTACATTTTCTACTAGTTTAGATTAAGTATTCTGTTTTAAGTTTCAAAAAACATCTAACAAGCGGCCTTAAAATGACAACTACAGGTACCTACGTGAACAATTTGCTCTTCTCTCTATTCTGTGGATCTTCCAAACACAACAGAATCATGCTTCTTAATTTGGGATTCAATTATCCCAAATAGAATACTGATTTGAGCAATTTTATCTGGGTGCCCAAAAAAAATAAAAAAAATAAAAGCTTTTGCGCAAGGTAATAAGCACAACCCTGAGAAAAAAGTCCTTAGGTCAAGGGTTTCGGATCAACAACCATATGACAAAATAAGCTATAGTGGCCATCACTAATCTTCACTTAGTACGATTTTGAATGCAAACTCATACAGCAAAAGAAACATACATTTGCTGAAAATGGCAAGTTATGCCATGAAAATAACAACTTAAGAGTTATCTATCCCCATAAAATTAGCAATCATGCTAAACTTTGCAAACAAAGGACATTCAAAAATGATAAATTAATTCTTCTTCAAACTAAAAGTTCTTTCCCATCCACTTTTAGGTTGATGCAAAACCTTGAATCCAGGTTAGAAACAAGTCTTTGCAAAGAATCATTTGATATTAGCCACAGATATTTCCCATGTTTGAAATAAACAAACATACTGATGCAACTTCTTTTCTAAATTAGACAAATTCATATTGAAAAGAGGTTAAAAATATGTTCTTTACAGAAAATAAAAGAATTTAACCATTAAAAAGCTTGAACTTAACCAGAACACAAACACAAGCCCCTATATCTCTTCAGTCAAGCTTTAAAAGATTTTTGTAGAACCTAACTCAAGCTCAAGGGAGAAGACTAATATACAAACTAACCAGATTTGAGCAATAAAAAACCCAGCTTGTTTGCAGCCTCATGATAATAAAATCTGACATTATTAAGCATACATATTTTCACAATAACCAAGCATGACACTAAAATTGGTTTTAAATGGAAAAAAAAAGTATATGTTAAGAAAATAGTTTCTAATTTGAAAGAGAATGAAAATGAAAAAAGCAAGTTAATCTCGAAATTCATCAAACAACAGCTATCACAAAGAGCGCTAATTTGAATTTGAACTCATTCAATTGGAAAAAAAATCATTTTGTTCACCCAAAAAAAAAGGCAAGAACCATTGATGCGCGCGGAAGGATAGCAACAGATACAAAGACATATAATGAAAAATAAAACACACATATAAACCAATACCGTAACAAAATTACATGAAAACTTTACATCTAGGAAATGTTTGGCACACAAAATTAGACTATATAGAACATTAAGCTACACTTGACACCGAAAATATGACTCAGAAACACATTTTCTAAGTACATCCACTATGAAACTCTCAAAGTTCAAACTTTTAACCCACATATTTTCATAATTCCAGCAAAAAAATATAATTTGATTAAGAAAAATCGTTTCAAATTTTTCAATCGGTTAAATCTTTATTCAATTGCAACGCAACGAGGGAACAAAATCCTCCAATAAGAAGATTCGAACATAACATTCCAACATCAAAATAAAATGAAGGCGAAACCCTAGGATTTATATCTGAATTGGAGGAATAAATAGAAACCGATCGTGTAATGAAATTAGATCTAAAGAGTAAAGTGACCTGAGTTGGAGAGAACCGATTGAGAAGAGGAGATGAGCTTTGAGGCTGATCTGAGGCCATTGTTCAACGCCATGGATGGACGACGATGGATTTGTTTCAAAACAACCAAGACGTAAACAGATTATGTGTTCTCTCACAGTTAGGGCAGCGGATGTTATACTAGAAAGTTGCCAGAGGCCCAGAGCCCGCTATTGCACATGTGGTGGACCGCTTCTGTTTTGGGTCGAGCCCAATTTTTTTTTTTTGTTTCGTCAGATTATTTTTGTATTAAAAAATAAAAATTATGCAAAGTGATTTTTAAATCCATTAGTATTCTCCACTTTTAAATGTATTTTTATTTTGACAATTTTAACTTTAATAACATAATAATTTCTAAACATGCTCGTTTATAATTTAATATTTCTGTTTTAATTTTAATTTTTTTTACTCTTACATACACCCTCAATTTAAAATTTCTAAATTATTAATTTTTTTCTATTTCAAAATATTATTTGTTTGATGAAAATATCCTGTCAAAGCTATGAAAAAAGTAATCACACAATAACACGAATTTGAAGAATAACAAGTAAGTTTTATATTTGGAATTGGGAAAAAGGGGTGTAAACAAAACAGGGAAAAATGGTGTAAACAAATACCTTAATTAAATTTAAAATTAGGGGAAAATGATATAAACAAAAAACCTAATTAAGTTTAAAATTGGGGGAAATGGTGTGCAATAAGGACCTAATTTAAACCAAATTAAGTAGGGTTATTTTCGGTATTAAATGGGGTTTAAAGAGAATTTTTGGAAATATAATAGAGTTGTATTTATTAATGAAGCTAGTGATCAATTAGATGGAGGCTGAAAATCACCTCCCAAAATTATTGTTTGGTTTCATATTATCCATATTCCCAATCTTATTCCTCAAATATTGTTTGGCAAATTATTTGAGAAATATTACTGTATTTTTTTAATTACTTTTAGATCCCTTAAGTTTATTAATTTTATTAAATACCCCCACAAAAAAATTTAAAAATTAGCAAAAACACCCCCACCCACCCATACTTGCAGATTTTGGCAACCACCATCGGTGGCAGCCAAAATCTGTCACAACGGCTTACACCACAACTGGAACTAGCGGTAATTCACCGATCTGGCCGTTAGCAACGGCCAAAGAAATGGCCGTTGTTGACGGTCAACAACGGCCAACGATAGACTTTTGCAGCCTTTGACGGCTACAATTGGCCGTAGATCTGATCGAAAAAGACCATATCGATGTGTTACGACATAGATCCGACCGCTCTGTGTTGTAACACAATTTTTCAGCTAGATTCCGACAGTGGTGGCAAGTGGTAGGGTGTTTTTGTTATTTTACAAAAAATTTATATATTGGGGTGTTTAATTAAATTAGCAAACCTATGAGGTTTTTTAAAAAATTTTAAATTTTACCTCGTAATACTCCCTTACCAAACTACCTAATATTATTCCCCAAATCATATCCAAAGTAATAAACTAAAAGCACTCCTCGACTTTCAAATAGAAAATCCTCATAATCAACCCATTATGTAAATATTAAATTCAAGAGAACGAGTATTTTAAAATGCAAGACCCAAAATAATTGATCGAAACCTCAAGGTGAATAAAATCTTCCTCACGTTTGGAAAAATAAAGATTAGGAATTTTGCTAGGAGCATTGTTGGACGAAACTAGAAATTAATTTTGGAGTGGATTAACAAAATTGTTAAAAATCCATAAGTTAATTGGTTTTTTTTAACCAAGAAATTATATTAATAAAAGAAGAAGACAGAAGAAAACTTATTTTTTATTTGAATTTAAAAATTTATAAGGGGAAAGGATAAAAACAAGAAAAAGAGTGTATACTGCATTTATAAAAAAATGATAAAGATATATTTTTTTAAATAAAAATAAAAATATGAAATAAAAATGTTCCTTGTCCAAGAAGTTAATTACAGTGAGTGTATTTAGAAATGGGCTGGGGGTTAATACAGGATTTTTGTAAAATATTATCCTGAACAAATGGCCGAAAGCCTTTTCAAGTTTTGCCGCCAATCTCTCCGAGGGTTTTTCTCTAAAATCCCCATGAAACAAGACCCCCTTGGTTTAATTTAATGGCTTCAACTACTAACACTAACAGTAATAATCCTCTACAGATCATCGATGAAGACGACGATGTAAGTTGAATTTCGCTTCTCTTTCTCTTTTCATTTTCAGTAAAGTGGGTGATAAATTAATTTTCTTTTTAAAAAAAATGATTAGGAGTTTGATTGGGAAGCAGCTGTCCGAGAAATCGATGTGGCTTGTGAAATCAAAAAGCCTTTTACTTCAACTAATTTATGTTCTACGTCTAAGCAATCTACGCTGGATAAGTTTCTCGGAAAGGTTCAATTCAATCAACGTCGACAACAATTTAATGAGCATGAGCCTGAGCCTGAGTCTGATGAGAAGATATGCTACGTTGATATTGATGCTGAGGCGGCTAAAACTTGGATATACCCGCGTTAGTCTGTTCAATTTTTTTTATGTCAGAGTAGATTACTGTAGCAATCTAATTGAGTTTCACATTGCTAAGACTTGGCAATTGAATTTATAATGGGTACTATTTTCTGTAAAGCCAGTTTTTAATGCGTGTAACGATTGGCATCATAGATGCAGGGCGGGCCATCAGGGCGACTGAGGACTGCTAGCTAGTGTGTGCATAGACAGTTTTGAAAGAGTGGTGAAGTTTTAGTTTAGGAATGTGGGAGTGGGACTCAATTGGGTTGTGACAGGTAAAATTGATTAATTTATGGGTGATTGTTATTTCTTAATTATGTTTGTTTGTGTTGTGGCAGTTAATGTTCCTGTTCGAGATTACCAATTTGCTATAACAAAAAGGGCACTTTTTTCAAACACATTGGTGGCCTTGCCGACAGGCCTTGGGAAAACACTTATTGCTGCTGTTGTTATGTTTAACTACTTCAGATGGTTTCCGCATGGTAAGACTAACACTCTTCTATAAACCATTTCCTTTTTCAGTTTCATCTGTGAGGTTGGCTCCCAAAAATGCTAGGTATCCTACATTCTAAGTGATGTAATATTGATTTAATGTCACGTGTGGATTTTGTGATTTTGTTGTCCATGATGTGTACTTCTGAATCATTTATCAGATGTCATCATTAATCAAATAAAAGGAAGATAGGAGGTTTAGGAGATTGAGGCCTTCAGTCACCAATTTGCAAATCCTATTTCCAAAGTTGGCTCAGATGTCGTCATTAATTAAATAAAAGGAAGATAGGAGGTTTGGGAGATTGAGGCCTTGAATCATAATTCTGCAAACCCTATTTCTGAAGTTGGCTGAAGAGAGTCCCAATGGTGAGTTTCAGCCTTACAATATGGTGTAGGAGGCTAAAGGTGCCCTTGAAATACAAGTTTTTGTTTAAGCTTTGGTCTATGATGTGTGGAAAAAGTGGAGACAATTCTTCTGTTCGTAGCCTTTACAATATGCTAGAAATTGTTTGTTTTGGATCTTGATTGCTATTTTGCACTGCAAGATTAACAGAGTTTTTCAAAACGAGTTTTGCTTATATGGGCAACGCTATTCATCATAAGCATCAAGAACTTCTCCTTCCTAGGCAATGTGATGTGTCACAATCACTCTCTCAAGACCTAAGCACTAGTCAATTCCTTGCTTAGTTGGTGGCTGATATTGAAATACTCAAAATCGAAAATCTTGTGTGCTGGTACTTATTTTTGCTCCACAATTCTGGCTGATGTCGTTTTCTGATTCCATAACAATGCATTGCCCACTAGTAAAGATTGAAATTTAGGGTCACATATCCTTTATGTCCGTTATAGACAGATTTTCCATTTCCCAAAGAAGGATATTGGATAATTTTGAAATAGCTTTAGATGGAGCCTTACATGTACTACGTCCCTGCAATGTGGATTTCTCTTGTTCAGTTGGAGGCTTCATCTATGATATGACATCTGTTCTTGGTCTCTCTGTAACAGGGAAAATAGTGTTTGCTGCTCCTTCTAGACCTCTTGTCATGCAACAAATAGAAGCGTGCCATAATATTGTAGGGATACCACAGGTAAGATTCTTCTTTTTTTCTTTACACTGGAGTGAATTGCGCATTTATTTATTTTAATTGGGAAAATTACTTTATCAGAATCATTAATAGATTTGAGAAGATTCTGATCAAATGATTGCAGGAATGGGCAATTGATATGACAGGCCAGATAAGTCCTAGCAAAAGAGCTTGCTTTTGGAAAACTAAGCGAGTTTTCTTTGTTACTCCACAAGTGCTGGAGAAGGATATTCAATCTGGTGACTTTTTAACTTTTACATTAGTATACTACATATATAGAAGATTATAAAATATGATACTCTTTTTTGTAAAATTAAATATCACCGTTGTGTTGTTTGTCCTATTACCACATTTTGCTCATTAAGGAAATTGTTTTAGGCACATGTTTGGTGAAATACCTGGTGTGTTTGGTTATTGATGAGGCTCATCGAGCACTTGGAAATTATGCATATTGTACGGCCATTCGTGAGGTTTGTTAGACCAAAATTTTCTGGTTTTTCTTAACTACTTTTGATTAAATTGTTCATGGTTGTTGGTTTAGAGATTTATCTTGGATGCATTTTCTGGCTCTTTATACTAGTGAATTTTTAAATTTGTAGTTAATGTCAGTGCCAATGCAGCTGAGAATACTGGCTTTGACTGCAACACCAGGGTGTAAGTACAATTATGTATTTGATTTCTGTGAGTTTTCTGTATATTAAATCCTAAATGTTAAATGTGGTTATTTAGCGAAGCAGCAGACTATTCAGCATATTATTGATAACTTACATATATCAACACTAGAATATCGCAATGAAAGTGATGATGATGTCAGCCCATATGTTCACAACAGGAAGACAGAACTGATTCAGGTATATACTGGTTTTTTTACCTAAAAAGTGTTACCATGCAACTATGTTTTCTAAATGTGCTGTACTGATAGGTTCCAATGGGACAAGAGGCTGCAGAGATAAATAATCTGATGTTGGACATAATACGCCCTTATGTGAATAGGCTTTCCTCAATTGGACTTCTTCAGAATAGAGACTACCGAACTGTATGGTTCTGTATCTTCTGAATTCCTTCAGTGTTTATTTTTGACAGTAAACTCTATTACATTAATGTGTTTAAATGTTGCTTACTGTTCCATTTTGTCATATTCTTTACATTTCATTAAATTCAGTTCTTGGAAGTTTTATTACAGTTCAAGGTACTCTTTAATTCTTAATAAAGTGTAATTGGAAAATCTTATTGAAATGCATCTTATCCTTGTGCATCTTCACCATTTGAGTTGATGTATATGTACATTGGTATAAAAATTTTTCAGGTTTCTTTAAAATTATTGTGTAAATTGCTTTGGGTGCTATTTTATTTTGGGTGATTCCTAAATATAGTGCTTCATTGTTTATTAAGGATTTTTGTGAATTCGAGGTAGAAAAGCTGTTGGTTGTGAGTGATGACTTTTTTTAGGTTATTTGACTAGGAAGGCAATAAGACGAGTTTTGATTAAGGTAATGAGTAAGTGGTTGAATTTTGATGGGGATAAGGCTAATTTTCTTGCTTCTCTTGAGGGCTTCAGTTTTTACAGGGTTCAAGGATAATCCATTCTTTTTATAAAGGAGAATTGGGGAGTTATTAATTAATTGATTTGTATT
Organism: Pistacia integerrima; assembly: GCA_026225825.1. Classification (NCBI taxonomy): domain Eukaryota; kingdom Viridiplantae; phylum Streptophyta; class Magnoliopsida; order Sapindales; family Anacardiaceae; genus Pistacia; species Pistacia integerrima. The sequence goes on along the minus strand of CM047745.1, from coordinate 15,935,367 downwards.
TCGTAACTCTATATTTTATTTTTTGGATTGCTGGTTTTCTCCTTTCTAACTCTCCCTGTTTTTCAATAAAGTTACATGTTCACTATCAGAGAAAAAAAATAAAAGAAGGTGAACCTACAGTGATATTTCATTGGATAACAACAGCCCTGGAACTACTCTTTATTGTTATATTAGATGATTGCTTCCTGTAAGAGGATAAAGATCAAACTTTAATGTTGGTGAGCGACAGTGGTTTTCTGTGAGAACTATCTTTTGTAAACTGGATGATTCTGGATATCTGAAAATCTTTTGACTATACCAATCTCTGATCATGAAAGGGACCCTTGAAAAAGCAGTTGGCATTTGTCTTACAAGGTTGATAAATTTGGAAGCATGTCTGATGAATGCTAAAAATTCAATCTATTTGATGATATTTGATGGTGGCTCCCAGTTCCTTGAATAATATCATTTCTGATCTTTGATTTATACCTTTAGATGCTGAAAAGAATAGAAAATGGAGCTAGCAAATTCAATGGCATGTCCAACTCCTTAGTGAAACTTCTAAAGTATATTTTACAGTATTATATGGTACTTATTTTGGCATTTTCTCAGTTTACCATTTCAAGCCATTTTGGATTTCTGATTTTAATCAATTTCAAGATGTTGTGTTGCATCATTATTGTTACACTACTTTACTGAAAAACGTTACTTTGGCCAAAGATGATATTTGAAACTTTATCTTGGCAGCTTAATAAGACCTTAAAATATATAAAAAATTTCCTGCTATGATTTTGGGCTCTGGTGCTATATGATCTCTTTCTTGTTATTACTCTGTGAAATCATACTTTCTCTGTTTTTCTTACTTACATTTCATTTTGGCATTGGACAGTTGAGCCCAGTTGATTTACTCAACTCTAGGGACAAATTTCGCCAAGCACCTCCCCCAACTCTTCCCCACATTAAATGTGGTGAAGTAGAAACTTATTTTGGAGCTCTTATTACTCTCTATCACATACGTAGGCTGCTTTCAAGCCATGGAATAAGACCGGCATATGAGATGCTGGAAGAAAAGTTGCAACAGGGGTACGTTCTTCTGCGCCCTCCATTTAGACGTTAGGATTCTGCCTTCAAGTGATAGGAGGGTACTGTCTTTATCAGTAAAAACATATTTCAGTAACTGTGCCTCCTTTAGGTATTATTTCATTTGAATAGAGCCTTTAACTTGCTCTTAGTGTATTGTAAAGCTGTTTGGCTGTGAAATTAAGCTGAATACCAGAAGAATATGTTGTCTAGCTTTAGATTGAAGCTCCTAAGTATGTTGGAATAGAGCCTAAATTGTTTTCTTATCTGGAGTCAGACAAATTCAGAGAAATATGACATGATGGTAGAAACTCCAAACAGTAAATATTTCAATTTTAGATTTTAAATTTTGAATCTCTTATTTAATTTTAGAGTCATACCATCCATTGACCAGCACTAGATTTCATTGTACAATGAGTTGACAGTAACATTAATATTTGATTTGAAAAGAAATACTCAAAACTGTTAATCGCGTTTGGGCTTCTGATGGGGAATACTTAGTAGTTTTGTCTCCACTGTATTAAACGCTGATAATGTAAACATGCTAATGCAGTTTCAAACAGCATTTTTAAGTGTCTGAACTTAACTATTGCAGGTCATTTGCAAGACTAATGAGTAAAAATGAAGTTATTCAGAAAGTAAAGCTCTTAATGCAGCAAACTTTATCTCATGGTGCACCAAGTCCCAAATTGTCAAAAATGTTGGAAGTACTGGTTGATCATTTCAGTATGTAAAATGTCACTTCCTCTTACTTCCATGGACATGTTTTTGATTCACATGACCAATTTAATTTTTCCTTTGTGCTGCTGCTCAATGCTGGTATTATTTTTTTTGATTATATTGAGAAATTCAATTTGAATACCATTTATTTATTCCAGATATGTTAACAAAACAACTTTAATATGCGAATTGGCTTTTGTTATTATTATTATTATACTTGTTCATTTATTTCATTTTGTTAAAAAAAAGGGGGGCTGTTTTTGTAAAGATTTCACTTAAAGAATGATAGGACTTCTCATTCTTTACAACAAAATTTGCTTGCAATTGTCTTAATACAAATTTCTGTAGGTTCACTGTCCAATGGAATATTCAGATTACTTCTCAATCCTACTGATTGTGGGGCTTTCTTTCATTTTCAATTGGCCATGGTTGTTTCTTTGTTGTCAGCACTCACCAGTTGGCTCTCGTAAATCTTAACATTTCATTTTCTTTATAGTCAAACTAAAAAGGTTTGACCTTAATTTTCATTCAGTTGTTACTTTGATGGGAGGTTTTGTTTTGACCTATTGTTTGCATCTAAAAAGCTTGAAGAAGTCAAATTTCATCTCTATTATGACTCAAGAAATTATATAAGTAATTATGGCATGTCTTGCAACAACCTCGCTTACCAGTTGTTTGACCAACCAGTTCCAGATAATTTTCAGAAAAATTAGCATCTCAAGGCTTCCACTAACTCTCATTTCTTAATTTGTCATTAAACAGTTCTGTCAAGCATCAATCAAAATTTCATTATTGTTAATTTTTAATCCGAAGGCATGATTGCTTCTTAATCAAGTTTTCTGCATTATTGTTGATTTTCTATTTTCTTGGTGTATTCTTGAGTTTGATTGTAAACAATGCAGAACTTTGTTTCAATCTTCATCCTGTGAATTATGTTTACCGTTATAAATTAATCAGTGTATTGAAGTTTTTGTCTCAGCTCCTAATATTAAGTATGATTGAAAATGATTGAGAAATATGTGGTTGCAGAAACAAAGGATCCAAAGTGTTCAAGGGTTATCATTTTCTCTAATTTTAGAGGAAGTGTCAGGTGCAAAAAGATTTCTTTAACTCAATCTGTTTCTGATGCTTGTTGCATGATGGCTGAAATTAGGAAAACTTTCTTTGGCCTAATAATTACTCATGTTTCAGGGACATAATGAATGCATTAGCAAACAACATTGGTGATTTAGTTAAAGCAACTGAATTTATTGGTCAAAGCTCAGGTTAGTCAGTTAGTATTTTGGCACCTTTACTCTCTTCCCATAATAGCAACTTCCGTTGTTTCTTTTCCTGGTAAGAAACCTGAGAAGTGATTTCTGTTTTTCTTAAATCTATAAACATTAACAGTAGAAAAAATGTTGTTTTTGTAAAATTCTTTTCCTTGGAATATATCTGTTAATCATGTTTCATACAGGAAAAGCACTGAAAGGCCAGTCACAAAAAGTCCAACAGGCTGTTCTGGAGGTAGCTATGCTACTGTGTATTGATTTTTTTTAGCTTCTTCTGCTGGCTTACTTCATTCACTCGCAGAAATTTCGGGCTGGTGGATACAATGTCATCGTAGCCACATCAATTGGTGAAGAAGGCCTGGATATCATGGAAGTTGATCTTGTAATATGTTTTGATGCTAATGTTTCTCCATTGAGAATGATTCAGCGGATGGGGAGAACTGGAAGGAAGCATGATGGACGAGTTGATATCCTTTTCTCATCTGGTTAATACAGTTGATGAAGTAGGTTGTCAGTCATATTGACATGAGCTTACAACAAACTCTAATAATATAATTTTTTTTACTTTTTGAAAACATTAAATACTCATCATTTTGTTATGTTCGAACACTTATTCTAGTGGATCCTTGACAAATGTTACTAGTTTTAGCTTGTGAAGGGTCAGAAATGAAAGGTTATATGCGAAAGCAAGCAAGCAGCAAGGCTATAAAAAAACACATGCATAATGGGGGAATGGGTAGCTTTGATTTCCATCCTAGTCCGAGGATGGTAAATTCTTCTAAAAGTTGCTTGGTCTTATCTCTTAGTGTTGTTTTGTTATATTGCTAAACCTACGAGTTTTATTATGTTTGGTTGTAGATACCTCATATTTACCAACCAGAAGTCCAATACGTTGAGCTGTCAATTGAGCGATTCATTTCTCGTGGAAAGAAAGTTAAAGATGATCATGCTATTGAGACACCTGTTTTCAAAGAAAAATTAACTGTCACCGAGACTGATTTAATTGCCAAGTATTTCCAGCACACAAATGATACAACTTCAAGATTATCTCTTATTGCATTTCCACACTTTCAAGCATTTCCCTCCAGAGTTCATAAAGTAAATCATTCTTATAGAACAGGGATGCTGATTGACATGATGCAACATTTGCAAGGATTAACTTTTTCAAGTGACAGCAGAACATTCTTTACTGAGGTTTCCTCTCTTTTGCAAGATTAGTTTTCTGCTAATATATTTTTATTGTGATTGCTTGTAACTTTACATAATGGATTCAGGATGAGGTTTCTTCAGGCAAGTGCGTGGGAGTTCAATCGTTTGTACAACGTGAAAATGATAACAAAGGTAATTCATCTTTTACTTCTAACATGGCATGCCCTCTCAAATTTGTATTCAGGAGGATTTCTGTAGTTTTTTCAGTTTAGTTACTGCTAGATCATATAAACCAAAGTGTTAGTGGGGTATTAAAGCTGTCCAACTATCTTAAATGTACTGCATTGCTGGAATTTCCATATGTATGATATCACAATAATGTAAATGATATGAGAGTATGTGAGTGATCTTATAAATTTGTTTATACTTGCTGTCAGTCATACCTCAGTTTGCACCTCCAGGCCGAATTTTAGCTATAAAGTGAGTGGTTGAAACATTTCATTATCATACTGACATTGAAAGTATTTTACAGATAATGATAGTTTTGCAGTTTGCCTCATTGAAATGTAACTGAAGTACATTAAGCCTCAACTTGAATTCATCAACAGAGTCCCATGTTTATCATCTTCTCCAACCAGATAATTAGTAACTGTCGATGTTTAGAATACTTATGCAATGCAACAGTATATGTTTTTGATAGGTCTATAATGAAGTTCCCATAATGCTGTTGCAGATTCGTTCATTTTGGATAACTTTGAAGGACCCAAATCACCAAAAGAAGTAACAGAGCCTGAATTATCTCCTATAAGGACCTTAAACACTGAGAAGAAGCATAACATGCCTCAGTTCTGCAGCAAAAATTCTTCAGCACACTCTTACCTTTTTGGTTCAGATTTCGTATCTGTTGATGCTCTGGGAAAGGTCTTAATTGTATCTCTCCCTGCTTTTTGCTTTCAAGAATTATCACATTCTAAATGTGTAAGTGGTAGCAGTACACTGCGGCTGAATCATTGGAAAGAAGATACCTTCCATTTGAAGACTTTTGTCAAAAACTATGATGAACTTGATATGGGAGCTAAAGCTGTTGTAGAACAACCAATTTCCCAGGCATCATGCATAAGAAGTGTTAATCTCCAAATATCTAGTCCCAATTCTGAAGCCCAGCAGGAGAAAGCAGTTGATGGGTCTGAGAAAATCCTTGAAACTCCTATTTTGAAGAGAAATCAATTAAATGAAGAAGGAGATATGACTGATGAGATATTTGAAGTGGAAATTAAAGAACCATCCCCGCAAGCTGATAAATACAATGATGATCTAATAGATACTGAACTTAGTCCCAGGCTAACTAATTTGATCAAAAGTGGTGTTGTTCCAGAGTCGCCTATCAATGACAGAGGTCTGTTTGCACCCCAAAACTAATATTATTTTATATATCCTGAAGTCAAGGTATACTGTACGTAGCTTACTTAACTCATGCTGAATAAACTTTAATTTTGCAGGGCGACTAAATAATGAGGGACGAAATGAATTTCTGATACCAGATTTTGCTTCACCTGTCAAATTGTGTTCTGAACAGCAAACTAAGTCTTTAAGTGTAGGGGAAAACAAATGGGGTATAGACAGTAGTGACAGTGGAAGAAATGTCCCTGTTTCTCCCATTAATATTGAATGTCAAACTCCTTTTACTTAAGGTGAACCATATTGCCAGTGCAAGAAGATGTAACTTTGCTTCTCCAGTTGCTGAGGAAACCAAAACTTCCCTGAAAAGTATTACATCCCCTAGCTGTAGTAGGGATTGGCAATTGAGTTCTGAAGACAAGTCGCAAAATGTTAAACCGGTGCGTAAACTTAAAAGGCTGCGCAAAGCTGCAGATTGTGTAGAAACAAGGCATTTGCAAGACATGAAAGAAAAGACTGTAAGTTCTGGTGTGAATCTCGCCAGATCTTTTTCTGGTACCAGTCCTATCCAAAATAAGCATGGCAGAGGTAAGTTGAGTTTATTTTGTGTTTTTTATCTTTTATTTGTCCGTTTGTCTATATGTTTGATGGAGTCCTGAGTTTTTGTTTCATGTCTCTAGTTGTTTGTACTTTCCAGCGCAGAACTTTCTAATTTTAAATTGACTTTTTCTCAGACTGAATTGTTCTAAAATTGGTTTTGTTTGATTAGAAACTTGGTTATGCTAGAATTATATTGCTTCCTGAATATGTTTATGATAAGATTATGTATGATACCTGGTTATTGAATTCAGGTAAAAGGAAACCAGTAGACAAGGTCAGATCATTCATTGAGGAGGAAGCAGAGTAAGTTTATTTATGTTACGAAGTTTTATTATTTAAGATAGTTCCTGTTAGCTTATATAGGCATATTATAATGAAAAATAAAAAGCATTTATGTTCAAAACCTTCCGCTTGGATAATAATGTCTAATTGTTTCTGTACAAAGGAATGGAGTAATATTAAATTTCTTGCCAAAGGTTCTAAGGTGGAATATTGTCTGGAATGCGTTTTTGATTGCCTCTTCAGGGTGTCTTCAGAAGCTGAAATTTCTGATGATGAGGAAGATGACCAGGACGATTTGTATGATGATAGTTTCATAGATGACAGGATAAATCCTACAGCAGCAAGTACTCAAGCTGAATCTAGTGGAGTTGACATGGTGGCAATATATAGGTATTTGATTCTCTCTCTGTCTCACCTGCACATACAATGCACAATTCTGTTTGCTAGCATTTCAGACATATGTATCGAAGTCAATATATTATAATATGTTGATGGAACTCTTTAAATTTAACAATTAAAAAATCTTTTCCTCCATTTTTCATTTCGAATCTGATATCTCGTAGTGAAGATACCGGGCTACACTTCCAATATGAAATTGCATCAAATAGTGTCGGAGTAATGCTACTGTTTATGCTTAATTTGAAGTCCCCAGTAAGGGACCTAATTTCGCTTTTGTAACATTTATAACCATGATTTAATGTTTAGCTTATGAATTTCAGTTACATATCGAAACTTGAAGTGTGTTGATATGGGTATTTTGGGTTTTGGATTTTTGTTTGCGGAGCGTATTCTCTTCCTTTTTTCTTTGTTGGCTTCGGTGAAAACCAGGATTTTGTTTTTTTTGTTTTGCTTTGTTTTTTCTTCTAACTATTTTTCTCTTAAGTTTCCATCAAATAATTTTTTCTATTTTTAGTTTATTGTTTGCCTTTCCACACTGATGGAGCCACGATCTAAAAACTGATTGATTTCCTACAATAGGCGTTCTTTGCTCAGTCAATCACCGGTGGTGAGGCAGCCAAATTTTTCTGCCACTTATAGTCCTGATTGTGCAACTCCTATGACCAGAACAAGTGATAGCAGAAGCTCCTCAGGAAAGACATTGCCCTCTGTCCAGACACTTCAGACCGAATCTAAATATCAGCCTGCTTACAAAAATTCTGAATCATTTCAGACAAACCAAGAGAGAATCACCTCAGAAGCCAGTGCTTGTAAACCATCTGATTTAAACACACAGAATGAGAGGAAACGGAAATTGAGTTTCTATCAGTTAGAATCTATACCAGCAATCAACTTGGCGCAAAAATTTTCATTCCAGTCAGAGGCCACAGGCAAAGAACCTTGTCAGGCGGGTCACGCTGAGAACACAGAAGCAGATACACTTGATGATGACGACCAATTCTATGAGAATCTCGATCTAAACGCCGTGGAGGAACAAGCTGCCTTGCTTTTGAAGCAAAAGTCGGAATTTTCACTTCATGACCAAGAAACAATTCCTCCATCAAAACTGCAAAATATTGGTGTTCAAGGTTCACCATCTTTTGATCTTGGGATATAGACATATAGTATACTTTTTTAGGGAAATCTAGAATGTTTGTGCCGAAATTTAATCAGCACAGACAGGTTGTAAATTATCTGTGCAGTTGTGAATAGATGTAATTATATAGTCAATTTATGTCAAGTCCGTCCATGACAGATGAAATAACATATATTTATGTTACTTACCATTCATTGAACTATAACAAAAGAGTTGTCAAAAACATAATGCGAGTTATAGTATTAGTTTTTCACAAAAAGGAATCATTAATATTTTGTTGTGTTAGCTGTGATGAATGATATGGTTTTCATATTTGATTACTGATCCATTTTGGCAATAAATAAGGCCCCACATAGAGATTTTAAAAGATATTACAACAAAAAGTGGGGCGAAATATCCATTTCTACAAAAAGAATTGACTTTTTTTTCCAGTTTCATCTAATCAAATTGCTGTTTCAATTTATAATACTGCAGAAATATTACAACAAAAAGCGGGGCTAATATTTGAAAGACTGGTGACATTAGCCCCTACGAAGAAAAAGAAGTTTCTTTCCTTAATATTATATTATTTAAAACTTTTTAATTTTTTTTCTTTTTTAAAAGTAACAACTTAACTACACAATAAGAAATAAGTGATAAATTCTATTGTGAAAGTTATGTAATTCTGTTTCACAAGCAGCAAGTAATATTCGGCAACTGCAAAGCTCAAGCCACTATCACAAAACAGGAATTTTATAGAACATAATAACAGAAAAGAACTTTCACAACGAATCAGCAGATCATCATAGCATTCACCGGTCAACAAATCTTTCTACATCTCTAAAGGTTAAGGGTTAACAACTATTTTACATTCACATGAGAACTAGACAGCTCCTACAGTCACATCCGACAAACAGGTACCTGTTCACATGAAACTGGGTCGAGGAAAACGGGCTAGTAACAACTTCATTGCTGACCAGACATGATCGACATGGCTCGTCTAAAGTCCAGAGATTTGAGGGCTGACTCTGGGAAATGTTTTCCATCCGGCAACCAAAATCCACCTGTATTGGGAAGCAAGACTTGCGGTTGGGTACCTTTTGCTCCACCTTCAGCAGGTTGCATAGGTTGATCTTCTTTCTTTTTCTTCACAAATTCAAAAAACTCGGCAACTTGGCGGGCATACCTTCACAATATGCAAATTTTGATAATTTAGTCTACAGAAATATGAAATTAGGAATCAAAGTATACGGACGCTTTAGAGCATAATAATTAATAAACATTTCAAAAACACAGGGCCCGGTTTAAAACAATAAAATTAAGAATTGTGTAAACTTTGCTCATGTAGGCACAAGTCTGCTGGCATCAGATTTCTAAGAAACAATGTATTTACCTTGATTTTTTCTCTTTCTTGGGAAACAAAGTATGGCGTATTGATGATTCAGAAAGAAACTAAAAATTACAGACATAAGCACCTGAAAATCAAGGATAAGCCGTCCTAAAACCCTATATGGGTTCCAAAAACTATACAAAAGGAAAGTATAGCCATATGACACCCAAGAGATATTTAACTTTTTAGCTCGATTAAACCACAACCAATTAGCAGTTGAGCAATGAGCGTGACAACAAGGGAATAGAAAAAGTAAAAGGACCGAAATAAGTGCTTGTTCAAGCCCAGCAGAATTATAGACATCATGACCAAAACTGAAAAACGAAAAAAAAGGCAGTGAAAGAGAAATAAAGTAGAAATCATTTTATAGCTAGACAAGAAACATGCAACTGTGGCCAGAAAAATCAATAGCCATTTCAAAACAATGGCAGCAACAAAAAAGAACTTATGGAATTAATACAGGAAAACACAGTAGATACGGACAAGTTGACGCATTAACACTAGTGCGTATTGTCCTGACACATGACTATCAGCATATGATTGATATATACATGATTCTCTGTATACAAATACTGATGAATACATTCTATTTAGGAATCCCTTCTCAAAAACGCAGTAAACTGCATACATCAACCAACAAATTGCAGACACCTATGCTACCATTACTGGTTAGAATGATAAACAATAATGCAAGCTTATCAATCTGCTTCGACGAGAAACTAAAAACAATATTCCCCAGCTATGCAGCATATAGGAAAGGAAAAAGTTCGGACAGTATCATCAATTAATAGTCCAAACCACAGCAATGATTCAACAAAGCATATTCATGGTTATACAGTGTAGGACAACACCACACAATGTGATTTGTGAGTACCAGTAAGGAAAGTTGATCAGAACAAATTGTTTTATTAATGCAGATAAGAATAAAAAACTTAATAGGGCATAATTATCTTACTGCTTCTTTGCTTCGATATCTCTGCTGAAATCAATGTTGGGTTCACAGTCGAGAACTAAAGCAGGAACCTGGTCATAACCATAGAAAAGTAAGCCCAAATTCATTCAGAGAACTTATATGAATTTCACACAAAAAGACATATAAGCAATACCTTCTGAATACTGGAATGCATATGTGCACCCTCTAAATAGAATACACGGTCTCTTATCTCAGGATGTAAAGAGTTGTCCATATGCAGAGGGAGCTGACTGACAGACAACACCCCATGATTACCACTTTCAAATGGGAAAAGCCAGTTCTCATGCTTTTCGTGCAAGGAACGCAGGTAGTCTAGGGAGACTCCACCCTCCTCTTCTCTCTTCCGCAGCATCATTCTCTTGTGGCATGTATCAGGGGTTGCCCTAAGATAGATGAAGCCATCTGGGATAAGACCAGGCAAGACTGATACAACGGGATCAAACCATGAATCATAAATGCTGATCTCCATCTCATTCATATATTTTGCTTCATGAACAGCTCGGACAAAGACCTACATTATGTAACCATGAGAGAAGATAAATACTCAGTAACTTAATTCAGGTCTTTCTTCCTATAAAAACAGTCAACAAAGTAAAGACATATGGTTTCAGGTTCATGATTCCATGATACTCAAGTAAATTGAGCAAAAAATATAGAAACTCTACCACAATTACGATGATAAGGATATCACAACATTAAATTATTATATTTCTTCAATTACTGACAAAAGAATAATGAACTCTTACCATCCTGTCACTGAAAACACTCCTCTCCAGCAACCTGAGTGGCTTAATTCCAACAGATGACTGCCTCTCCTGCATAACCCTTGTCACGAATACATAATTCTGGAAGGTATAGGCATACCTTTCAGGCTCGTCATAATAAGCTCCCAATATATTAAAGTGGTCAGGTCCAACATTCTGCCACTTATCAATTGGCTCAGGAACGATCTCAACAAGGTCACGAAGCTCCAGTGTCTCATTCGCTATCCTCTGAAGGAACGTAGTTTTCCCTACACTTATATTTCCCTCAACGCAGAGAGTGATTCTTTTCTTTGGAGTGGGCTTATCATCTGAGTTTGAATCCTTTAGCTCTTCATCCACACTCTCTTTAATGAAAGTTGTTATACTCTCAGCATGATTTTTGTGGATAATCCCTACTGAACTCCGTAAATACTCCACCATCTTCCCACTAGCCTTCCAAAACTGAACTCAAAAAACACCTTCATCAGCCATGAGCCATTCACTCTAATCTAGGATTTCAACATCAGAGCAACAATAAGACTAACTTTATATTCCAAAGGGCGCCAAAGTTAAACACAACAACAAAAATCAACACAATTCAGGATAAACCGAACCACCCCCAAAAGGACTCTCAAAACTCATTTTCCAATTACACCACATCATTCAAATTTTAAATATCAGATTCTGACCACCCAATTTTTTTAACCGTACCCGAAATGCGTTTACTATCATTTTCTGAAACAATATAAGAAATTAAAAGCAATTCCTTTATTATCATTTTTTTCTTAAAACTTTAGTCATACAATGTGATTCAGTATACAAATATTACGCATATTTCAAGAAAAAATGTTTTTTTAAAGAAGGTAAACGCTACCTTCTATCTTACGCTAGATTAAAACGATTAAAACTTTGTTTTATAAAAAGAAAAAGATTTGGTTATATAATTAATACATCTGAGTATTCTGACACTGCAAAGTTATACAGAAACAAAAACAAAAAAAAAAAAAATGAAAAATTTATTAAAAAAAAAAATAACTAAACTTTATACCTTATCCTTATACAACTGCTTGAGTTCAGCGACTCCCCCAATTCCATTATCAACAAGCTTTCTCAAATTCCTCGGACCAACTCCCGGAATCGTCAACAAATCCGGGTTCCCCACTAACCCACTTCCACTCTTTTGCCTTCTACTATTCAACTTCAAGCCCTTCTCTTCACTCTTCTCCTCCTCAGCTTTCATACCCTCCACGGCCACCGTGTGGTACCACGCCCGTCCCTCCTTCAAAACTAACCCACGCCCTCGACGACGGTGTTTTGGCTCCCACCGAGGAACGGAAGTTAAAGCGAGAAGAGATTGTGGGTTTTCTAGAATTCGGCAACGCAACAGCGAAGGCTGAGCTACCGGCCGCGGCGGCGGCTGCCGTTGGAGGCATTTTTGGAAGTGGGACTGAAGTTTAGAATGGATAAAGAGTAAGAGTACGGGGTAGACTTAGTGCAGAGAAGGGGGCTTGAGGGGTTTAGGCGCAGAAGCTTCTGCATACTTCAATAAGGGCATTTCAGTTGGTGTGAGCGGTAAGCTCAAGAGGGTTAGTGTGTCTGTCTCTAAGCTTTTGATGTTTTTAGGGAAGTTTCAAAATTGATGGAGGGTTTATGAGTACTGCTCACTGCTAAAAGGCGAATGATTTTAGGGTTTTTATTTTATTTTTTCTAATAAATTAATAGGGTTTTTGATTGGCCTCCTAGGGTTAAAACATTTTTACACTTCTGAAGTTTGGGGAAAACTGGACCCCATGTATTTAAAATTTATACAATAAAACCCCTAAAGGTTGGGTTGCCAAGTACACGAGATTATCTTTTGAATTTTGAGTTCCTTCACAGATTGCTGATAGTATTGAGTATTGACAGGAACTTTTTTTAGTTGTTATATAGTTACTATTGTTTTGTTCATCTTGATCATTATATATACAAATACATGAAATTTTTCAGGTGTAGACCTAAGCTAGAATATAAACTTAAAATTTGGACCTAAACTCACAAACAATATTTTTGTCTTACAACAGTAAATCATGCATACAAGAGTTAATTCTTATTGGTAAATATTGGGTTTTGGACTTTAGAATTATCGGTAAGTTGACTCAAAAAACGAACTATATATATATATATATATATATATAAGGCATATTATTTATATATAAAAAAAAAAAAAAGAGGATAGAGGGTGAGTCATTATTGTGACACATTTCATTAATTTATCTCTAAACTAAACTTGGTTGAACTGAAAAACAAAAAAGTTAAAATTTGATCTTAGTTAAAAATCTTTTATCATTCAGATACGATTGAATGTTAACTTTTTGCGTTAACTAATACTACTAATGGGGGTTTAGTGTCAATTTTTTAAAATATGTGGGTACAACAAACTTTTTCACAGCCCAAGAAAAGGTGGTGACTGTGTACCGGACACCGTCACGAATTTAGGGAGAAGAGATTTTTGTCATTGTGGACAAATTTATATTTAATGCTCTTCCTTAAAAAGGTGTGAGTATCCCTTATGACACGTCTCCATCACTCACCATGCTGTGCGTTTTATCTCTCCTATCCTACGTCTCTGATTGGGTAATCCTGACCATTCGATGCCCCCACTAATCAAAGTATATGTTCCCGCCACATTGGATTCTATCCCTGTTTTGCACGTGTAACCATTTCTATTATTCTCTTTCTCATACCATCATCGTTTTTTCAGAAAATAAAATAATTAAATTTTTATAAATAAACATTAAAATATTTGAGTAAAATAGAGCACCTTAGACAAAGTATATAGAGAATAATTATTATTTTTTTAATTATTTATGGTTTGTTATAAAGAGGTCAATTCATAATAATGGGCATCAAGAAGCTAATAGCACTGAAAAGTGCCAATCAATTTTCCCGCCTTTTTTTTAACAAATGCGAAAAAGGTAGTCAACATCTTTCTTTTCAATCTGTAAGTATCGAATGATTAATCATAAAATCATTTAAATTAGTTTTATTTTTTTCTTTAATATAGTTAATATCTAAATCTGTATATGTGGAGATTATATTATATTATATGGTATTAACAGAATAATTAGAATGTACACTACATAACAAAAGGATGAACAAATCACAACATCTTATTGTGATATTTTCACTTTAAACAAAAATTTAATATATTTGTGCCTTAAATTATTGCTATCAATAATTTGAAATTAAAATTGTTGGTTTGGGCTAGTTGGGCCTTCAAAATATGGGCCATTTATATGGATTTCACCAACGAGCCCATTAAGAGGAGTTAAATTAAATTTGGGCTTCTTCAAGAATTGATTGTGCAAAGTTTCATTTTAAAATCCAAAGTTTATGCTCATATGTATGGATGAGCGGTTCCGAATACCCAGTATTTTTTTAGGGAATTGGAATCAGAACCGCACAGTACAGGTTCTTAAATTCAAAGGAACCAGAACCTAAAATACAGGTTCCGGTTCCTTTCCCGGGTATCTTGTAAAAAATCAATTACCCCCTATTAGTTTAAAAATGACAAAAATACCTTAAAAGTTTACAAATACACCCCTAACAAATTTTGATTACTCATTCATTTGTGTCAAATGTAACTCATAAATCCTCTAATCTCTAGGCAACGCTTGAATTCAATCAATTCATCACAATTCACATAAAATTTCTCAATCAAAACCAAGACACAAACAATTATTCATCTGTAAATTTTTAATTTAATGTTATAAATTGTTAATGTTTATAATGTAATATAATAATATTGTAATTAATTAAGTAATTATTTAATTAAAATGTAATGTTATAATTAATTAAGTAATCATACTATACATGTATAATATAATGTTATAATTAATTAAATTTCTAATTATTTAATTAAATATTCTACTAATGTTTATAATGTAATGTTATAATTAATTAAGTAATCATACTATAAATTTATAATGTAACGTTACAATTAATTAGATTTTTCAACCATTTAATTAAGTAATGTACTAATGACTAATATAGTAAATTAATAATGTTTATAATGTAATATTATAAATTTATAACTAATTAAGTAATCACTTAACTATGTAATGCTATAATTAATTAAGTGATCATAATATAATGTAATGTAATAATAATTTAATTAAGTACGTAATAATTTAATTAAGTAATCATATGTTTATAATGTAATGTTACAATTAATTAAGTAATCGTACTATAAATTTATAATGTAATGTTATAATTAATTAAGTAATCGTACTATAAATTTATAATGTAATGTTAATATGTTATAATTAATTAAATTTACAATCATTTAATTAAGTATTGTGCTAATGTTTATGTAGTAAATTACTAATATTTATAATATAATGTCAATTGTCATAATCAATTAAGTAATCATTTAATTATATAATGTTATAATTAATTATGTGATCATACTATAATGTAATGTTGTAATGAATTAAGTAATCATACTATAAATCTATAATTTAATACTGTAATTAATTAAATTTCTAATCATTTAATTAATCTAATAATGTTTATAATGGAATGTTATAATTGATTAAGTAATCATACTATAAATCTATAATGGAATGTTATAATTGATTAAGTAATCATACTATAACTCTATAATGTAATGTTATAATTAATTCAATTTTTAATCATTTAATTAAGTAATATAATAATATAGTAAATTACTAATGTTTATAATATAATGTTATAAATTTATAATTAATTAAGTAATCATTTAACTATAATGTAATGTTACAATTAATTAAATATGATATTTAATTAGTAATTAAATTTATTAATGTTTATCAATTTATCATATATAATTAATTAATTGCTAATTTACTATAGATATACTTAGAACTTGATAATTGAAATAAATAATTAAATATATTATTTTATTCAAAAATGATTCTTTTAATAACATTAAAACACTTTTAATTGGATCCTAATTCTAATTATACACTTAATTAATCAAAACGTTAATATTAATATATTAAAGTTTTTAATATAGTGTAGTTTATATGTAATAAGTATGATTATATATTTATTTAATTAGGTTATTCTAAAATTTTAACTTTTTCTATTTTATTTTTTTATGTAAAATAATGAAACCCCCAATTATTCACAAATATTTCATTGGAGCACAGGTTCTAAAATAGGTTCTAAAACAGGTTCCAAAAATCAGTTCCAAACAGGTTCCAAATCGGGTACCTGGTACAGGTTCCAAGTTGGATACCAGTTTCAGGTTCTTTTTCCAGGTTCCGATTCCTGTTCCACCACACATAAGAATCGGAACCGGAATCGTACAATGTCAGTTCCAATAAAATGGCACTGAAACCTACCCGCAGCATACAGTTAGGGTAGTTACAGTTCTACACATTACCCGTGCTCACCCCTACTCATATCTTACCATGTTTGTGCATTACAATTAAAATAATTATTGTTCAACATATTTCTCATCATGTGAATTAAGCTATATTTGAATCAATTTAAAGTTCAATTATTTCCGAGTAACGGCAAATTTAAGACAAAACACGAGGTTTTTCTTATGGGTTACGGTGTGATAGATAAGATGTATATAAAAATAATAATTATTCCTTAATTTGTGCTTAAAACTTTTGGATAAAGAATATATCGTCATAGATTATAAAATAGTATTAGTTATTGGTTGAATAATATTTTGGTATAGTTTTTTCAAGAGGATGATATCATGGGATTGTGGTGTTGATATTAATTTTAAGCAATTAATTGATGACCTCTCCTTTTAATTCAAAAGGGAATAAAGATAAGGATGGATGACACATTGCCAATATGTCCTTTAGATAGCACTTTTTCTACATACATGAAAGTAGTTGTTTAATAATTGATTAAAAGTAAAACCAATCAATTTCATAATCATACAAGAAAGCGACTTATAGTTTTTGTTTATTTTTTTTAGTATTATAACTAATAAATTATCAAAATTTTAAATTCTCTTATCCTACTTATCTTCCAATTGGTCAATATTAATTAATATTTTTAAAGTATATTAAAATGTTATTATTATAATCCCTTTATAACATTATTCAATTTTTGTAGCAACCAATGTTTTCAAATAAACGTCTTCTTTATATAATAAAATATTAGTTTAATTATCAAAAATCTTATTAAGGAGTCGTACGGTTTATCAAAAAAATTGTTAGAAAAATTAAAAAGAGTTTTGAAGTCTTAAAATACTAAAAAAGACTTTAATTTACGAGAAAGGATAGATCAAATATATGAATAGTAAGGTGATAATTTTAGAATTTCAATACGTATACAATCTCAAAAAGAGGTTAAAGAAAAAGTCAAAATTTACGTTTTCTCATAACTCGTAAAATAGTTTATTTATAATAATTTAAAAAAATATTTATGACTATAAATAAACTCTTTTAGCCAATAAAGCTCTAAAATTATATAATAATAAAAAGATGCCTTACAAAGTTATAAAAAAGTCCATGATAATGAAATACATTTCAATAGCCGTGAATGTTAGAAAATAAAATAAATCTTATAAAAAGTATATGATAATAACCCATATATTGAATTTGACACTTATAATAAAGAAATATAAATAAAAAAGGATAATTCAAAATCCAAAACTTATGTGTTTGGAAAATAGCTGAAGGGTTAGTTGGAGAAATAGTCGATTAAACTTTCCTTCGCATGTGATTAGATTTAAATGAATAAATTATTGAACAAGAGTTGTCTCAATCTACAATTAGGCTGAGAAAGGCAAAGTTAGGTAAGAGTAACGTGGGTCTTGCTTGGCGTTCTAGAAGCCAATTATATTATAAAGTAGAGCCCATGAATTGATGAGAAGCGACACAGGCAGTTGCAAACAAATTGTAGAAATGAAAACGTCACTAAAGCTAAAGCTACCAACTTCTACCAAACTCTTCCTCTTTGTCTCTCTCACGTGGCTTGTCTCTTGGCACCTCCTATTTGTGTTTATCTTTTTTTCATCTTTATTTTATTTTTTGTGGCTTTCTGTCACATTGCTTGTCCCCATTCTCTCTCTCTCAATCTCATGATGATCATACGATAGGAAATCATTGGTGTGGGTATGTTGATAATAATGTTATCTCAATTATAAATTAAGAAGGTAATCGCTAGTTGATTAATGTGTAGCATTATTCAATTCTTTGTTAAACGAGGTATAGGATAGAGTTATTATGAAGAGAGCGTTATGAAATAAACTCGAAGTTTATATTAGTCATGGATTTGGAATGGGAATGAGAATTGAAGTCTATGCAATATAATCTCTTGTTGCTCTTCAGTAACTTAGTGATGAAACAGTCGAGTGTTAATTGAGTATAACGTTATCCGTACTAGTAATGTTATTCATGATATAAAGGAGCTATTTACTGATTGGTTAATGTAGTGTTACTTAATTCCCTAAAAATTAAGAAGTGGAATAGAAGTATAAAACCACTATAAATAAAGTTCTTTAGTAACTCAAGAGCGATCGGCTATTAATTAATTGATCATAAATCAGAAGAAAGTGGGTTCATTGTGGCCATTAAAAGTAGTTAACCAATTCC
The DNA here is from genome assembly GCA_026225825.1 of Pistacia integerrima. Taxonomy (NCBI): domain Eukaryota; kingdom Viridiplantae; phylum Streptophyta; class Magnoliopsida; order Sapindales; family Anacardiaceae; genus Pistacia; species Pistacia integerrima. The sequence continues at coordinate 15,916,683 of CM047745.1, read as the reverse complement.
GTATTATATTATATGATTGTAAGATAATAGTGAGATTTCAACCTCTAATTTAAGATAATGAATGTGTATTTTAAGAGGAACGTGCAAGTTCATATTTAACAACATTTTGTATCAAGAAGAGAAGAATAATTTATCATAGTAGTTATAAGTTAGTTAATACTTTACAACTAAGCAATAACATTTGATGTATTAAAATTAAAGCAAGAGTAACAGCAAAGCATCCTTCTGCCAATTGCATTGCAAGACTTCGCTGGATTAGCACATGTCATGGCAAAGTGTTACACAGCAGTTAGGTATCATCTAATATCCTTTCTAAATTTTACCCATAAAATATTATTATTGATTGATGTATTTTTTTTAATTTTTTTTATTCAATCATTGATGTGATATTAGATAATTTTGAAATAAAATATAAAAGAGTTTTGTTTAATTTATGATTTAAATATAATTTATAAATATTTCGATATTTATGAATTTGAAAAAAAAGTTTATATAATATCCAAGAGAGGTCGATATTTTCAGAAAGTATAACAAACCTCTTTGATTATTAAAATCTTCTACAATTACTAAAAAAAATCATATAAAAATATAAAAACCTTTAGTGATAGAGCTTAAATAATATTTTTTTTTAAAAAATAGTGAGTGTTTATAAAATATAAAAATAAATTAGATAAGTTTACAACATAACAAATTTAAAATATTGTATTCGAAAACTGATTTGAAAAAACATTTTAATCAAATATGTATTCATAGATTTCTTTTTATATTCTGTCAATATTTCTTTTATATTCTTTCATTTTTAAGGCGGAACAAAGGTTATAAATAATTTATTTTTTAATCGTATAAATATATTGATAACATGATATTCTATATTAAAAAAGAAAAAAAACTTAATTTATGGCATGACCCACTTTAATCGTACAAGTATTTGTCTCATTTTTGTAACAAATATTAAAATGGAGATTCGGTTACCTGCCTCCCAAACATATCACATGTTTCCCCCCAATTAAAAAGATTCTTGAATTCCTTTTCACTCTTTTCTTAATTTTATTTTTTGGACAATGTTATCCTTAGTTGACTTCCTATAAATAATTTCATTAATATTTTCAAAGCGAAAAAAAAAAAAATGAAAATGAAATGCATGAGGGTGAATATAAGAAAAATGATATACGACATATTAAGAACAACGATAATTTAAAATATCTCGTGTATACAAATTAAAATATTTCAATATTTTTTTAGTATTTAATTTGAAATAATATTATGAAAAGAATTTAATTTTTTAGAACATTTCACTTAAAGAATTGCTTTAAAAGATAAACCAAATGAATTGGATCATTTTGTAAAGTGAAAAATATAATGAGTTTGAATTGTTAAGTAAACTAATTAATTAATTGATTAAATCAGAGAGGAATCACACCATAACACCTTTTTCTTCTTCTCGTTCTTATTCCTCACTCAATCGAACACTAAAAATTAATTTTAGTTGAATTATTGAGATGGTGGATAGAGAAATTAATTTTCGTTTAATTATTGAGATGGTAGATAGAGATCCGTCATGATGGTGGAATTGGTACCTATGCTAACATACCCACCATGTGGCTTCTTATTTTTGAAAGGAGAACGATATTTTCCCACCCAATATTTTGACAAACGATGCTTTTCCACTGTTCGTTAGGTTTTATTAGTGTTTTCTGTTAATCTTTAACTGAAATGACAAAATACACTTAAATAGTTTATTATAAATTAAAATTTAGTTAAGTCAAAGTCGTTATTCCTCACTCAATCGAACACTAAAAATTAATTTTAGTTGAATTAATGAGATGGTGGATAGAGATCCGTCATTCTGGTGGAACTGGAACCTATGCTAACATACCCGTCACGTGGCTTCTTATTTTTGAAGGGAGAATAATATTTTCCCACCCAATGTTTTGACAAACGATGCTTTTCCATTGTTCGTTAGGTTTTATTAGTGTTTTCTGTATATTTAACTGAAATGATGAAATACACTTAAATAGTTTATTATAAATTAGAATTTAGTTAAGTCAAAGTCTTTATTCGATTATTTATTAGTTCAAGTGTAATAATACATTTTTTTCTTTGTTTATTTAATTAATTAGGAATATTGATTTTCTATGTTAATTAGTAAAAATGAAAAACATTATAAATAATAGTGATGAGATATTGATGATATTATAAATAAATATTAAGATCTTTTAACTTTAAATAATTCCAAAGCATTATTCTTAACTTTTTAGGTGCGGTTAACTATTTTTTCTTTTTTGACTTTTTAATATTAGACTTTTTGGCTAATTAAAAAATTATAAAGTAAAATATTTAAGAGTATTTTTGTTTTTTCAGTAAAATATTAACAGAACCTAACAAGGATGAGAAAGTGTCATTATGAAATTTGATGGCTGGGAAAGTGTCGTTTTGCCAAACCTTGGGTGGGAAAGTCGTTCTCACATTTTTTAATTAATAAATTCTCTACCATTTCATCTCATAATTCCATATATTATATATTTTTAGAAATATGGATTTTGCTTATGATATTGGTTAACAATCGCTATCCCTAGATAGTTTGACAGTTCGTTTGACTCTTGAATGTATTACTTAAAATGTCATGAGTTTGAATCTCCACGACTACTAATAACGGGGTAGTCACTGAAGATTTGCTTAACCATTAACTTTACGGTCTCAGGAAAGTAGTTGAACTGTGTACAGGCAAGCTGGCCCAAACACCCTCGGATATAAAAAAAAAAAAAAAAATAGATATTGGTTAACAATTGATATTGAAAAACAAAATTTCTATATATTTTTTTAGTCGTTTTTATGATTATATTCTAAATCTGTTTTTGAAAACATTTTAACTAATTTTATCAAATATATTTCAAAGATTTGGATGTTCATTTCGTATTTCGTATAAAAATGAGTGTAGATTTGATATCTTTATATGGTGAGAAATTGTAAAGGGGTTTTTGATAAATTATTATAGCAATACTTTTAACAATTTAAAAATGTCAACAAAAGTTTTGGAAAAACCAGAGGCGCCGGAGACAAGAACTGAGGAGGATGTTTTGTTGAGTTGTAAAAGAAGTTGGCAATAAAACTCAAAGCCGCATGTGTTTTTTTAACTAATCCCATGTGATTGAATTTTAAACAAAATTTAAAATATTAAAAACTTTTATTAAAGAGTTTTTGATATCTTTCCAGCCATTTTAAAAATATCAATTTACTATATGATACTATATGCTATATAATTTCAAGATAGAAAACATTTATAGAATCAACATTTTTTTTTTTGTTGGGTTTGATTTTTTATTTATGCTTAATTATAATTTTAATAGTAGAAGATTATGGATTTTATTTTATTTTATTTTATTGTATGATAATTATAGAGTTGAGATATTTTCATAGAAAATTTTCTAATTAAAAATGTGTTAAAATTCCCCAATAATTCATTTTATTTAATCTCTGATAGTAAAAAGTAAATATTTAATGTCCTCAAAACTCAACAACTTCATAAAAGTTTATATTAAAATTTTAATTTGATATATTTTCACCCTTAATTTACCTAAAATTAAATAAAATTATTTCATAATTAATTGATCTTATAATTAAAGAACCCATTTATAAGTTTTGCTCAATATATCGCTAAAGTAAACAAATAAATAATAAAATAATTTGTACAAGTCAAAATATATAATATCTTTTGTACTAGGGTGATAAAATGCATCTTGTCTTAAATATCAATTCATAAAAAATAATAATAATAAATAAAAAATAAAAACTAAGAATCTAAAGGGCTGCAATATCTGAACAGTCCAGCAGACTTTTGAGTACAATTTCTACACAATTCTTCTCTTCTCTGAAACCCCAATTGCCAGCACAAACAAACACCCTGTTTTACCTCAAGAATCTGGTAATTACAATGAACTTCAACCCCCTGTTTTGACTCCGCAAAGTTTGAAGAAGCCCGAGTCAACTCAGATTGAGTCGGACCAACACCAATGGAGAGCTCCAAATTCAGCTTCTGATTACACTTTTCTTGCCCATAATTTTCTTTCCGTTTTTGCTGCTGTTGTTGATCTTCGTCGGTTGTCGTGCCGCTGCTGGTGCAGTTGTTTTCTTCAATGGATTCTGTTTTCCTGAGAGGAAGAGCGAGATCGTGAGGCGGTGAGTTGAAGTCCAAATGCGTCGAGTTTTCGTTGAGTGGGCGGTGAGTTTGAGGGTTGAGTCCGCGGCTTATTAGTTTCCTCTTGATGTGAGTGTTCCAGTAGTTCTTTATTTCATTGTCCGTTCTTCCCGGTAATCTTCCAGCAATTAATGACCACCTGCCCATCAAAATTTTCCCAGTAAAAAACTCGTTCCCATTATTCGAGCATAGCTTATAAAAGAAAAAAAAAAATCTACTCTTTAATTTTATTCGAACACCATTAATTAATTAACAACAAATGGAAAAGAAGAAGAGGTTATAGAAAAATTGAAATGGAAAAGAAGAAAAGGAATTGAAGGGGGCGTACTTGTTTCCGAGCAAGCTATGGAGTTTGATAATGAGTTCATCTTCTTCAGGAGTGAAATTTCCTCGCTTGAGATCAGGTCGAAGGTAATTTATCCACCTCAATCTGCAACTCTTCCCACATCGAAGCAGCCCTTTAAATATAAAATTCAAACACCATTAATTAATTAACAAAAAAACCAACAAACAAATGAAAACCTAATTAATTCATTGATGAATTAGACAAATTACCAGCAGCTTTAGGAAGAGAACGCCAGCAGCCTTCGCCATGAACGCGAATATATTCAATGAGTCGCTGGTCTTCTTCTTTGGTCCAGGCGCCCTTGTTGGTGTGAGCCTTTTCGCAGCAAGGTGAACGTCCCATGAATTATAAAAAGTACAAGGATGGAATAGTGAGGGAAATGGATAAGTTTTGATGAGGAAAAGGGATAAGAGGAAGAGGGGTGATAATGGATAGAAAAGGGCGAGAGAGATTTGGGTTGAAAAAGTGAAGGAATTAAAATGGAAGAAGAGATTTATATGAGGAGAGAGACGGATCATGCAATTAAATTTTGGATGGAGAATTGACCAAAGTTGGTGAGAAGTAGGGAGATAGAGCTGGATTTGGATTTGGTAGGTAGCTCTACTTTTACGTCACATTTCTGGGCTCTTTTTTTCTTTTATTTTCCATTATTATTATTTTTTAATTTTTCGGTATTTACATTGCTAAGCCTAACTTTAGTGGATCTACATGTTTGGATATTAACATTTAACCACCTTACATGTTTCCATAATTAACATTTAACACCAGTACTCTTAGTCTTAGTGTTACTTTTGTCTACATTCGTTTAACTGTAGGATACTTGAAACTGATCATCCCTACTAATAATTGTCTACATTATCATCTTCGAGGTTTAGTGGAAAGATAATCAACCTCTAATCACTCAAGATTTATAGCTTTAATTATAAATGACTTATATACCCTTCATATGTTATAGTTAACGGTGGATTGGGATGGCAATATTAACACTCCATATTTACACTAGCTTTCTTGATGTTACTTTCTGTAAATATCCGTTTAAATTTGACCATCTCTAACTAAGGATTATTACAATATCATCTCCAAGTTTAGTGGAAAGACAATCAACCCCTATTCGCTTGAGATTTATTGCTTTTGATATGTTAAAGTTGATCGTGGGTGGATTGCTAACATTTGGGGTGGCCATGTTAATTTTCCAAATTGTGGGTTGAAAAAACAGCATTTATTTTGGCCCGCGTGTAATTTTTGTTTTTACTCGTATGTCCTCTGATACTTTGTTAAGCTAATTAATTATCGGTGCTGTTTTCTAGGGCATTGTTGTCAGTTTGTCTTCAATGTACAATCCGTTTGTTTACAAGGGAGTTTTAAATTTTGGTCCTTGGCGGTAATTTTTTGTCCCAATGTTACAGAAAGTATCAGTATACCCCCAATAGGTAATAAGTGTTAAAAATGCTGAATTCAAATTTTGTTTGGAATGTGAAAAGACACAAAAGACCTAGACATCATAGATCAAGTTAATTAAACGATAATAAAAATGACAAAATAATATAATCTTAAAATATTAAAAACTAGGACAAAATTTTTAAGAATTTCCCCTGTGATATTCTCAATGAATCTACTCTACTTGCAACTTGTAAAAAGACCCACAGGTTATGAATTTCTTTTCTCAGAAAAGAAGTAATGATCTAAGGAATAAACATCCATTAACTCTATGCCAACAGTTGCTAAATGATTGGATGTAAAGCATTTGTAGGTAGCTTTTCATGTCCGTTATAAAATCCTAAGACTTGTTTTCTTGAATATCATTCAAGAAAGTTACAGATTGTCGAATTGATATTGAACATCCCTCTTGTAATAGTACATGTTCGCATAGCAATAACATATTTTGGTCCAAGGTTTTGTAAATCTCCTTACTTGAATTAATTTGTGGACTTTTATTAAATTTAATAAAAATAATTGCTAACAATGGGCTGTTTTTAAAATCTCTCTGATTTCACTGTGGGTCAATTGAATTTGGTAATCTCTTAAAGTGACCAGCAAAATTTAGTAGGACCTTGGATTAGGCTTTTTACTTAGACAAGTCAAACTTTATATTGTTGTTGGTCCATTAGGTCCACAAACTAAAAGATTGGTCCATGCAATTATTTTCCAATAGGACCAAGGGTTCCAATCTAAGTTGTAGATTCGAGGTCTCTCAAATTAAGTCTAGGTTCATAATACAGAACCATCTTATCATGTCGTTGTCTCGCTTTATACATGTGGTAAAACCGCCTATTAAAACAATAACATGTACTTTAGTTGTTAAGATTGCCTATCATGGTTGTGGTTGTGGTAAGATAACACTTGGGTTAACTCAAACCCTCACTTTGACGATTACAATGTTTATAATTTACTAAATGAAAACATCTATAATAACGAAACCAATCGTACAACTTGAATATTATAAAAGCTTTGAGGAACTCCAATTGTTCGAAAAACCTCTATGATTTAATATTTACTATCATGAACAAATCACTAATATAAATAGATAACATTAAGGTTCACTAATGAAATTAAATTATTTTACACTACAAGATTATATATGACATCTCATATTTACTAGAGCTTTTGTTTTGTTTTAATGGATTTATTTAGGTATATGTGACACTATTTGACATGAGAATTCCGATAAAGCCTTTTTGTGAATTATTCACAAATATATATAAACATTTAGATAAAAGTTTCAAATATGAAATCTTTTGAAAAGTTGATATTCTGAATTGACATTTTATTTAAAAAGTCATCTACATCAGAATACACATTTCATCATTGGACCAGAGGCGGCTGACTGGTGGGGGCTCATAGGAAATTTCAAAATTCAATTAATTTCCTTCAATTTTGTACTTTTAACAATATGCCTCCTTTCTTCTATGAAAGCACTTAAGTCTTTGTTTTGATTCTTTTCCGTCAACCTTCTATATAGTTAAGCTTCGATTTTTCTTCTTATAAGTGAGTATAAAGTTTATGAATAAAGCGACCACTATATTTTATAGTGTCAAAATCTTTTTTTTCTCTAATGAATTAATTGGTACCTCAAGTTTTTAATTTTCTAATATTTCAATTTTTTTTTATTTTTGTTATCTAGCACTGAAACAAATTAAATTGCTGACTCCGTCACTGCATTGGAATGTGGCCTTCTGAAGCTGACAAGTGGTGTAATGTGTAAAAGTAAAACCCTAGAAATCTCAAGTATAAATACAACATAGTCCACTGCCTTTGGGAAGAATTTTACTCAAAAATATATATTCTTGACTGGAGCGGAGTGTATCGAAGAACAAGAATCTTCTAAAAGCTTGGAGAAGGCCATGAGCGAAATTTTGCTTCAAACCTCATTTGTAAGTTCTCTACTACAAAACTTAATGCATCGAGGCATACTTCGATTAATATTATACAACTGAATTGTATTTTAGTTCATGGAGCTACAGTAAAACATACTAGAAACTTAAAAAAAAAAATTAAAAAAAATTACACAATGCTTCAAATTTGCCCTTAGAATGACCTTAGGAAGATTAAAAATTCTATAATTTTCATGATTACAAGATCTATATATATATATATATATATATATATACCCCCACCAACATCCTATCCCAAAAATTTGTTCACATAATTAATGTTCAAGATGTGCACAAATTCTCCACTAAAATCATAATATGTTTTTCTCAATAAAGACATGAAATGACCCCAAGAATTAATGAAATTGCATATGGTATGAGATCTATATAATAAACATTCTAAAAATTTCAAAGTGTAACATATAATCCACATGATTTGCATCAACATACAATTCAACTTTAATGAACATAGATCTTATTAATCTACAATAATAATAATAAAAAAAAAGGATCTTACAAAAAAACCTCCTCCTCTTATAACTCCAGCCAAAATGAGAGGAGATTATGAGCTTTCCAAAAATCAAATCCCAAATGACCCTATGTATTATTGAATACAACTAAATTTTTATCACATAATTATTATTGTATCATGTACAATGAATTTTGCGTGGTGACTACCGGAGGTAGCAGAATCAATCAATTTTAAAGAATTAAAACCTAATACTTACTCTCTCTCAACTGAAATGAAAGAATTAGATTTGGAAGATAACAAATATAGGAAGGAACATAAATTACATGTAAAAGAACTTGGGGTAACCCTAGATTCTATATTCAGATTTTCAAGTTTGTTTTGTTTGTGTTAATGTATTAGTTTAGGTGGTTTTACACATGCAATCTGGCATGGGAAATGTGTAAAGTGACCCACTGGTTTTTCTTAATTCAATTCCCTTTTGATCATTGTGGGAAAGCATATCTTTCATTTGTTTCTTGAAGTCATCCCATCTGCCAAAAAACAGATCAGAATCATATACAAACATAAATTTACTTGCATAAGATGCTTCTAATTAATAATAAATGACCGTGCAATATGAAATCTTTTCAACAAAATAATTAGTTCTATTTCCAAAATTTTTCAGTTGCAAATCCAAGAGCATATACTTATGAGATGGATGACAACGTACCTGATATTGGGGCTATCAAATAATAGTGCTAACTTTCTCTTATCAGGTTTAACAGTCTTTGCATGTCCTTCATATAAATAACGCCTATGACCCGTTAAGAAGTGCGGAAAATTCCCACCTTGCGTTGTGACAAATACTTCACTGTGTAGGCAAACTGTATAGTCAAGAGCAGCCAATCTAGACGAGTGGCCCTACATAAAAAATTTAGGGTATTAGAAAGACTTGACTTGTTCCTATATTTGCCATCTTTCTTTGTGTGCTAATATCTTGGCAAGTTTCCAGTTTGAATAATTAATTATATATAAATTTCAAAAAACATGCACTAGAGCCAATATGATACCTTAAATGCAGCAAGTTCTTCCGGGATAGCTAAAGTATCCTTTGTTTCTAAGCGTGGAAACATCTGTCTAAGAGGAGCCATGTATTTTTCAGCTTTATAAATTTTTCCAGCTGCAACATATACTGAGGTCGTGTTATCAAAACCCATGCCCCTAAGCATCATTCCCACCTGCAGAAATCATCATTGGATTTAAGTAAAGGAATCCAAGGAAAAGAGCTAGTAGACCGATATCGTTTGTAGTTTTGTAGATGAGTATTTAGTGTCAGCAAATGAACAAATTAAGAAGTGATCCAAGAAGAGTTTGGAATTAATGCAAATTAATGATACAGATATATTGTGAACAACTAAAACTGAGCAGTCCACTAAAATAATTGTTATCTTCTACCATTCGAGTATTAAGGTCAAATAACTTAGGTTTCTTTTAGTATTCTGATCCATCACAATGTCTAACTGTCAAAATATAAGTGTTAAGAAGCATGCTAGAAAATGCAAGTCATATTAAGGACTTGTGAAGAATTGAAGATTGAGATTTGATGAGTTGAAGGTTTAAGTTGATCAGAATTTCTTAGATATGTGTTGATTATAACTTGGAAAAGTAGCCCCAGAGACCTTTAAGCACGATGTTTTGGCATGGGTTGAACATTAAGTTAGGAACTTAGGATCTGTGCCTGCTGAAGGACTTATTAGATTTCAAAAAATAGATGTATATTTAAAGATTAAAAATAAGGAGAAATCAAAATCTGGGTGTAATTAAATTTGCAGTAGAAAAGAAAGAAAAATAAAAAGAACAAAAAGGCAATAAATCACATGATTAAGTTGACCATAGGGTCACATGATTGTTTGGATTTTGATGATAACAAATAGATTTGTAAAATGACTTCAGATATCCCAGTTTATATGAATCATAATTGATTTAAAAGCTGGTTATGGTGAGCCCATAAAATGATCCTAACTTGAAATTAAGGATATAACAGAGATTTATCAAACCCAGTAAAGGAAGAGAAAGAGAATCATAATTTAATACCTCCAATGGAGTCAAAGGACATTTTCCATCTACACGATTTGCACCTGGTCTTATTATTCTTCCTCTTTTCCTGAATTTTCCTCTCCAACTTCTTTCTCGAGCTATATCCATTTCACGTTTCTCTTCCTCCCCACCATCATATTCACAACATGAAAATGCAACCATATCCTTCAAAGAAGAAACAAACAGTTAGAAATAAAACATTGGGAAGCATCACTGGAAAAGTAAAAAGACAAGTTTAGTACTGTTTCAAAGCGTAGGTGCACAGAAACATATTTCCCCCCACTTTGAGAGCTATTCTGAACCATCCGATCAACCATTTTCTCTGCAAGCATTCTTATAGGTTCAGAAAATCTTAGCGCTTCAAAATTGGCCAGGCATCTAAGTCCTTGAATATTTGAAGGAACTCCATGAGCCAATCTGTTGGAGAAAGGTGCAATACGGACAGCCCTGCATCATGAAATGAGAATAATTAATAGTTGCACTGAGGTAGTGAATGATGGGCACGGTAACCCGTAATTGCATTCATGAAATCAGAATGCGTATTTGCTTGTGTGTGTTTTTTAAACCATGTGAGTGCTTGTGTTCATCTATGTCTATGCATATAGTCATATAAATCAATTATATTACATTCTCAATAGGTGGCAGAACACTGTCAGAAATGAGACCTTCCACATACAAGAGGCATATATATTGAATCCCCTTTATTTTCAGTCTAAATTTTGCATTTTCCGTTAGCATACTCCAATTTATTTTGCATGAATATAGTTCTGCACCATTGTGATAATAGTCAAAATTAAGTGAAATGATTATAAGAAGAACTCCATGAACTATGTGAAAGGATAATTATGCACCATTGTGATAATAGTCAAAATTAAGTGAAATGATTATAAGAAGAACTCCATGAACTATGTGAAAGGATAATTATAACCCATTTTTTATATGCAATAACTGTTTAGCTGTTCAGAAGATCTAGAGCATGACTGAACGTATCATGATGATGTAATTCAAAATTATCTGTCATACAATACGTGAAGCTAAAATGAGCAGAATTTTTTCCTTCTCTGATATATATCAAACGGTAATAATAATACAATATTAGGCTTCCAATTCAGAAGCGTGCAACGTATATTAATTTGAACTGAAAAATATATATTATTATATTATTGCTATAAAGAGGGTTTTGAATCGACAAAACCACAAGGCAAGTTGAAAACAATCCCTCTGAAATTTGGCCTATTCTTGAGAAGTAGCAACATAAAAGATAAAGTTTAAACTGCATACCCCATCTGCAGCAGTTTTGGCAGGACCTTTTGAAGATAATAGGTTGGGCTAGACCAAGCTTTGACTCTCAAATTTACAATGCTACTTATATTGTGGTCAAACCGTTGAAGTATATCCTCTGGGAGTTCTTTGACCACATTCACATTATTTCTAAGTGCATGTATGAAAAAATCTTCATCAAATATCTCCCCAAAATTGCTGCACCAAATAGAAAATGGTCAGAAAAAGGAAAAATCAAACTAACTATTTCAAGAATCTTGCAAGATGTAAAGTAAGATATATTAAAATCAAAGGAAGATAACTTTTACTACGGAAAATAATACAAATAACCTCATACTGCTTTGAGGCAGACACAATTCCACAATTATTTTCAACCATATAATTGCAGGAAAAACATATGATATTTTTGCTAGACCATAGCATTATTATGCTCTTGATTTGTATTTTGAAAAGCAATTGATATAGCACTATGAAACAGCATAGTTGTAAGAAGATAAAACAAGAAATTATAAGTCAACACATCAAGGTTTAAATGGACTATCTAATAGTAAAATGGTATCCGTCAAAGAGCTCAGCAAAAAAAGAACATGCAAATGAGCCAGAATTATTAAAAATTCCCGAAAGGAAGAGGAAAATAAAATCGTAGTCAATAAGTTAATAAAGGAAGCCACTGATAAACAAACTTTTACTTGTCCTCTTAATGTATCAAAAAATTAATGCATAAAAAAATGTGTGTATGAAGAAAATAGTTCAAGATATCAGATAAGTTGGAAATTTGAAATGCATATTAAGAGACTTTGCAGCAATCTATGGAACCAAGAAACCAAACGAAACTATGATTGATTCTGTTTTCTACTAACAGTGCAGTCCGAATCTCAAATGATTAGAACCAATCAAGGTCAGTTTGGTTTCAGTTTCCTTAAACCCAAAATGAACACTCTGAGCAAACCAGAACTGCTATTTCAAATCTAAGCACAATAATTAGATTAACATATGGATCCATAAAACTAATCACCAAAGACAGACAGCAAGACGTTCACTGACATGCAAGAACAGCTCCTTACAGTTAGAATAACAAAAATAGAACAATCACCTCGAATCTCGCCAGACACTATTTAAATGAAAAATTGGAATGACAAGAGTTGCATTCAGTAGTCCTGCCACTGCCACTGCATCACATATCTGTATTAAAGTAGCAGAGAAAAGTTAAAACAAAAGACAGGTAACTTGAAGGCATGGTTGGCACCATATGAAGGCATAGAAGTCTTGTTTTATATATATATATGAAACCAGAAATTTTATTTCAATATAATAATTGTTCACCAGTTCACTGAAGAATTGCACTAATACAATTTTTAATGAAGAGAACCATATACAGTATAATCTTAAAGCACAACCTTTAGTCCATCTTGCATGGGGAAGCATGGAAAGAGAATTGAACACATAGACATAAAATAATCATGCATTTTTACTTCCAATATTGCTTAAAGAACAGTAAGAGCATTTATCTTAAGAACCAAAACATACTGATAAGCGTTGCTGGTTCAACCCACCGTTAGCTTCAATTATAAGGAAACCGTTAGACTTGGGCAATTCTGAGAACTCAAAACATAGAACATCAGTAAGTTTCCATAGCTTCTCAAGCACAATAATAAATAGAAATAGAAAAAAAAAAAATATATATATATATTTTGACTCATTGTTTTGAAAATAATAATACATTGAAAACAGATAGAAATCTAAAGCAAAGCTACAGCTGCCAGACATTCTTTTTCCATCATAACATGCCAAATACTGCCACAGAAGGTAGGTCACATGTACAGCCCTTCCATAGCACATAGGCCACAAAACATAGACCTTGGGGAGGCCTAAATATGTTAAATATATCACCTTTTGGGCATAAAAAGAAGCTTCAGTTTGAAGATATACATTCCCTCTTTACCATAAGACTCAAATGAGAGGCAATCTTAGGCAAGACTCTTACAATTTTAATAATTATTTGTCCAGTTTTGAAGAGATCTACAAAGATGTGACATTAGTGAAGAACTCCCAAGTTATTGTACCAAGATGCATGAAAGCGTGAGATTAGAGGTTAATTACCCTCCTATAATACCCCTTAGAGAATGGTTACTATAAGACCTTAAAAATCAAGAGATACCTACACCTCCTAATCTTGAAACAAGTTTCTTAATAGTTTTGAGAAATGCACTAAGTGAAAGATCACGCACCATTTCTAGCTCCCATGCTAGCAATTTCAAACAAAATTTCCTCACTGTCACGCTAGAGGACATAACCTTATGTCCTCACCATACATTTACCATAGAACAGGAGCCTAATGATTTAGCCATAATGGAAATGTTGAAGTGTTTATTGACCTTTTGGATGGTTCTGGTGTTATAAAGTTAGCATATGGTTCTCACTTGTCTGTTATAAGGTGTATTATCCACTCTAGCAAATCCTGATACATGCAATTACTTGATCATTTGATAACTTATAATTTTAAATTAAAACACAAAATTAATTTGTCTCTATAAAACTCAAACCTGCTTCAGAAATACTCCTATTGCTACACGGCTTCCAACTTTGATGGACTTTCGAATTCCATGCTGTCATCAACTGCATGATTTCCATTTGAGTATTTTTGTCAGTCAATTGTAGTTCACATCAGCTGTACACATAAGATAGGAACTTGAGGAAGTATATTATATGCAATACAAAAAGATAACTAATTCCTGAAGTCTGCAATATAAAAAAATCACATAAAATGCAGTCAGGCATTATTTTTTCTTATTTTATTTCGTTAAATAAGTGTCCAAAATCCACATCCACCCATACAAGTCAACAGTTCCTGTCACATATCTCTAACAGATACAAGAGAAAGGGTGGTTTTATTGATACAAAAGCAAAGATCCGAACCAATGCATATAAAAAATTAATTTATGGGTCAAAATTTTTAGGATTCATTTTTGCCATCTGAGAGGAGTCTCTTGTTTTTGTCTAAAACCTTCCAGTCTTCGTAGACTAGTGCTCTGGGCCTTTTGTGTGGACAGCTTATTCTCTAGCTTGTAATTCATTCTCCTGAGATAAATAATTTCCTCTGTTTCTTATAAAATAGCATTCAAAATTCAAAATTTCTGGGTCAGACCTACAGCCAACTGAACTGGAACGGCAATAAATATAAGCAACCAAGCGAGTCGAACTACATTACAGGTCTTTATCATGAATAAGCATCTACCTAAGTGAAAAGAAACGGTAAATGAGTTTAATGAAAGAATAGTAAACAACTGATTCCCCAAAAAGAGAGTACCGCATTGTCGGTGGCGTTAGCTTCAGCCTCCATTAACGGCCAAAGCTTCTCAAAGACCTGCGGACTTCTGTAAACGGAGCCAGGAGGCGCATGCTTATGCACAACAACAACACTCTTCAAGTCAACAACATCGAACCCCAATGAACCCATATACAACAACATTACAGATATATACAACAACGGCGCCAACAGAAGCACGCCTTTCCGCTTGAACACAGCCGAAATCAAAACAAGCACCAACTTCTCCACTGAATTCTGCTTCGCGCCTCGCCCGCCAAATCCTGCCCCGCCGCCGCCGCCGACACCTCCGCTGCCTCCACCGCCGGAGCTTTTGGTGCGTCCGTGGCGGAAGCGAGGGGAGGAAGGCGGAGATGCCGCCGTAGTGGAGCTGACGGAGCGGGCGGTTCCGAGGCGGCTGAGGCCATGCATGATTTGAGAAACCCTAGAAAACGGTGAAGATCTAGAAAGAAATAGTTAATAAATAATGGTTTGGTGGTGGTTTTAGACTTTGAGTGAGTGGGAGACTTGAAATTGGAAGGGAAGAAGTGAAGGTTGGGAAAAGAAGATTGGGGGTAAAGTGCAAAACAGTAAAAGTAGAGTAGAGTAAAGAAGAACAGTAGAGTGGAGAGGATGTTTACAGACAATTATCAATCACGTGGGCTGAATGAGCGGAGCTTTAATTATTATGGATTGGGAGTGTTGGAGGGGGACACTAAAGAAGAGAGAGAGAGAGGATTTAGAAATTAGAAGCGACCAACTTTGATTGAGTTGCTCAGTAACACGATCATGATATTGACGGGACATTATCAGTTAATATATGTATAAGTACGTATAAGATTTTATATTATAAATTTATATAAATATAATAGGAAAGTATAATAGTAATTATATTTTAAGTAGGTAAAAAAGCGACAGAGAATTTAAATTTATATTATCTTCAAAATATTTAATTTATATAATTTTTAATAGTCCTAATAAGGTTTGTTATGGAAGTTTTTATCCTGTTAATAATTTTAGATTATTAAGAGATTAATTGAAGTACGTGTAAATTAATATGAACATAATAATTAATTATTATATTATAACTTAACATCTTTTATGTTATGTGTATCTTTTTTCTTTTATTGTTGTCATTAAAGTATATATATAGTTTGATGAAATAGAACAACTTTGTTTGGATAATGGATGCAATGTTTTAATATCCAACTTGGGGTGAAACCCGACAAAGTTATTGGGTCTTGGGTTAATCGATTTAACTAGTTTGATTGGTTGAACAAATCAGATGTCCAAAAGTTTAAAATTCAGCAAATACACTCATAAAATTCGTTAAGTTCTTACAAGTTTAAAATTTAACAAACACACCCCAAATACAAATTGACGGTCGACTAGTTGGTGGTGACGACATACCAAATGCAATCTCAATCATCCCCTAAGCAATTCTCTAGAAAATCTATCCAATATCTAGCCAAAATCGAGATCTCATCACCACCAACGTTGACAACCCAAGTTAGATCTTACCACTGTTGGTGTCAACAACCCTCCCCATTATCACGAAAATACCTCCCTTAGCCTCCTAACCAAAACCCATCTTACCCCACCCTCGTTCGCCAATCGCTGACAAAAGTCGCTGTTGTTGCAACGAGTTTTTTTTTATCTCTGGTCGATTCACTCATCGGAAATCACATTTGTCGTCACCATTGCACTCACCGACATTTCCTCTTTAAAAACCCCAACATCATAAACCGGTTTAACTGACCAAGCAGTGCCGAGTTTTAAAACAATGATCGGATGAGCTTTAACAACTTCATTCAGTCTAATACTTCTATGAACTAAAACAACCAGAGGAAATTAGTTTTTTTTTTTTTTTTTTTAAATAATGCCTAAATATTTTACTTTAAAATAAGTTGAAATTTAATTCATGGCAATAATAGCAAATGAATAATCAACTCAATGAATTCAATTTACTTTAATTAAACCAATAATCAATATAGTCAATCAAGTACGAGTAATTAATACGAAACAATAAATGCATTCGAGAGCATAATGAGCAAGGTTAGTTCAATGAATATAATCAACCCTAGTCAGTAAATACGGGTATGATAAAAAAACGATACGAGAATTTTATGGGTATAATACGACAAATGGTGAAAAATACATTTATAAAAATTCGGTCATAAAATTCGGGTACGGAAAAAATACGATACGGATATATACGGGTTTAATACGATGCATTGTCAATAATATGTTTTGAAAAATACGGCAATATCAATCTTAGTTTTAATACTTTTATGGATTACCTGGTTAAATAAGCTTATTTTTTATGTTAAATAACCTTAAATAAGGTTAAATAATAATTATTATAAAAAATAACTAATATTCAAATTGTAGGTTTTAGACTCAAACGCAATATTTAGCCAATGATTCTTTACTAATTTAAAACTTGATAAGTTTGATATTAAATGCAACCAATTTTAACTTCCCATTAATCCATTAAATTATATTAAATCAAGAACTAAAATTTTGTATCACAAATCTATATAAAATATTAGTGTTACAATACCCATAATATATGACTTTAATTGTTTATCATTTATTTATTTATTTTGATTCAATAAAAGTTAAGACTACTGGATTACTAGGTTGAATATCAGTTATTCTTTATAATAATTATTATTTAACCTTGTTTAAGGTTATTTAACATAAAGAATAAGATTATTTTAATATCATTAATTCAATCTAAAACCCCTTTTCCAATCTCTTCCCTTACAAAAGAAGACAATATAATTGTATTTTTATAATAATTATTATTAGGAAACTCATATATTTTTTGTTGGGTTAATTAGTATTTTATTTCGATTTCACAATCCCATGTTACTATACGTCACATATTGCTTTGGGATTCTGAATTTGGACAAAATAATTATATCTTGTCCCATTCCACTCTTCTTCTAACCGCTATTTAATTTCCACTGGTTTTTATTTCTTCTTCCCCATCAAAACGACATCGTTTCAATCAGCTCCATTTTTTTTCAATCATTCGCGAATACGGATATCCCAAAAATTCGCGAATAATTCGACACCCATTTAAAAAGTACGTAAATACGCATTTTATACACAAATTTTACAGATGACCGTATAATTCGCGTATAAAACGCGTATTTACTAACTAGGTAATCAACTAACAAATCGATATTAAAGCAATTAAATAGATATATAATCAATAAAAAACTTATAATTTTCAACCTAATTGACTTTAAGAGTGCCACTATAATTTTCTCAATTGGCTTCTAAGGTGCCCAATTAGATTTTGGATATGTTTGATACGGTTTCTTTGAATAAAAGTTATAAAAAATAAAATAAGAGCTTAATATAATAAAGCTCATAAGAGTAAAACTTTTGTGAAAAAATCGATAGCTGTTTAGGTTGAAAAATATAAAAGGGTTTTCTAGTTTAAATTCACCGAAAATAACTTTAATATAAAATAATAAATCAAGTCAAATTTATAAAATAAAATAATATTATTTATGAAAGTTTAACGTTTTAAACAAGCTTAAAAAGAGTTCATAACAAAAGCTCAAAATTTCGAACTTCTCTCGTAAATCATAAAATAATTTATTTTAATTCTTATAAACATTTGTGAAATACACGTAAGCATAAATACGATTCTATAATGCGGAATAAATACTTTAAAACATAATCGAAAAGCTTAATGTCAAAGAAACAATACCTCCAGCCATTGATGTTCCTCACGGTTTTGCTACGATCTCTCACTCATGTTTGGTACTTCCAAACTCTACTCACTTTATTTAGATGGTGTAAGACTGAAGGGGATTGAGTGATCGAGTCTGGGGACCAAACTGTTGTATTTATAGCCAAGGCTTCTATCAAGCTTCGGCGGCCACGTGTCCCACCTATTTAGTTTATCATGCGGCAATTCCACGTTCTACGAACATGATGAATACCTAAGTGGCCCACTCAGGTGCTCCTAAAATGAAGGGGAGCTGGAGACTCGTTCTTACGAACGGCCTCCGTGAGAAACGGTCAACGTTCTCCCACTTGGTCCACACTTCTAATCTTATGTTTCATATTAAACCCATCGATAATCTGTATTTAAGTAATAAATACATGAATCATGGCGATAGGTCCTCTAATGACGAGTATTACCTTCCATGTATTACTATGTATTTATTTCTTAAACATTATAATTTATGTGGCAACAATTTCTTAATGAATAAACCCGATGTTTATTCTTGGTCCAACATAAATGAATTTTCTCAAAATTAAATTAAGGTGCACATCAATATGAGAAAAACATCAAAATAATTAAGAATTACATAATGGAACCAAGTCCCATATTCACTACATGATCCTTGAATTTCAACAGTGGCATACCCTTTGTCAAAGGATCATCGATCATTAGCTCCATGCTGACGTGCTCAATGACAACTTTCTTTTCTTTAACACATTCCCTTATGGCTAAACACTTAATGTCAATGTGTTTACTTCGACTCCTACTTTTGTTGTTCTTAGCCATAAAAATAGCAGTTGAATTGTCGCAGTACATTCTCAAAGGCCTAGAGATAGAATCCGTAATTCTAAGCCCAAAAATGAAACTCTTAAGCCATACACCATGTGAACTAGCCTCAAAACAAGAGACGAACTCAGCTTCCATAGTGGAAGTGGCAGTCAAAGTCTACTTGGCACTCCACCATGATACAACTCCACTGGCCATCAAAAAAATGTATCATGATGTTGATTTGCGTGAATCAATACAACCAGCAAAGTCAGAATCTGAGTAGCCAATTACTTCCAAGTTGTCTGCCCGTCTATACATAAGCATGTAGTCTTTGGTTCCTTGAAGGCACCTCATTACTTTCTTTGCGGCTCTCCAGTGGTCTAAACCTGGATTACTCTGATATCGTCCCAACATTCCCACAGCAAATGCAATGTCAGGTCTTGTACAGACTTGGGCATACATTAGGTTTCCGACAGCAGAAGCATATGGAATGTTCTTCATTTGTTCCCTTTCAAGGTCGTTATTTGGGCATTGGTTCAAATTGAACCTATCACCCTTCACAATGGGAGCTACACTTGGTGAACAATCTTTCATTTGAAATCTCTCTAAAACTTTATTAATATAGGTTTCCTGAGACAAACCCAAAATACCTCGAAATTTGTCTCTATAGATCTTAATGCCAATGACATAAGATACGTCACCCATATCCTTCATATCAAAATTCTTAGAGAGGAATTGTTTCATCTCATGCAGCAAACCCTTATCATTGGTTGTTAGCAAAATGTCATCCACATATAAAACAAGAAAACATATTTTACTCCCACTGACCTTTTGGTATATACATTGATCCATAACGTTTTCTACAAATCCGAATGAAGAAATTACATTATGGAATTTCAAATACCATTGGCGGGATACTTGTTTTAAACCATATATGGATTTCTTGAGCTTGCAAACCAATTGCTCACCATCACTAGAGGGGAATCCTTTGGGTTGTTTCATATAAACCTCCTCCTCTAGATCTCCATTGAGAAATGCCGTTTTTACATCCATTTGTTGCAACTTTAAGTCAAAATAGGCTACTAATGCCAAAATCACACGCAAAGAATCTTTCTTAGATACAGAGAGAAAGTTTGAGAAAGTTTTCGTGTAATCGATTCTTTTTTTATGAGTGAATCCCTTAGCAACGAGTCTTACCTTGTATCTCTCAATGTTTCCTAATAAGTCCTTTTTTGTCTTAAAGACCCATTTACATCCAATGACTTTTACACCATTAGGCAACTCAACAAGATCCCAAACTTCATTACTCTTCATAGAATTCATCTCTTTCTTCATGGCACTGTACCATAATTCAGATTCTTTGCAACTCATGGCTTGTGAAAAGAACTCGGGATCATTTTCGGCTCCAATGTTATTGGTAGATTCTTGTGGATACACAACATAATCATTAGGAATTGTTGATCTCCTTGGTCTAGTAGATCTTCTTAATGTTGTACCATCATATTCCAGAGAAGTATGTGGTTCAACTCGTTGTTCAAAAGTTCTTGGCAACTCTCGAACTACCTAATTACTGGAATGTTGTTAGCAGCTTGTGGAACTTCAATGATTGGTTGTTCAGCACCAGTTTGTACTTGAGGGGTGCTGTAAACAATAACCAATTTATCACTTGAGGTGGAAGGTTGAGATTCTGAATGATCATTCTCATAAACTATGTTCCTGGTTTGATCGCTCCCACTGATCAAGTTATTTTCAAGAAACTTTGCATTTCTTGATTCCACAATCCTAGTGCTATGAGATGGACAATAAAATCTGTAATGTTTATACCTTTCAGCATGTCCAATGAAATACCCAGTAATGGTCCTTGGGTCCAGCTTCTTCTCTTGTGGATTATAAATTCTCATCTCAGACGGGCATCCCCAAATGCGCATATGTCGCAAACTCGGTTTCCAACCTTTCCATAATTCAAATGGCATCTAATGTTTCATACTTGTTATGAAGCATGTAGAGATACATATATCGTGAGTAATCATCTATAAAGGAGATGAAATATTTTTGACCATGTGAGTCCATGTCTGGACTACATATATCAGTATGTATGATCTCTAATATGTCTGAACTCCTATTGGCACATTTCTTTGACTTGTTGTTCTGTTTTCCATTTATGTAGTCCACACAAGTCTCAAAATCAGTAAAATCCAGAGTATTAAGTACTCCTTCATTTACTAATCTTTTAATTCTATCTATGGAGATATGACCTAATCTTCGGTGCCATAATTTAGAGGAGTCCTCATTAATAACACATCTTTTAGCGGCAGTGTGAACATGCATTGAATCATAAGTGACATTGTTTTGTAAATTAATGCAGTAAAGACCATCTGACAAAGTACCATTCCCAACATAATCAGATTTATAAAGTAAGCTTAAAGATGAATCTAAAAAATTAAAGGAATATGCAAAAGGTACAAGCCTTGAAACCGAAATCAAGTTTCTAGAAAAACTTGGAACATAAAAGGTATTTTCTAACTTTAAAACAAAGCCACTACTTAAAATTAGATAGCAAGTTCTTACAGCTTTCACATGCGAGCCCATCTTGTTTCCTGATTAGATGCTTCGCTCACTTTTCACTGGCTTCCTTAGGTTTTGCAAACCCTGCAAGGAATTTGAAATGTGGATTGTTGATCCAAAATCAATCCACCATGTGTTAATATTGACATTAACCATATTAGATTCATAACAAACAAATGAGGTTGGATTACCTTAGTCCGCAAGCCATTTCTAAAATT
Source organism: Pistacia integerrima (assembly GCA_026225825.1). Classification (NCBI taxonomy): domain Eukaryota; kingdom Viridiplantae; phylum Streptophyta; class Magnoliopsida; order Sapindales; family Anacardiaceae; genus Pistacia; species Pistacia integerrima. Next base: position 15,894,336 of record CM047745.1, on the reverse strand, counting down.
TGATGCTTTCCTTCTTCATGTGTCCCTTCTTTTTACAGAAGAAACACTTGGAATCTTTCTTGATACCACCTTGGGAAGGCATTTTACCTTTCCCTTTCTGATTGGCTTGATATTTTCCCTTTCCATGCGTTGCCAGCATTGCACTTTTTCCATGTTCCATCACCAGTCTCCCTTCCTCTTGAACACACATGGTCATAAGTTCATTAATTGACCATTTATCCTTATGTGTCTTGTATGAGATTTTGAAGGGTTCATATTGGTGCGGAAGGGTATTCAAGATGTAGTGCACCAGAAAGGAATCCGACAGTTCAACTTCGAGATTCTTCAATTGAGTCACAATATCCCTCATTTGCATGATGTGCTCACGCACATCTCTCACATCGGTGGGGCTTAGGGATAAGAGCTTCATGATCAGGGTACTTGCTAGTGCCTTGTCTGAAGTGACAAATTGATCATCAATGGCTTTTAGCAAGTCTTTGACATTTTCATGCTGATTAACATAACCGCAGATACTAGCTGAGATTCTAGTCTTAATGAACATCACGTTGAGACGATTAGATCGCTCCCATTGTTCATAAAGTGTGATGTCCGCTACAGTGCTGGTATTAGTGAGTGCTGGTGGTTCGTCTTTCCTAATAGCATAGTCTATGTCCATCCACCCCAAATGAAGAAAAACTCTCTCCTTCTAGACCTTATAGTTATCTCCCTTAAGTTCAGGGACATCATAACGAATATCAGAGAAATTTTCAGGTTGTACGATTGCATAAAATTATAGATTACATGCTAATGTTAAAATTGAGGCCTAAACAAACTATCATGCTTTACCAATGTAAATCATGCTTAAAAATTGAATCTAATGACATAAAAATTGCTTGTGGGCTAAATTTCTAATTCAAGCAGATTCATTTATTCTTTATGATTAAATTTCATGATAAAAATATCAAATTATTTACTAAATTCATAATTCCTGTGGATAAATTATGAATAACTTGATATTTTATCCTAATTAATAATATAAATATAACAAAAATTCCTGTGGGAAAAAAATTATCATATTAAGTATAATTAATTACAATTAATGTCTAATATTCTTTATGTGATCCTAATTAATCATAATATATAATTTTATTTAATTAAAGATGCTGTGGCTATTCTCCAATTAATTAAAATTATATGGATCACTAGACATTAAATCCCATAAAGACTAGCTTAATATTACGAATTACATAATTTTAACAAATAATAACATGTTATTATTATGCATAAAATATTCTCATAATATAAGCATAAATATTGCATAATTAAAACTATAATATTATGCATAACATTTAATATTATGCCTTTGACTAAATATATACTTATCCAAAAATAGCATGTATTAATATAGAGCAGAAATAATCAATTCATGCAAACTAAATATGAGCATATATAATAAATAAATTTGCACAACAATTATCCAAATTGCATATAATTAAATCAAATAAAAATTATAAGCACAACAAAAATAGCACAACAATTATAAGCACAAAAGGGCAAGGCCCAAAAAACCCACTTCACAAACCAAGTATAAAAGAGGAAAATATAAATGTTGTTGTTTGTCTCTATTTTCAGATTTTTTTTTTTTTTTTTTTTTTAAACTGACCCATATAAACGACATGTTGTTTTTCCCAAAATGAAAACAACGAGTCGTTTTTCTCCTTGTTTAAAAACAGGCCATATAAACGACATATCGTTTTTCCCTATACGGAATGAATGCCGCCTTAACTAAATTGCATGTCGTTTTATCCCAAAACCAAAACTGCATGTCGTTTTGGTCGTCTTCAACCTCCAGACCAGGTTGCAGGTCACCTTTTTTTTTTTTTTTTTTATTTGGACGCTTTTGACATCAAAAAAAAACAAATTTTTTAATCACAAAAAGCTTAGAAAAACTATTTCCACATGATTTCTAATCTTCTTTTGAATAAAAAGGTTTGGAAATCAAAACTTTAATTTTTTAAAAAACTTTCGGTCAAAAACAGAGTTGAAATAGAGCATCATTCCAACGTCAAGGCAAAGATAAAACTGGCTCTGATACCAAATGTAAGCATAAATACGATTCTATAACGCGGAATAAATACTTTAAAACAGAATCGAAAAGCTTAATGTTAAAGAAACAGTACCTCCAGCCATTGATGTTCCTCACGGTTTTGCTACAATCTCTCACTCATGTTTGGTACTTCCAAACTCTACAACCTCTATTTAGATGGTGTAAGACTGAAGGGGATTGAGTGATCGAGTTTGGGGACCAAACTGTTGTATTTATAGCCAAAGCTTCCATCAAGCTTCGACGGCTACGTGTCCCACTTGTTTAGTTTATCATGGGGCAGTTCCACGTTTTACGAACGTGATGAATACCCGAGTTGACCACTTCAGGTGCTCCTAAAATGAAGGGGAGTTGGAGACTCGTTCTTACAAACGGCCTCCATGAGAAACGGTCAACATTACAACCAAATAGACTAAAAATATTTCAATAGTGTTTATAGTTTTAAATAAGCTCATTTGGCCACGGGTACCAATTTATTTCAATAGTGTTTATAAACGAGAGAAACAATTTTGAAACCCTATAGGAAATGTGTTTTCAACCTTTATAATAGTTTCTCCATTTTTCATTGATTTTCATTCAAAATTATCATCCATGATTGTTATTTATTATCCATTATAATCACAATAGATTATGCTTTTGGTTCAATAAAAATAACAGTAAAAATGTATTTAAGGAATTATGATTAAGATTTAAGAACAAAAATCTTCTGAGATTTGATTAAATAACAAAAAAATGGCTTAAATGTTCAACGGCTCACTAATAGCAGGGGTTATTTGTTATTTTTAAATCTTTAGGGAAACTTTTGTCATTTAATAAAGCCTAAGGGGTCATTAAAGTCATTTAATATCGTTGGCTATAAGAGATGTTTAGAGGATAAGTAGGGTTTGGGAGGCACGGGTCTAGCAGCCACTCATTCTTGTTTTTGAATCTCTCTTTTTCTGTTTTTAATTTTCCTGGAAGTTTTGTGGATTTGGAACTTCTCTTCAGAAGCATTCGACAGGCACGGCACGGCTGCGTTAAGGTGTGGCGGCTACTCCTTTTGTTTTTGAAATTTTCTTTTTCTCTGTTTATGATTTTCCTGGAAGTTTAGTGGATTTAGAAGTTCTCTTGAATTGCATTTAATGTTGCAAGTCTCTGGTAGGTTGTTGATGTGGCTATGGAGGATTTAATGTTTGTTAATTATTTAATTGTTTGCATATTATCTATTAGGTCAAATGAAAAGAAAAAAATTCTAGGGCAATTTTTTTTCCAAGACGGCTAGAAAATTTACAGTCAAGTCAACATTGTTAATTTAAGAGTAAGTACAGTGTATAAACAGAGAAAATAATCCAATTTATGATTACTTTATAGTTCATTTCTGTATCTGTTTGTGTGCTAATCTTTAATTTCAAGAGAGAGTTTTAAGATTAATTATTATCTATTTAATTTCAGGAGGCAATTTTATATCATGTCAATTTTTTTTTTTTTAATTATATATTCGTAATCGTAACATTGATAAAAGAGATATATGTATATTTATCGTATTGAAAGGAAAATTTTATGTTTAAGGATGGACGAAAGTGGGCTATTGGAATTGTACTTTGTTTTTATTTCTATTTCATTTGATTCTGCTTATTGTTCTTTTTACCTTTTCTTATTACTGTAGGCCTGATTCAGAGCTTATAGAGGAAATCATTAAAGATATTTTGAAGAGATTGAATAATATGTTGTCGAGTGATAATAAGGACTTGGTTGGAATAGTACTGAAGATCCAAAAAATTAGATCTTTATTGTCTAATTGTCGAATGAAGTATGTGTTGTAGGAATTTGGGGGTATGGGTGGTGTAGGGAAGACAACTATTGCTAATGCTATTTTCAATGAAATCTCAAGTGAGTTTGAAGGTTCTTATTTCATTGAAAATATTAGAGAAGAATAGAAGAACGGCGGGTTAAGTCACCTGCGAAAGGTTTCGATATAAAAACGTTCTTATTGTTTTTGATGATGTGACAGATTCAAAACAAATAAAATTACTTGTTTTTGATGATGTGACACATTCAAAACAAATAAAATTACTTGTTTTTGATGATGTGACACATTCAAAACAAATAAAATTAATTGTTTTTGATGATGTGACACATTTAAAACAAATAAAATTAATCGGGGATCTTGAATACTTGGGTTCAGGAAGTCGAATCATTACAAACTTATAACAACAAGGGATAAACAAGTGCTTAAAAATTGTGGTCCGAATGATGCTACCATATATGAAGTCAAAGGATTAAGTAGGAATGAATCTCTTCTACTTTTTCAACAATATGCCTTCAAACAAAGCCATCCCATCTTTGAAGATTACATTGAGCTATCAAATAGAGTAATAAGTTATACCAAAGGTGTGCCATTAGCTCTTATAGTCTTGGGTTCCTTTCTATTTGGTTCCACATAAGGATATCCAAACAATACTGAAGATAAGTCATGATGGACTGGATGATGAAGAGAAATATTTATTTCTAGATATTGCATTCTTCTTTAAAGGATGGGATGAAAGTCTTGTGAGAGAAATTTTAAACTCCATTGCTCTGCACGTATTGGAATGAGTGTTCTCATTGCTCTTAACTATTTCATACAACACCATAAGAATGCATGATTTGCTTCAAGAGATGGGAAGATAAATTGTTCGACAAGAATCGATTAATAAACCCGGCAAACATAGTCGATTGTGGCATCATATTGATGTTTATCATGTATTGAGAGAAAATATGGTAAGTACAAAAGACTTTAGCTTTCAATTTCTATTTTATATTAATTGTGAAATCTTGAAAAGTTTTATCCAGGAGATTATCATTTTCATTTTTCCTTACGCATCAGTTCATGTGGTAATGGGCTGGGGTTTGATAGGTATATATATTTGTATAATTGTGCTGTTAACTTATCGTTTTGTTTTGTTTGCAGGGAAGTGATACAATACAAGGCATATGCTTTGAAATGTCTGAAATAAGAGAGATATATTTAAATACTTTTGCTTTCTTGGGGATGGATAATCTAAGATTCTTGATAGTGTATAACTCAAAATATAGAGACAATAACCCTAAGAAGCATGGTTTTGAAGGCCTTAAATTTGATTTTGCAGAGCTTAGATGCCTTTATTGGAATGATTACCCCTGCACATAGTTGCCTTTGAAATTTTATCATGAGAACCTTGTTGTACTGAAGATGCGCAACGACAATCTTTAGCAACTATGGACTAGTATTAAGGTATATTTGATTCCATATAATAATTTTCTTTTACAAATTTTAAATATTAGATTTTCTAATTCATGTTTGTCATTTCTTCTTCTATTACAGAATCTCGACAATTTAAAATATGTTGACCTAAGTTTCTCAAAACATCTATTTAAAATCCCAAAGCTCTCACAACGCGCCAAATATAGAGAGCTCGATTCTAGAAGACTGACAAGTTTGGTTGAGATCACTCTTCCAGCTATTCAACATCCCAATAAACTTTTTAATTTGAATCTCGGAAATTGCAAAAGCCTCATCAGTCTTTCAATTGGTATTCAATTAAAATCTAGAGATGTTATTCTCTCTACCTGCTGAAATCTCAAGACAGCTCCAAGTATCTCATATAATATGGAACAACTGTATTTCGATGGAACTGCAATAAAAGAATTATTTTCTTCCATTGAATGTCCTTTCAAACAAGTCGAATGGAATCTTATGGGCTGTTCAAGGCTTGAAAGTCTTCCAAGAAGCATTTATATATTGAAATCTCTTTGATATCTTAATCTATCTGGTTGCTGAAATCTAAAATTGGTTCTGGAGATCTCATGCAATATAGAATGGGGGTGTTAGCTATCACATATGTTTGCAAGTTTGCAGAGTTACCTAATGATCTTGGCCAGTTGTCCTTACTCAAAATTTTAGAATTAGCTTGAAACAATTTTGAGAGCATATCAACAAGCATTGTCAAGCTTTTTAAGTTGTGGTTCCTTGGCATAGGGTTTTGTAATAAGCTTCCATCCTTACGAAAGCTGCCATTTAGTACAGAAAAGCTAAATGCAGAGTGTTGTGAATTGCTGAAAGCATTATCAGGGTTGACAATTAGAAGGCATGGATTTTACGACAGGACATTTAACTTCACCACTTGCTCCAATTCTGACTGGTATGCACTCAGAAAGATATGAAGGTTTATTTCAGTCTCTCTCATTCCCATATGATTTTACTTTCTTTTTCTTTTATAAGTAAAATGCTAGATATTAAATTAACTTTTTTTATGGTGCAGACATCATCTGACTTTATGGACAGTCCTGAAGGTTGTATGTGTTTCTCTGGAAGTGAACTTCCAGAGTGGTTTGACATTCAAAGTATTGGATCTTCTATAGAACTACCACAAGGTTCGTTCAATCGTAAGTGTGTAGGTTTTGTCTTTGTCAAAGTTCCATAATTTGTGCTGTAGCATGGAGGTTGAGTGTGATTTCGTTTGAAATGCAAAGGATCTGGTTACAAGACAGCTGCTGAAAAAGGTTTTTCATATATTCAACTTGAGTATATGAAATCAGATCATGTATTCTTGGGGTATAGTTGCAGAACATGTGATTTTCGTGAATTCTCTTCCATTACAGAGGTCATTATCAATTTCAGCCCAAAAGTGTGGGATTCTTTTGTTGTTCGCTCAAGAGGTTTGAGGTACCTATGAAAAGATCCAGATGTTCCATCTTTGATGAAGAGGGAGAGCAAGGGGATGCACACTCCAAGAGATTGAAATCAGGTGAATGCAGCTCAAGATAATTAAATAATATATATACACCTTCTTTACAGGATATAATTAAGTAATGCTCTTTCCATCTCTATACTATTTTGTTATTTCTTTCATCCTTATGACTAATATCTGAATGATTTTCCTCTGGTTGAGTAAAATTCAAATTTGCAATTAATTTAAAAAAAAAAAAAAATTATAACTAATTCAAGTGTGTTAAAAATAAAATTAAAGTACAAATAGCCAAAAAAATACCATCTAACAATACTGCACAGAACAAATGTTGTACATGTATTATATAATCTCAACCCGATGATATTTTAATTTTTCTTAGAATTTAATGAAGTTCAATTGAAAGGTATCATTATGGTTCCATTAATTCTTTGTTTCTAAATTAATCATCTCAGCTTTTGAGATTTGCTATACTTTTTCCAGAAAGATGATCATCAAATGTACTCGTCTAGAGAATAGAGATTGGATTTTGATTTTATTTTTTTATAATTTACAGTTTTGAAATTTTGAGAATAAACTGATCTGGTCAATCATAAATATGTCGATGATTTATCTAATTTTCTTTTCAATGCAAAATATTATTTATATAATGATATAAAAAAATGTTATTGTGTATTTGCTTTTTTGTAAACTGATCTACCTTTTTCCTCTTTCTTATGAGTTTTCCATAGACCAGAATTACAACTTATTTGTGTCTACTAAGAGACATTTCCATTTATGATAACATTTTTGTTGGCTGCCAAAGTTTTCATCCACTAGCAAAAGCTATAGTGTTATACATTTAAAGAATGTCTAAAGTAATCTGCTTTATTCCTTTCCTTAGAGAACAGTTTCATGTTGAATTGCCCATCCATTCTTGTACAGTGTTTGGTTTTCACCTTATTTATGGCAATTTAATTTTACATGTGCAGATATGTGGACTGGAGTGGACAAGCATCCCCAAAGAGATTATTCATTGGACATGGCTTGAATAGCAGCAGGAATGAAAATAAGCTATGCTTGTGGAAGTACCCTTCATGACTAGAGTTGGGTAGTTAAAGTGCAAAGCTTTAGAATCCTTGAGCTTTCCCAGGTTTGACTGACAAATTTTAGTTTCAAAACCAGTATTGTATTCTTAAATAAATGTTGCCAGCTGACTTCTTTGAATCAGTTTTTTGCATAGGCCGGATGGCCAGCTGGGGTGGATGAGATCCCTTCACTTCTGGGAGATTTTCAAACCATCTTCCAACGAAGATTCAAATGTTTCGTATATTGACAGCCATCTATCTCGAAGGACAACTAAAGATGGTAAACAGTTGTTTTTTTTTATGTCTAGGCTGGTGTATATAATTTTGTTGTCACCATTAGTGTTAATTGAAAATAGCAAAAGCCATTAGACAGAAATATTAATCATACTAAATATTTCAACTTGGATAGTGTCATACTGGCCAAAATTAGGTGATATAGCACTTCATCAGAATACTGGGCTGTGAAAATCCACCATTGGAAAGTATGATATGGCTTGATGTTAAAAAAAAATGTTTTAAATTGGTTTTAGAATATGCTAAAATTTGAAGTTGAAAGTATCCATTGGAAGATTGAAACCAATGGATGACCCTTCATTGCTAGAAATGAAAACAAGTTTCTTTCATCTTTTGTGGGTACAACTTTGGGATGAGTACTAGCATACGAGCTTGGTTCTTGATATTGTACATGAAACAAACTTTCAACATGTCTTGTCTGATGTTCAGATTATTTGTCGGAATGCAGGTCTTGAGAAAGTGTGGAATGTGAAACCTTTTGGTCAATGGGAAAGAGATTATGAATATTTTGCAGCTTAAATATGGAGGGCCACCTCTTAGGGAGTGGGTAAGGCTACCTATATGCATCTAACTAAGACAAAAAAAAGAAAATTTTTGAGGTTTCAAATGCTAATTCACTCTTTACTGTGCAGTAACAAAAACTGCTTGCATGGCAGCTTTCCCATCGCTCTGGGACTGCAGAGGAGGGCCTTGACTGGATGAAGCAGACATACTTCGTGTAAAGCCGCAGTCCGGCAACTCAGTTGATTGATCTAAGCTATAGTTAGCGTTCGTTCTTCGGATTATACATTTTTTTTTCTTTCTTATTTATAAGATACTGAGGCTGGATAAGCACTCTGATGCACGTGAACATCCATCGGTCCTGGATGCCAAAGCTTATTATCTTTGCAGCGAGATGGATTGGGGTCATTCTACAGCAAGGAGATTTTATCTTCCTGACGGCGGTAAGGGAGGGAACGAAAGACAGAGATTCAGGTTAATGTGTGAGTTAACAATTTTGTATAGATCCTCAAATCTGTCTATTAACTTGTATTAAATATCCATAGATTTTGTAGTGTCTAGTTTGAAATGCCCAATTATTATCGTTCTGCATTTCTGATTTGTTATGAAATTCAGTAGGACAGATGGCTTCAACCTCACATGATGATAATATTTATAATCATATTAATGATGCGTAATTCTTTAATAAGGGCATCCTTATTTAAATATTGTGAGGATCATGTTTAAATTTGATTGGATTTATCATCATTGGAGTGAAGCAATATTTTACAAATGAATCTAATGTTATTCAAGCATGATTCTTACAAAATTTACATAATAACGTCATTATTAGAGAATTATTCTATTATGATTTCCAGCTCTATTAACACATGTATTTGAAGGGGAGTAATGTTACAGTTATCGATGGATGTGTATCGAACTTGTGTACTGAATAACGTGGCACAATCTTGATCGTTGATTTATTATCAGTTAATATTAATCAACGGTTAAGATTTTGTTACGTGCACAAATTCGGTGTAAACTTTTCGGTAACTCTATCATTTTTCATTTGAAGGAATGGTCTATAATTTGGTGTAAGAGTGTAAACAATGTCATCACTTTTAAGCACGCCGGGAAGAAATAGGGGAACTAAAATGGCTCCCCCTTGTCAATCTAATTTAATTTTTTTATTAAATTAATTATATAATTGTTTGGTTCTTTTATAAATTTTTTGAAAAAAAGAATTAATACTAGTTAATGGATAAATGATTTATACAAACACATCGCAATTAAAAAAAGATCAAATTGTGATTTGTTAAAAAAAAAAAAGTCATTTAAATGATTTTTCTTATTAAAAATTTATTTTGTTATACTAAATTTTTCTACTGAAAGGGGCAAATAAGTAATTAATGAGTATTTTTGTTGTGTATTCCGTAATTTCGGTTAATCACATTATCTGTTTAGTCAAACAAGGGGTTAAATTTTGCAAGCCGTTTCCCGACTGCCAAGAAATGGCTGCGGAAAAACCAAGATATAGAATCCAAATGAAATTATAAATTAGCTTCAAATTCCCCTCCATGCTTCGAAGTCTGTGAGAAGACAAAGAGTCCGATTGCTTCAAGCCAACTGCGATGGCTTTTCTTCTTTTTCTTCTTCTCAGGTGAAGTATGATGTTTTCTTCTTCACAGGTGAAGTATGATGTTTTCTTGAGTTTCCGAGGTGAGGATACTAGTGATAATTTTATTAGCCACCTCAATGCAGCTTTGTGTCGGAGAAAGATTATTACTTTCATCGATGATGAAATTAGAAGAGATGAGATTTCAACCTCTCTTTTGAATGTAATTGAAGGATCAAAGATTTCAGTCATCATTTTCTCTAAGGTTATGCTTCTTCTACATGGTGCCTGGAAGAACTCGTGGAGTTTCTCAATTGCAAGAGAATGTACGGTCAGATTGTGATCCCCGTTTTCTTTCATGTAGATCCATCTGATGTAAGGAAGGAAGCCGGAACTTTTAGAAATTCATTTGCTGTGCATAACATAAAGTACGATTTAGGGAGAGGAAAGAAAAGTTGCAGAAATAGAGGAATGCTTTGACGGAAGCCGCCAATCTATCTGGCTTTCATTCAAATTCCATCAGGTGAATGCTTTTGCTTTTGATTTTATATTATCATTAACGGCCACGTAACCACAAAGTAGTCTGCGGGTATAACTAAATCCAAAATAGTTATAGATTTTATAATTTTAACTTCATTTAATTTTATGTTGACTTTACAAAATAAATTATTAATTAATTCTTTTTAAACTTTTATTTTTTCTTTATTTTCCTCTCATATTACATTTTTCATTCGATTGGATACTCAAGAAAGGCTAATCCCTTAGATTATAAGGTAAGATAATAATAATTTTATTTTTATTTTTTTTACTTAAAATTAATTCTTTTCTTTTAACTTTCTTAATTGATGAAAGATCATGAGTTATGAGTTTTTATTGAATTTAATGAATGAGTTTGAAATAATTCTTAAATTTTGGTGTAGATTTTGATTTAATCTTGTTGATGTTGAGGTGTGAGTTAATTAATTGCTATTTTAAGTTGGGTTTGATAAATTGTGATTAGTTATTAAGTTAATTTTGAATATGGTTTAAAGAATTGACGAAACCCTAAGTTGTAGGGATTTAGAGATTTGGTTTAATTTCGATATATTGGTTAGTTGCTTGATATTTAGAGTTAGATTTGATGAGTTTTCATAGGATTTATGAGTTAAATTTTATTGGATTAGTAGAAATTGTTTGAAAAACCTAAGTTATGAGTTGAATTTTAATAAATTTGTGTTGTTTTTTAATTGTAATTACAAATAAATTATATTTCTGATAATAAAAATTCTTTTATTTTTTTTAGCTATGGACATGTTTTTTATCAAAAGAAAGTTTTCTAGTGAGGAATCATCAATTAAACAAAATATAAGGTGTCATGATAGTTTTCACAATGAGCCTATGAAATCTAGTTCAAGACAAACATATATTAAGCTTAACTTGAATAGTCTTCATACATATCCTGGATTGAAGATTAAAATTTTAAAATATCATCCTAATGATAGAGACGAAGTGAGAAAGACATACTTGAAAAAAGGACATTGTCAATCACATAATCATAATTTTAAAAAGCGAGCAATTGAGAATTTAATGTGCGTTTTAATCCCATTTGGTTTAGAGAATATGCAAATTGGTTGAGTATAGTGTAAAAAAGGAGGGTGTTTTTGTTTTTGTTGTTATTTTTTTTAGACATGAAATTAACATAAATATTATATGTTGCAACTGCAAGTGTTGAAAGAGCACTTTCTGCGATAAAGATTGTGAAAAATCGATTACGGAATCGAATGAGAGATCAATTATTAAATGATTGTCTTATTACATATATTGAGAGAGAGATATTTGATGAAATTGTCAATGAAGAAATTATGCAACGTTTTCAAAATATTAAAATCGTTAAGGACAATTGTAGAATTGATAATTTGATATATATAACTTCTAAAAGTATATTTTTTATGCTTATTACTTTAGTATATATTTTATTATAAATTTATCAACTTTGATGTTTTGAACTCACTATCTCAGAATCTTGGCTACATCCCTGCTCATTAAAGTTCTTATCAATAACCACCCTTTCAACCCCATGGGGTTGGGTTTGCTTTCTTATTTGAGTTTCTGAACTACAATAATATTGTGGCTTATTTGGTTTATCGAGCTTATAAAATGTTTCAATTAACCCTAAAATGAGCCTAAAAATTAGTTGAAGTACGTGTAAACTAGCCTGAGGATTCCGATTACCAAAAATTAAAATAACCACCATCTCAATAATAATAATTACACAAATAAACTCGTTAATCTCCTCTAATATTGAAATTTAATAAATTAAAGTAAAATCTTAATTATATATTTTAATATTTCAAAATAATGTCTTTTGTGTTGTTATTTTATAGAAAAAACACTTCTATGTTATGATGGTTTGGGGGTCAAAGTAAAACTCATCTAAGTGATAGGGGCTCCTTTAACGTATTTTTAAATAGGCACACAGCGTTGGGCTCTGCAGCCCCCATTGGGCCCAAGGTGGGTCTATCCTTGTGTATAAAAATGAAAAATCACATTCAATTATGAAAGATAAAATTCAAATAGAACTTTTATAAATCCAACTATACAATTGCACTTGATCTGGTTCTTCTTACAAAATTCCATTTTAGTTGTTTGAAAATAGGATTAGGATTTATGTTTATAAGGGACATAGGATTTTTAAAATAATAACACGAGGATTTTTTTTTTAAATTTTATTTTGATGATCACGAATGTCTGGGCCAGTGTATGTACACCTCAACTAATCTTTCGGGGTCCTATAACTATTAGTTGGGTAAAACTTCAGTGGCTACCCCTACTAGTAACCTAGGAGGGACTCAAACTTATGACCTCTTGAATAATAAACTCCCAAGAATCCATATCAAATCACTAGGTTACCTAAAGATAGTTAACATGAGTTTATTTTTGGTTGGGTGTGTATATAATTCTTTTTTGTCTTATTAATAATTTTTGTAAAGAATAAAACTGTAATTAAGAAAAAAAAAAAGGGATTTATGGATTATAATAAGATAATAGGTGAAGACCAGCATACTCATATTTAAATTGAATATGTATTATTTATTTAGTGGAATTTTTTATTTATAAGCTTTATTACTCACATAGAAGGTCATATAATCAATGTTTTTCTCTACTAAAACTGTTAATCAATTAATATTTTGTTATTATTTCCACATTGAATTTCATTATATAACTTCCCAACATCATTTATCTTGATATATTTATTAGTCAAATTATTTTTAAATTATTCTTATTTTTTCACGTTATATGTTTTATTAAAATGAAATAGCATTTTGTTACTTTATGTTATAATTAAGTAAAATCAATTATATATTTCATTTGCCATATTGGTAATTTATTGCAGAACAACTACTTTTATAAGGGAGAGCTACGTTGTTTTCCCCACCTAGGGTTTGGTGAAACGACACTTTTCCCCTTGTCAAGTTTCAAAATAACATTTTCTCACCATTCGTCAGGTTCTGTTAGTATTTTCTGTTAACATTTGATTGAAAAGACAAAAATACCCTTAAATAGTTTATTATAAATTAAAATTTTATTAAGTCAAAGTCTTTACTTAATTATTTATTAGTTCAAGTGTAAAGATACAATTTTTTCCGTTGTTTATTTAATTAATTAGAAATATTGATTTTTTATATTAATTAGTAAAAATGTAAAACATTATAAATTTAATAGATTATTGAATAATAGTGATGAGATATTGATGACATTATAAATAAATAAATAAATAAATATTAAAGTCATTTAACTTTAAACAATTCCATAACATTACTCTTAACTTTTTAGGTGAGATTAACAATTTTTTTTTTTTTTTGACATTTTGGCTAGTTAAAAAATAATAAAAATTTATAAAGTCAAATATTTAAAAGGGTATTTTTATATTTTCAGTAAAATAACAATGAAAAATATAATAGAACCTTAACGAAGGGTAAGAAAGTGTCATTTTAAAACTTAAAGGGATGGGAAAAGTACCGTTTCACCAAACCTTGGGTTGGGAACATGTTGTTCTCCCCTTTTATAATAACAAAACTACACGATCTGAGGTTGGAAAAAACATTTTTAATTTAATAGTTTCTTATCTCTATAAGTGCATATATGCCATAAGCTTTTCTTGGAAAGTCCCAACCAAAATTGTCTTTATTTCTTTTTCATTAATTTATTGTTGTTTTTTACGTTTTGTTTCAATTGTAGGCATGAATTGAAACTTATTGAGACAATTATTGAACATATTTTGAAGAGATTGAATGATATGTCTTATAGTGATAATAATAACTCACAAATTAAATCTTTATTGTTTGATGGGGTGAGGGAAGTACCAAGGTAGGAATTTGGGAATATGACTGGTATAGGTAAGACAAGTCTTGCCGATGTGTCACGTCTGGCTCAATCCTAAATCCGTATTAGGTCCAATATTAAAAGGCTCGACTTAGACTTGACCCAAAAGTATAAATTAGAATATTCCTTCATAAAAAAGACAACAAAATAAGACTAGGGTTTTATTTTGTTTGTATAATTAATCTTAGCCATCCATCTTAATAGATATATACGGATTTGGATCGTCAGATCTACTTGTAAACTCCTATATAAAATTATAAAGTTATTTCAATTCATTCCACTTATTGTATTCAATTGAGAGCAATACAATAGAATTTTTCTCTCTACTTTGTTCTTCATATTCTTATTTCTTTTCGTGAGTTTATTTAGACTTATTAATAATCGTTTGTGTCCCAATAATAGGATTGTGACACAAGGCTTGGACTCAAATAGTCATGACCCTAGGCACTTGTGAGTGGAAATTAAAACTGCCACTATGCCATGTCGACATTGATTCATGCCAAGGTTCTAATCTTAGTCATTTTGCTCTTGTACTCCAAACATCTACTCTGGGATGCTTCGGCTTGGAAATTGGTAAGCGCCTTTCATGATGATGATCAATTACTCTTTCTAGACCCTTAATGTGTTAATTTTAAAGTAAATTCACAAATTACATTACTAACGGATGAATGAATGAACAAATCTACAAATCAATAACAGAAGAAAGAAAAAAAAATTGTCGGGTTGAGAAGAAGGAGCCCAGGGTAGAGGAGATGTGCGAGTGGGTGGAGAAGAATGGTTACGTGGCCGCAAAATATATTTGAAGTAAATTGATGAGAATACCCTTATTCCGTTAAAGTTAATAGCGGAAATTGAAAATCGAGAGTAATGTTATGTGTTTCCTCAATTTTGAAGAGAAATTGTTCTTCTTTGATGCATGGGGGATCAAATCACTTCAAGAGTGCCACTACAAGTTTCTCAAGTTGGCTTCTAAGGTGCCAATTAGATTTTGGATATGTTTGATACGGTTTCTTTGAATAAAAATTATAAAAAATAAAATAAGAGCTTAACATAATAAAGCTTATAAGAGTAAAACTTTAGTGAAAAAATCGATAGCTGTTTAGGTAGAAAAATATAAAAGGGCTTTCTATTTTAAATTTACCGAAAATAATAAATCAAGTCAAATTTATAAAATAAAATAATAGTATTTATGAAAGTTTAACATTTTTGTTGATGCACGATTTTGACACCAACTACTCGCACATGAGAAATGCTAAGCGGGCTTAGAGATTACACGTGATATGGAGATATTTGACTTAGTAAAGAGTGAAGGACAATGTTTAAAATGGTTCAGATGCTCAAAGGTGAATCCTATATCCACTAATATTGTATTAATGAGAGTAATGTTAGATCGCGTTCAGCGAGTTGAGCTACAACTTAGAGAATACAAGAGAGAGAGAGAGGGTATGCTATTCCAGAGTGAAATTAGTCAATCCCGCAAATGAGAGAAAATACCTCTATTTATAGTGAAATGAATCAAGGTAATGATTACTAAATCTGCAAGTGTGGTAGATGTCGTGCAAATCCTTCTCTGCGTCCCATTGCTCACCTGCCTGAGTGATTTCCTCGACTTGTGCAGGGATTGAACACGTGGACCATTTCCAACCATTCGCCAACCTGACTTTCACCCACTGCACTGGCAGGAGCATGCTACTCATGTCATCACGAGACGTGGCCACATTTGAGCGGTCGTGAAACCTTCTTAAGATCTGACCACCCCATGCTGACAAGACTCTGTATCAGCCCTACTTTTCCAAGCATAATAATTTTAAACAAGCTTAAAGAAAGTTCATAAGAAAAACTCAAAATTTTGAACTTCTCTCGTAAATCATAAAATAATTTATTTTAATTCTTATAAGCATTTGTGAAATACAACCAAATAGACTAAAAATATTTCAATAGTATTTATAGTTTTAAATACAATAATGGTAAATGTACAAACAAATCTTACAAAGATTTGTGTACAAATTGATGTGACAGAAAATGAATGGAAGAATGAACATGATGAGTTTGACTTTTTGTATCCATTATTCCATTCATTTTCTACCACATGAGTTTGTACATAAATATTTGTAAGAGTAAAGAAACAATTTTGAAACCCTATAGGAAATGTGTTTTCAACCTTTTTAATGGTTTCTCCATTTTTCATTGAAAATTATCATCCATGATTGTTATTTATTATTCATTATAATCACAATAGATTATGCTTTTGGTTCAATAAAAATAAAGTTAAAAGATATTTTGTAATATAATTCCTTCCATATTGAAACAAAAAGTGAAACTTTTTGACCTTTTAGAATCAATACTCTAGCACTAAAAATTCAGTCTTTTAGAGTGAAAAAAAAAAAAAAAAATCAGCACTCAAAACTTAGTGCGAAATCAAACTCTCATTGAGTTTCAAGCCGAATATCATTCTTTAAAGTAAATGGTTTCATATATAAGTTATGGAAATAAAAATATTATGAGATTATGTATTTATGGGTTTTGTATTTTAATACGAGTTAAATGACATTATTGCTCCAGGGTTTTATTAAATAACAAAAAAATTATTATTATAAGGTTGTTAAGTTTGGTGTGTTTAAAAACTTAAAATAACAGTAAAAATGTATTTAAGGAATTATGATTATGATTTAAGAACAAAAATCTTCTGAGATTTGATTAAATAACAAAAAAATGGCTTAAATGCTTAACGGCTCACTAATAGCAGGGGGTTATTTGTTATTTTTAAATCTTTAGGGAAGCTTTGTTATTTAATAAAGCCTAAGGGGTCATTACATTTAATATGCTTTCCTTGGCTTTAAGATATGTTTAGAGGATAACGGGTCAAGCAGCTACTCTTTCTTGTTTTTGAATCTCTCTTTTTCTGTTTTTAATTTTCCTGGAAGTTTTGTGGATTTGGAACTTCTCTTCAGAAGCATCCGAGAGGCACTGCACGGCCGTGTTAAGGTGTGGCGGGTGCTCCTTTGTTTTTTTTTTTTTTTTTTTTTCTGTTTATGATTTTCCTGGAAGTTTAGTGGATTTAGAAGTTCTCTTGAATTGCATTTAATGTTGCAAGTCTCTGGTGGGTTGTTGATGTGGCTATGGAGGATTTAATGTTTGTTAATTATTTAATTGTTCGCATATTATCTATTAGGTCAAATGAAAAGAAAAAAGTTCTAGGGCAATTTTTTTCGAAGACGGTTAGAAAATTTACAGTCAGGTCAACATTGTTAATTTAAGAGTAAGTGCAGTGAATAAACAGATAAAATAATCCAATTTATGATTACTTTATAGTTCATTTCTGTATCTGTTTGTGTGGCTAATCTATAATTTCGAGAGAGAATTTTAAGATTAATTATTATCTATTTAATTTCAGGAGGCAATTTTATATCATGTTAATTTTTTTTAAATTATATATTCGTAATCGGTAACATTGATAAAAGAGATATATGGATATTTATCGTATTGAAAGAAAATTTTTCATGTTTATGGATGGACGAAAGTGGGCTATTGGAATTGTACTTTGTTTTTATTTCTATTTCATTTGATTCTGCTTATTGTTCTTTTTACCTTTTCTTATTACTGTAGGCCTGATTCAGAGCTTATAGAGGAAATCATTAAAGATATTTTGAAGAGATTGAATAATATGTCGTCGAGTGATAATAAGGACTTGGTTGGAATAGTAGTACTGAAGATCCAAAAAATTAGATCTTTATTGTCTAATTGTCGAATGAAGTATGTGTTGTAGGAATTTGGGGGTATGGGTGGTGTAGGGAAGATAACTATTGCTAATGCTATTTTCAATGAAATCTCAAGTGAGTTTGAAGGTTCTTATTTCATTGAAAATGTTAGAGAAGAATCGAAGAACGGCGGGTTAAGTCACCTGTGAAAGGTTTCGATATAAAAACGTTCTTATTGTTTTTGATGATGTGACACATTGAAAACAAATAAAATTAATTGTTTTTGATGATGTGACAGATTCAAAACAAGTAAAATTAATTGTTTTTGATGATGTGACACATTCAAAACAAATAAAATTAATTGTTTTTGATGATGTGACACATTTAAAACATATAAAATTAATTGGGGATCTTGAATACTTGGGTTCAGGAAGTCGAATTATTACAAACTTATAACAACAAGGGATAAAGAATTGCTTAAAAATTGTGGTCCGAATGATGCTACCATATATGAAGTCAAAGGATTAAGTAGTAATGAATCTCTTCTACTTTTTCAACAACATGCCTTCAAACAAAACCATCCCATCTTTGAAGATTACATTGAGCTATCAAGTAGAGTAATAAGTTATACCAAAGGTGTGCCATTAGTTCTTATAGTCTTGGGTTCCTTTCTACTTGGTTTCCACATAAGGATATCCAAACAATACTGAAGATAAGTCATGATGGACTGGATGATGAAGAGAAATATTTATTTCTAGATATTGCATTCTTCTTTAAAGGATGGGATGAAAGTCTTGTGAGAGAAATTTTCAACTCCATTGCTTTGCACATATTGGAATGAGTGTTCTCATTGCTCTTAACTATTTCATACAACACCATAAGAATGCATGATTTGCTTCAAGAGATGGGAAGAGAAATTGTTCGACAAGAATCGATTAATAAACCCGGCAACCATAGTCGATTGTTGGCATCATAATGATGTTTATCATGTATTGAGAAAAAATATGGTTAAGTACAAAAGACTTTAGCTTTCAATTTCTATTTTATATTAATATTGAAATCTTGAAAAGTTTTATCCAGGACATTATCATTTTCATTTTTCCCTACGCATCAGTTCATGTGGTAATGGGCTGGGGTTTGAGAGGTATATATATTTGTATAATTGTGCTGTTAACTTATCGTCTTGTTTTGTTTGTAGGGAAGTGATACAATATGAGGCACATGCTTTGAAATGCCTGAAATAAGAGAGATATATTTAAATCCTTTTGCTTTCTTGGGGATGGATAATCTAAGATTCTTGATAGTATGTATATAACTCAAAATATAGAGACAATAACACTAAGAAGCATGGTTTTGAAGGCCGTAAATTTGATTTTGCAGAGCTTAGATGCCTTTATTGAAATGATTACCCCTGCACATAGTTGCCTTTGAAATTTTATCATGAGAACCTTGTTGTACTGAAGATGCGCAACAACAATCTTGAGCAACTATGGACTGGTATTAAGGTATATTTGATTCTATATGATAATTTTTTTTTTTTTTTTTTTTTTTTTTTTTACAAATTTTAAATATTAGATTTTCTAATTCATGTTTGTCATTTCTTCTTCTATTACAGAATCTCGGCAATTTAAAATATGTTGACCTAAGTTGCTCAAAACATCTATTTAAAATCCCAATCCTCACACACGCTTCAAATATAGAGAGCTCGATTCTAGAAGACTTGGACAAGTTTGGTTGAGATCGCTCTTCCATCTATTCAACATCCCAATAAACTTTTTAATTTGAATCTCATAAATTGCAAAAGCCTCATCAGTCTTTCAATTGGTATTCAATTAAAATATGGATAGTATTCTCTCTACCTGCTGAAATCTCAAGACAGCTGGAAGTATCTCATATGATATGGAACAACTGTATTTCGATGGAACTGCAATAAAAGAATTATTTTCTTCCATTGGATGTCCTTTCAAACAAGTTGAATGGAATCTTATGGGCTGTTCAAGGCCTGAAAGTCTTCCAAGAAGCATTTATAAATTGAAATCTCTTTGATATCTTAATCTCTCTGGTTGCTGAAATCTAAAATTGGTTCCGGAGATCTCATGCAATGTAGAATGGGGGTGTTAGCTATCACATATGTCTGCAAGTTTGCAATTTTTAGGTTGGTTAAATTTGAATCACTGCAGTCTTACAGAGTTACCTAGTAATCTTGGCCAGTTGTCCTTACTCAGAATTTTAGAATTAACTGGAAACAATTTTGAGACCATACCAACAAGCATTGTCAAGCTTTTTAAGTTGTGGTTCCTTGGCATAGGGTTTTGTAATAAGCTTCCATCCTTACGAAAGCTGCAGTTTAGTACAGAAAAGCTAAATGCAGAGTGTTGTGAATTGCTGAAAGCATTATCAGGTTTGACAATTAGAAGCCATGGATTTTACAACAGGACATTTAACTTCACCACTTGCTCCAATTCTGACTGGTATGCACTCAGAAAGATTTGGATTGATTCTGTACTGAAAATGTACTCAGATACAACTGTATGGTGGAAAGTTACGAAGGTTTATTTCAGTCTCTCTCATTCCCATATGATTTCACTTTCTTTTTCTTTAACAAGTAAAATGCCTTGATATTAGATTAACTTTTTCTTATGGTGCAGACATCATCTGACTTTATGGACGGTCATCAAGGTTGTATGTGTTTCTCTGGAAGTGAAATTCCAGAGTGGTTTGACATTCAAAGTTTTGGATCTTCTATAGAGCTACCACAAGGTTGGTTCAATCGTAAGTGTGTAGGTTTTGTATTTTGTGTATTTGTCGAAGTTCATAATTTTTTCTGTAGCATGGAGGTTGAGTGTGATTTCGTCTGAGATGCAAAGGATCATGTATTCTTGGGGTATAATTGCAGAACATGTGATTTTTGTGAATTCTCTTCCAGTACAGAGGTCATTATCAATTTCAGCTCAAAAGTGTGGGATTCTTTTGTTGTTCGCTCTAGAGTTTTGAGGTACCTATGAAAAGATCCAGATGTTCCATCTTTGATGAAGAGGGAGAGCAAGAGGATGCACACTCCAAGAGATTGAAATCAGGTGAATGCAGCTCAAGATAATTAAATAATATATATACCTTCTTTACAGGATATAATTAAGTAATGCTCTTTCCATCTCTATACTATTTTGTTATTTCTTTCATCCTTATGACTAATATCTGAATGATTTTCCTCTGGTTGAGTAAAATTCAAATTTGCAATTAATTTTAAAAAAAATTATAATTAATTCAAGTGTGCTAAAAATAAAATTGAAGTACAAATAGGCAAAAAAATGCCATCTAACAATACTGCACAGAACAAATGTTGTGCATGTATTATATAATCTCAACCCGATGATATATTAATTTTTCTTAGAATTTAATGAAGTTCAATTGAAAGGTATCATTATTGTTCCATTGATTCTTTGTTTCTGAATTAATCATTTCAGCTTTTAAGATTTGCTATACTTTTTCCAGAAAGATGATCATCAAATGTACTCGTCTAGTGAATAGAGATTGGATTTTGATTTTATTTTTTTATAATTTACAGTTTTGAAATTTTGAAAATAAACTGATCTGGTCAATGATAAATATGTCGATGATTTATCTAATATTCTTTTCAATGCAAAATATTAATTTATATAATGATATAAAAAAATGTTATTGTGTATTTGCTGTTTTCTAAACTGATCTACCTTTTTCCTCTTTCTTATGAGTTTTCCATAGACCAGAATTTCAACTTATTTGTGTCTACTAAGAGACATTTCCATTTATGATAACATTTTTGTTGGCTGCCAAAGTTTTCATCCACTAGCAAAAACTATAGTGTTATACATTTAAAGAATCTCTAAACTAATCTGTTTTATTCCTTTTCTTAGACAAAGTTTCATGTTGAATTGCCCATCCATTCTTGTACAGTGTTTGGTTTTCACCTTATTTATGGCAATTTAATGTTACATGTGCAGATATGTGGACTGGAGTGGACAAGCATCCCCAAAGAGATTATTCGTTGGACATGGCTTGAATAGCAGCAGGAATGAAAATAAGCTATGCTTGTGGAATGAAAATAAGCTAGCAAACAAGTAATTAATGATTATTTTTATTGTGTACTCTGTAATTTCGGCTAATTACATTATCTGTTTAGCCAAACAAGAAGTTAAAATTTGGAAGCCGGTCCAACTTCCAAGAAATGGCTGCGGAAAAACCAAGATATAGAATCCAAATGAAATGATAAATTAGCTTCAAATTCCCATCCATGCTTCGAAGTCTGTGAGAGGACAAAGAGTCCGATTGCTTCAAGCCAACTGCGATGGCTTCTTCTTCTTCTTCTTCTTCTCAGGTGAAGTATGATGTTTTCTTGAGTTTCCGAGGTGAGGACACTAGAGATAATTTTATTAGCCACCTCAATGCAGCTTTGTGTCGGAGAAAGATAATTACTTTCATCGATGATGAAATTAGAAGAGATGAGATTTCAGCCTCTCTTTTGAATGTAATTTGAAGGATCAAAGATTTCAAACATCATCTTCTCTAAGGGTTATGCTTCTCCTACATGGTGCCTGGAAGAACTCGTGGAGATTCTCAATTGCAATAGAATGTACAATCAGATTGTGATCCTTGTTTTCTATCATGTAGATCCATCTGATGTAAGGAAGCAAGTCGGAACTTTTAGAAATTCAGTTGCTGTGCATCAAGTACGATTTACGGGGAGGAAAGAGAAGTTGTAGAGATGGAGGAATGCTTTGACGGAAGCTGCCAATCTATTTGGCTTTCATTCAAATTCCATCATATGAATGCTTTCATGTGTTTTGTTATAGTAATTTGAATAGTATTTTTGAAAAAGTTGAGTGGGTTATTATTACAAGAATAAGATTTGAAAATTAACAAAAAACTTCTATATTTGTTAATTTAGTTAAACACATTTTATAATAAAACATTGAAAATTAACAAAAATACTTCCATTCACCCATTAAATGTTGGTAGTTGGCCATCATTATCAGAGGGTGGCCGGAAGTCGCGAATAGGAACACGATTGGTTAGATCTGGTCGATCATGCGTCAATCTGGCCTTCTCCTGTCATATCTATGGCCAAAGATCTGGTTGTTAACGGTTAGATGTGGCTAAAGGTTTGGCTGTCAATAGTGTTAGTGTATGCTCTAGAAACCAATCGTTTTATCGGTTTAAGGACATTATATCTTGTAAATGTATTATGAATAAAAGAAAGTGTTCTTATTTCACATTTTGATTTATTTCTTCATTTATATTATAATTAATATTACATGTGAAATATTCAGATGACACAAATCTTCAGAAGATCAGATCATCGAAGAATTTCCCTATGCAAGTAATGTTAATTGGGTAATAACATTGCAGAGTAAGCGTGCTGAATGTCTCCAATTGAATATCATGTGATGGTATTAGTGTAGGTGATTATAAGAGGTATGTCACTAAGACATTAGCATGGATAAATGGTTAATGAACTATTTATTGAAAATGACCGATTACGATGAATCACATGGACGTGGTCAATGATTTATCGTCGGATCGTGCTAGTGTACCATTAATTCTTGGACCTGAGACATTACGATTGAATTCAACATAGAATGCATATGATTCATATGGTGTATAAGCACGAAACTAGTCATGTCTTGTGTAATAAGCCGGTTTGATCATATGTTATTCATGTACTAGGACAAGTGATGGTCAAGATGAGATTCGTTAACTCAAAATAGTTCAATCTCGAGTTCCTTAGACGAATGTCCATAAACATTGGAAAAATGAAAATCTTTGGCCAAAGTATAATGAATGTCAGATGAAAAGTAGTTTCATGTTGACGCGTTCCATTGTATCGATTGACAATTCGATTAAAGATTAAGTTAAGGGTTTTGACATACCATGAACCATTCTTAATCGGGATTAGATAACGAAAGATTTTACTACACGGTACGTACGATCAGAATAGGTTCATTGGAGTTTACATTTCATTATAGTTTAAGGGTTATGGAACATTATTAGAGTCTACCATAATCAGTGGGAATTTCAATTATAAAGAGTTATAATAAAACATATCAGAATTTGATATTGGGCCCACGGCTAGATCACAGTGAACCAAAATGGTTACACATAAAACCAAGCTCAAGAAGAGAGAGTAATACATAACATTTATCGGATTAATGATGTTTGGACGTAAACAATTACATCCGAAATAGTGTATTGGTGAGAAATGATTATCTATAGATAACTAGCACTAACCAAGGGTAATAAAGATTTATTAAATATTATTATTGAATTTGATTTAATGATGAGTGCAAAAGTGTATTGGTTTTATTCTAAAGAGTTAGAATAATTAATAGGATTAAAATTGGGCTAATTATGAATTAACCATAAAACCAAGGACTTGACATAAATGCTCTTTCCCAAGATTAATTTTAAATTGTTTGAGAACCTCTCAAGACAATTTAAAATTACACTTTGTGCCCATGGTATATAAACCAAGTGTTATACCATTTTCATTCAATTTGCAACAATTGAAAACAAAAGGCACTCTCTAACTCTTTCGGCTCTCTCTTATCTTTGGCTTGAGTGGATTACATTTTGAGTTTTGTTATTCTCTTTTGAAGAATCTAGACTTCAAGTTTCAACATCCAGCATTTAATAGCAAAGGAGTAGGTAATATACTATTTTTTTTCTTTTTTCTTTAAAAATTGTCCATTGATGTTATGTTTGTTTTCTACCTTGCATCCATCATCTTGTTCATCCATTTTACTAGAGATGGGTAGGGACCGGTCCCAAGCAAGCCCATGCCTGGGCCCGTTTGGGAATGGTCCCTTTGGGACTAGTCCCAAATTGGACCAGTCAGTCCCAGGCCCATGAGAAAAATCAGGACCCGGACCAGGCCCAAGGCCTGGTAGGGACCGGTCCTATAGGCTTGATAATTTTTTCCCCCCTGATCTTTTTTTTTGTATTTTAGGGGCGAAATAAAATTTTATAGGGGGTTTTTAGTATTTTTCAGGGGTTGATTAGTAAGTTTCTAAAAATTTAATTAATTTGAAAAAAGAATAAATTAATAGTTAATTTTAATTTTTAACATAAATGTAATATTCACATTTCACACATTCACGCTTCACAAATAAATAATTAAATAATTTTTTTTATTATATTATTCATCTTCAATTTCATCGTCAATACTAGTTACATCATTCAAATCTAGTCTTCTTTTTGCATGAGTTCCAATCCCGTAAACACGTTATCACTTCAATCATCTCATCGGTTAAAAAACATCTCCTGTCTTTAACAATCCAACCACTCGTTGAAAATGTTGACTCGGATGCAATTGTAGAAACCGGCACAAATAAAATGTCACGTGCCATTTGGGATACAATGGGGAATCGACTTTCATGTTGGTTCCACCATTGAAGAATATCCATGTCAAGTTGCTCCTTCATCGTCATAAAGGTCAGGTCCACCTATAGGTAGCGAGTCAGCCCATTTGGTCTATGTATGTACGAGCTGGAGCTTCCGCCATGTTCCATATACGTCCACTTGCTCGATCCTCGAGGGAGGGCTACATCACAGTCATAATCGTCTCTCCTAGACGTTCCACTTCCACTTCCACTGTACTTGTTCTCATATAAAGAAAAAAATATATCCAATTTTTGTTTAAAGTCAATCAAATAAGATGTATAATCATATCCTAAATGCTTGCCTATCTCAGTAATTACACCGTCAGCTACGGGTAATTTAAACCTAGGATCTAGAAAAAGGCCTAATCCATATAAGAATGGAATATCTAACCAATATCTCTTATATTTTTCTTCCATATTTAAAAAAATTTCACGTAAAATGTTATTATATCTATATTGAGCAAAAGTTTTAGCAATTTGAAGTAAAATATCTAACACTAAATTAGTAGTTGGATAATAGATACCACTTAATGTATTAGTAGCATCACAAAAATTTTTAAGAAATAAATAAAAAAGTTCACAAACCGTCCAATCATATAGCTAACAACTTCTTGTGGATTTTTCCATTTGACGAAATCTGTAATTTGTTTCACGGTTGGCAAAGCTTTTTCCAACATCAAGTATGTACAGTTCCAATGGATAGGCATGTTTGTACATAACTTCAAAGGTTGAACCGGTGGCTCCTCTTGTTTACAATATTTGACGTACTCCTGCCATCTTTTATTGCTACCGTCGATGATAAATCTGATAGCTCTGTGCACCCTCTCCATCTTTGAATGTATAGCATCTAAACCTGCTTTAACTATCAAATTGATGATGTGGCAAGCACATCTCTAGTGAAAAAATTTGCCTTCACCAGTTGCATTATCAAACGTTAGCGCTATAACTCTATCTGTTAATAAATATTCTTGCAAAACTTCAAGAATTGTAAAATAAATAGTTTTAGCACTATGTTTTTCATATAATGGTTTAAAACCTATCAATTTTTGTTGTAAACTCCAATTATGATCTAAGAAATATACTGTGACAATTAAAAAATCGATTTTTGATCTACAAGCCCATATGTCTGATGTAAGTGCAATAGATATATTCCTAAAATTTTGAAATTCGTTTTTAAGTTTATTATTTATTTTGTTATAAAGTTTTAGTATATCTCTTCTACTTGTACTTCTACTAACAGGGGTATATGCTGGATAAAATGCAGTTTTAACCATATTAATAAAAAAAGGATTTTCAGATAAACAAATGGGAGAGTCCAGTAGCTATATATCTTGCTATTTCCTCTTGTGCAACATGTGTATTGTATTACCATGTTAAGAGAGTTGAGGATTGTAGATTAAAATTAAGTTGAGTTTGAATTTGTCTACCTGATCCATTTGAAGATGCATCTATTTGGGGATGCTTCTTCTCCACGTGTTGTCACATCGTCGAAGTCCCTTTCTCAGCGCCAGTAATGGTTCCACAAAAATTACATATCCCACACGATTATTCCCCCTCCCCATTTGTCTTTAGCCGTTTTGATTTGGTGAAGTATCGCCATACATCGGACAAGACTCTCTTTGACGGTCAGGGGGGTTGGGCTATGCCAGTGCCCGTTGACTCGTAGCTTGCATGTGTTTGGCTACACCTCGTCCCGACCGAATGTGGTTGTGGAATTGCAGTTGCTTCCTCTAGAGGAAATGGTAAAAATGGATTGAAGCCTTCCATTTCTTCGGTGGATGGAACGTAAAACTCATTTGAGGAAGCCATTATAAATTTATGATAAAATAATAAATAATTAAAACGAAAAGAAATTAAATAATAATATGAAATTATGATGATATTGAAAAATAGAAAAAAATTGAATAATATAAATAAATAATATGAATAAATTATAAATAAAAATATAAATTGAATGAGAAATTGATTGGAGATTTGGAGTAGAGAGATTGAGAGAATGAAAGAATGAGAGATTAATTGGTATGAAAAAAATGAAAGATTTTAGGGTTATTTATAGTGCAATTGTGGGGGGGGAAATGAAAAAAAAGAAGTTAAAATTAATATTTATAACCGTTGGCTGGCATGTGACCGTTGCCAGCCTAGGGTTAAAAAAAATATATAACCGTTGGCTGCTATAAAACAATTTTTTATTTTTTTTATTTTTAAAAATTTTTTAATTTTTTTTATAAATTTTGTAAAATTTTATTTTAGCCCTTGTAATTTATATTTATTTTAAATTAAACAGGGGGTTTTGTGTAATTTGTTAGGGGACTATATTAAAAAAATATAAAATTTTTTGGGTCCAGGCTTGGGACCGGTCCCAGGCCTGGGCCTTGGAGGAGGGCCCAGTGGAGGGCCCATGCCCTCTTCTTAGGCTCGGTCCCTACTTTTGGGACCAGCCTCCTAGGTCCTGGCCCTCTCAAGGACCGGCCCTAGGACCAGTTTTTGGGGCTGAGCTTTTGGGCCTGGTCCCAAATGCCCAGCTCTACATTTTACACAATTTCCATGTCCAAAATGCATGAATCCCAACAAATAGTCAGATCTTTGGCCGTAGATCTGACATTTTCCAATTAGATCCATCAAGATTTGGCTGGAAAAGGTTAGATCGGCGCACGTCCGCTACATCCAACTGGTTGTGTTTTTGTCAATTTATAAACTTTTATTATTGGGGTGTTTAGTTAAATTAAAAAACTTAGAGGGTTAAAAAAGATATTTTGCGTTAAATAGAATATGATAGGAATAGTCTACCAAACACAACAATTTTCTTTTGATTTTATTCTCCTTAAAGTTCTTATCAACAACCACCCCCTCAACCTTAAGGGGTTGGTCTAGCAGTTAAGGAGGTTTGTTCTCTTACTTGAGTCCCTGGGTTCAAACCTTGGGGCTATTTATTACAATAATATCGTGACTTACTTAATTTTTTGGACTTGTAAGATGTTTAATAGACCTCAAAATGAACTAGGGAATTAGTTGAGCTGCTAGGGAATTGATTACCAAAAATAATAATAATAATAATAACTACCGTCTCAATAATAATAATTACTCAAACAAACTCGTTAATCCCCTCTAATATTGAAATTTAATAAATTAAAGTAAAATCTTAGTTATATATTTTTTAATATTTCAAAATAATATCTTTTGTGTTGTTATTTTATAGAAAAAAAAATACTTCTATGCCATGATGGTTTGGGGGTCAAAGTAAACTGATCTGAGTGAAGGGGCTTCTTGAAAATGTTTTTAAGTAGGCAAGTTTTCAAACAACGTTGGGCTCAATGGGGTCAGCAGCCCCATTGGGCCCAACGTGGGTCTATCCTTGATTCCTTGTATATAAAAATCACATTCAATTATGAAAGATAAAATTCAAATAGAACTTCTATAAATCCAACCATACGATTGAACTTGATTTGGTTCTTCTAACAAAATTCCATTTTAGTTGTTTGAAAATAGGATTAGGATTTATGTTTATAAGGGCCATAGGATTTTTAAAAATTAATAAAACAAGGGTTTATTTATTTATTTATTTTTTTGATGATGGGGGTATCTAGGTCAATATACGCGCACCTCAATTAATCTTCCAGGATCTTGGAACTGATGGTCGGGTAAAGTTCAAGTGATTACCCCTATTAGCAATCGATGAGAGACTCGAACTTATGACTTCTTGAGTAATATACCTAGAAGTCCTTATCGAACCACTCGTCCATCCAGGAGTAGTTAACATAAGGGTTTATTTTTGGTAGGGTGTGTATATAATTCTTGTTTGTCTTATTAATAATTTTTATAAAGAATAAAATTGCAATTAAGAAAAAAAGATGATTAATGGATTCTAATAAAATAATAGGTGACAAACTAGCGTACTCGTATTTAAAATTCAATTTAAATTAATATGTATTATTTATTTAACGGATTTTTTTATTTATTTATAAGCTTTATTACTCATACAAAAGGTCATATAGTCAATGTTTTTCTCCACTAAAATTGTTAATCAATTAATATTTTGTTATTATTTCCACATTGAATTTCATTATATAACTTCCCAACATTAATTATCTTGATATATTTATTAGTCAAATTATTTTTAAATTATTATTATTTTTTCACGTTATATGTTTTATTAAAATGAAATAGCATTTTGTTACTTTATGTTATAAGTAAAATCAATTATATATTTCATTTGCCACATTGGTAATTTATTATAGAACAACTAAAGGATCTGAAGTTGGAAAAAACATTTTTAATTGATAACCAAACCATTAACTGTTTCCTGACAAATGTTGTATTTCTATAAGTTCATATATGCCATAAGCTTTTCTCGGAAAGTCCCAACCAAAATTGTCTTTATTTCTTTTTCATTAGTTTATTGTTGTTTTTACCTTTTGTTTCAATTGTAGGCCTGAATCGAAACTTATTTAGACAATTATTGAACATTTTTTGAAGAGATTGAATGATATGTCTTGTAGTGATAATAAGAACTCGGTTGAAGTAGCAATGAAGATCCCACAAATTAAATCTTTATTGTGTGATGGGTTGAAGGAAGTACCCAAGGTAGGAATTTGGGATATGACTGGTATAAGTAAGACAATTCTTGTCGATCTGTCACGTCCGACCTAAGTCCAAGTTTGTACGAGGTTTAATATCAAGAGACTTGACTCAGACTTGACCCTAAAAGTATAAACTAGGAATATTCTTTCGCCAAAAAGACAATAAAGTAGGACTAGGATTCTATTGTTTGTACAATTAATCATAACCATCTATCTTAATGGATATGTATGGATCTAGATCGTCCGATCTACTTGTAAACTCTTATATAAAACCAACTAGTTAATTTAATTCATTTCACTAATTGTATTCAATTGAAAGCAATACAATAAAGTTTTTGTCTCTATCTTTGTTCTTCGTGTTCTTATTTCTCCTTGAGAACACTTGCCAGTGGAAATTAAAACTGCCACCATGCCATATCGACATTGATCCATGCCAAGGTTCTAATCTAGTTATTTTACTCTTGGACTCCAAACCTCTACTCTGGGATTCTCAGGCTTGGAAATTGGTAAGCGCCTTTCAAGAGATGATCAAATACTCTTTCTCCACTCTTACTGTGTTAATTTTAAAGTTAGGAACCTGGATGATCATCACAGAAAAATAACAACTCTATCATGAAACTGCCGGAATGGTCACATTTTAACATGAGGTGGCCTCTCAATCTTTGGCTCTTCTATTGCTAATCATTCATGTTCTGACTTTTTCATCTTTAACATGCTCTTATTCGCAGTTAGAGTATGCCACTTCTTGCATAAAATTAAGCGCATGCTGAAGAAGCATGTGGACTTCTAATTGGTCTGCTGAAGGAGCGCAGTCTAAGGGCTAGTGGTGGTTGATAAGCTTGTATACCTATGGGAGCCTTCCAAACTGAGTTCAGTAAAAGTTCTTGTGCCGATTTATCACACATTGTGATGAGGTCAAGGCCCTTGCATGGTCCCCTTATCGATCTAATGTTCTTGCCTCTGGAGGAGACACAGAAGATGGATGTGTTACAGGAGCAGACGCAAGTGAAATAATTCACTCTTTCTTATGAGTTTACAATTGAAACCACAACATAAGAGACATTTCCATTTATGATAACATTTCTGTTGCACATTTGTATAAACTTTTGTTCAGTGTTTGGTATTCACCTTATTTATGGCAATTTGATGTTACATGTACATATATATGGATGGAGTGGAACAGACATAACAAAAAGATACTGAATCGACATGGCTTGAGTAGCAGCGGGAATGAATACAAGCTGTGCTTGTGGAAGTACCCTTCTGTGACCAAAGTTGGAGAGTTAAAGCTACAAAGCTCTAGAGTCTTTGAGCAATTTCCCAGGGTTTGACCCTCAAGTTTAGAACCCGGTATCTAATATTCTTAAAGAAATGTAGCTGGGTTCTTTAAATCAATGTTTTGCAGATCCCGGATGACCTGACTTTTGTTTCAGCTGGGGCGGATGAGACACTTCACTTCTGGTAGTTTTTTAAACCAACAGATCGAATGACAACCATAACATGATGAGTAATGGAAGTATCACTTATTACAAGCTTATTTCCTTATCAATTTTTTTATTCATTGTGCAGATCAACTGCACTGCAGTTCTTTTTCCTTTTTGTTGTCTAGGCTAATTAATGTATATATTTTGGTTGTGACCATTAATTATTAATATACGTGAAAATAGCGAAAGCCATCACATGAAAATATTAATCAGTAAATACTTTCTGGGCGCACTCGCAACATTAACATTAAATCCAAGAAACAAGTTTCATCCCTCACCATCTCTTGCATCACCACCTCCTTGGTCAAAAAATATTTCAATTTCTTCCCACATCACCAACAAATCAACACTTCAACTCAAATCCAAAATCAAGGAACAAATTACATTACTAACGGATGAATGAATGAACAAATCTACAAATCACTAACAGAAGAAAAAAAATTGTCGGATTGAGGAGAAGCAGCCAGCCCTAGGTAGAGGAGATTTACGAGACACCGAGTGGTGGAGAAGAAGGTACCATTACGACCAGCTAATGCTTACAAGGCCGCAAAATATATTTGAAGTAATTTGATGAGAATACCTTTATTCCGTTAATGTTAACAGGTGGAATTGAAAATCGAGAGTAATGTTATGTGTTTCCTAAATTAAGAAGAGAAAATTGTTCTTCTTTGATACATTGGGGATCAACATGTCATTTGGCCTAAATTTCAATTTGCTTCTTATGGTCATGGACCTCTCTATGTTTTTCTTGTTATCAAGAGTGTCTGGATTAGCTTATGCTCATTTCGATTAATCTTTAACCTTTCGAAACAGGACAAATTTGTGATATGTGATCAATAATATTAGCAATCATTTTTTGTTATTCGAACCTGAGATTACAGAAACAAACCCTTTAGCCTCAAGCCTTTTATCACTCCAACACGCCTAAAAAGAATTCCGCTCAAAATTGACAACCTTAAAATAACTATAATGACAAAACAGATAATAAATTATAATTTCCTCCAAAACTTTTGAATTTTTCCTTCAATATTTAAAAAAGATCATCATTCTCCAACGCGGTAAGGAATAATTTAATTTGGGTTCATTAAAAGAAGAGACGTGTTTGATGTTAATGAGGTTCGCTTTACGTGGATTATGAATAGTTAAAAGATAAATTGCTCTCTTTCGTGGAAGATGAATGCAAACAGAAAAACACTAGAATGTTAATGTAGCTATCCATCAGCATAATGTATGAAAAAACTTTGGAAATATGATGCAAATCACATCCCTTTACTCCTTTGGATTCAGATGATTTCCCTCGAGATTCTGTCGCGTAATGCTATGTTAATTACTTAACTGTGTGCAGATTATCTAGTTATATAAAAAATAGAATAAATGCAAAGACATTTCCTGGAAATGTCACAGAAAGAATGGAATTCAAACTCCAATTTACAAAAAAAAAATTATAAATTAGCTTACCCACCGGGTCAGTTATCCCATTCTCCGGGCCCATCCCCGACTTCTAGGAGATTCCTCTAGCCCAGTCCATCCCTAGACTCGGGGATGAAGGGGATCCGAGCCCAGCCTGTGCAGATGAGTTGACCCCCCCGATCCCACCCTAGCCCGCCCTAACCCAGTCAATGAGGTCTTTGCGGGGTCAACAGGGTCAAGCATTTTTTATTTTTTGTACATTTTCATTCATAAAACTATCAAATAACCCTTTTATTTTGTCAAAAATTAGGAAAATTATAAAAGATAACAAAGTAGTTGTAGTTTTATTGACTCTGAAAGTTTTTTTCATTTTATTTTTTGCAAAATTTATAAAAAAAAAAAATCTTTTAAATTTGTTTCTACATAATAATTTTTGGAAGAATTGTTTGTTTTTACCATTGGGAATATTGTTCATTTAATTTACTTTTTCTTTATTTTTTCCTCTTATTTAACATGGTTCTTCTAGATTTCCCATAAGGTATCATTAATTTCCATGATTATCATCTTTAATCGGGTTTCATAAGTAATAATAATTAACATTCTCAAGAATGTTAAATTCAAATCAATTACTGTAAAGCCAAAATAATTATCTCCACATTAGCCAAATATTAAAAATAATCAATTACTCAAATCGTTTAAAGATAAATGTAATTTTTTTTTTTTTCTGGCCTTCATTGTCAAAGTACCTTTTCTAATATACTAAACAATTAAATAATTTAATGCACTAGCAGATGATTCCAGCTTTTTATTCACACAAATATTTGATGGAAATAGAAAAATAATAATTTTGTCCTCAAAGTTTGACCCAAGCAACATTTGTGTCCAGTAACATTATCGAATCTGTTAGACAAAAGTACCCTTACACCTTGGGGATAACATTGTATTTTTATCCTTGGAAGATGAGTAAACTAAGCTTAAGACTAATTTTCTCTTTATGTAATTACATCTTTGTCTTTTTCTCGTGAGAAGTGATTTATCAATGGCCCTTAATTAAAGGGTATGACTAAAAATATTAACAAAATAAAATGATTGTATTTTTCATTTTCTCTATAACTCTAACCCATCCCTCATCTATATATCTATATAAAGCTAAGCAACTCCCTTGGTTGATTGACATTGAGTACTCATTTTGTAGATGTAAAATTGTTCTATCTTGACACATTAGATTTGTGGTTGTCATGTGATTAAATTTTATTGGTAATTGATTGACACGTAGGATCATTTTTGTAGCTAAACTTCTTTCGAGGAATAGGCCAAACTAGGTCATTTCTTAAGAACAATAGCTAAGAGACTTGATACTACCACTTGGATTTGGAACCTACATGCTGATGCTCACAACTTTGATAGCCATACCAGTGATTTGGAGGAGATCTCTCGACTCTTCATCATTTTTCTTTGGCTGAGTGGCATGTATTTCCATGGTGCTTGTTTTTCCAATTATGAAGCCTGGCTAAGCAATCCTACTCACATTGGACCTAGTACCCTGGTGGTTTGGCCACTAGTGGATCAAGAAATATTGAATGGTGATGTGGGTGAGGGTTTCTGAGGAATACAAATAACCTTTGGCTTTTTTCAGATTTGCCAAACATCTGGAATAACTAGTGAATTACAACTCTATTATACCGCAATTGGTGCATTGATATGTGCAACCTTAATGCTTTTTGCTTGTTGGTTCCATTATCACAAAGTTGCTCCAAGACTAGCTTGGTTTCAAGATGTAGAATCCATGTTGAATCACTGTTTAGCAGGGCTGCTCAGGGCTTGGGTCCCTTTCTTGGGTGGGCATCAAGTTCATGTAACTTTGCTGATTAATCCATTTCTAAACGCTGGAGTAGGTCCTAAAGAGATCCCACTTCCTCATGAATTTATCTTGAATCGAGATTTTTTTGCTCAACTTTATCTCAGTTTTGTCGAAGGAGCAACCCCATTTTTTACCTTGAATGGTCAAAATATGCGGAATTTCTTATTTTTTCGTGGAGGATTGGATTCAGTAACTGAAGGTCTATGGTTGACCAATATTGCACACCATCATTTAGATATTGCAATTCTTTTCCTGATAGTGGGTCACATATATAGGACTAACTGGGGCATTGGTCATGGTCTAAAAGGTATTTTAGAGAATTACCTAACATGTAAACACCTCCTCTCCTTCTCTACCCCCAAACCAGGCCATCACCACGTTCACTGCTGACAACTGAAAACTTCACCCACTTCAACTCCTCATCATTTATCAAGGACATTTTTGATACCTTATAATTGAGTTCTCTTAAATGTGAGTTTCTTTGAATATTTTTAGAGTTAATTAAATTTAAAAAATAATAATATTTCTATAAATTATTATTTTCTTGTAGTAAGATAATAAATTCATCATAAATAGATATTTGTTTTTACTTACACAAAGAGTGATAAATAAATTGTTATTTTCTTGGAGAGTTCAAAAGCAACACAACATTATTACAAGGATAAGTTTAGTTGAGGGAATTGTTGTATTATTGAAAATGTTGTATTAATGAAAATATAGATTACCTTGAAGATTACTAGAAATGTTTAGGGAAATGTGTTTGGTTAGGTTAAAATAAATTAGTGGGAGTGATATATTGATATATTTAGTTAGGAGGAATGAATTGACAGGTATGTTATATAGATTATTGAATTGTCCTTCTATTTTAATAATATTATTATTATATTCAATTATTTTTAAACTCCTTTATATTTGTTAATTTAGCTAAACATCCATACAATAAAAGTTTAAAAATTAATTAAAGCACCCCAGTCATCCCAAAAGGATAGTCGGTCGTTGGCCACCATCGCCGAACGATAGTTGACAATCGTCAGAACAGAGGTTAACAACGGCCAGATCAATGCAAGACTGACCAAATCCAACCGATCGTATGTCGTTTCGACTACGTTATTCGTAGTGCTTGTTGGTGGGTGGCGGTAGTCTTGGGTGGCCTGCAATTTGTTTTAAATACTAAGATATTACTGTCCAAAAAACTTAATTAATGAAGGGTAAATTAAAATCAAAATAAGGGTATTCCTAAAATTTTATTAATAAAGAGTAAAATTATAATAAAAATTAGATTTACCAAGTAATCTAAAAACACCTAATAAAATGGTGGTTATCACTTATATAACTAATAGTAAATACTAATTATCAGAATTTTATATTATCGAAATCTTATAAGATGAAATTATCTCGATAATTCTATATGCCCGCAAACCCAATAGACTCTACTAGCGGTAAATAAAGGTACTATAAAAATGAAATAGGCTTCGTTTGTTTCAGTTTTGGGAATACTACTTTTAGTATTCCCAAAAAAGTTAAACAGTAAAATACCCAAAAATTCTGATTTTTGGGAAATACTACTCCCAATATTATTCAACTTTTTTTAAAACCCCTTAAATTTGATAATTTAATTAAATACCCCTAAATATTTTTTTAAAAATTGCAAAAACACCCTAGTAATCCACATTTACCAGATTCCGGCCACCACGGCTGGAAAATGGCCGGAATATGTTAGGATGGCGCAGATCAGAATGAATCGGTAGTGAGTCGATCTAATCCTTTTCACCGATTCATGGTGGATCCGCCCAAAAGGCTAGATCTAAGGCCAAAGATCGGCCGTGACGGCGATCTTTGGTCAGAATATCGGTAGAACGACGGCCAACAAAGCGGTCGTCATTGACCATCAACGAACGGCTTGCTTGTTGGCCGCCGTTGACTAGCAAATATGGCCGATGTCGGTGACGGCGATCGGCCTTTGCCGACAAATCCACCAATGGATCCGCCTGGAAAAGCCCATATCAACGCACTACCGACAAGATCCAGCCGGTCATGCGTCAACACGATCACTCTGGCCACTCTCTAACGGTGGTAGCCATATCTGTGATTTGAGGGTGGGTTAGGGGTGTTTTTATTAACTTTTAATATTTTATTATAGGGTTGTTTTTGTAAAAAAATAAATATAGAGGATATTTTATAATTTATAAATCCTACATTGTCATACCCACTAAATTCAACATTTTTTATCTTTTTTCAAAAAACTTTTCTTAAAAACCTACAATTTTAAACAAAACGGAGCCATAATATTTTTCTCTTTTTTTCAACTGGTTAAATAAAAAGAAAAAAAAGACAGTGAAGGGTAGTCAAATAATTGAATAAAAGATAAATATTACTCGCCCTTTCCAAGAAATGTCAGAGCAAGAAGGGGGATGGCCGGATGGGCCAGATGGCACACCATGTCGGCCTACTTCAACACGGCGAGACAGCTAGAAAACTTTCAAGTCGACAATCGTTAATAACAAAACAGGGATTTTCACTCCCGCAGTCCTACTTTCCTTTTCCAAAGTCTGTGAGCAGACCCAAACTTCAAAGAGTCAGATTGTTTCAAGCAAGTACGATGGCTTCTTCTTCTTCTTCTCAAATAAAGTATGATGTTTTTCTTAGTTTCAGAGGTGAGGATACTCGTGACGGTTTTACGAGCCACCTGCATGCAGCTTTGTGTAGGGAAAAGATTGAAACTTTCATCGATGATGAACTTAAAAGAGGGGATGACATTTCACCCTCTCTTTTGAAGGCAATTGAAGGTTCAAAGATTTCAATTATCGTTTTCTCTAAACGCTATGCTTATTCTAGATGGTGTCTCGAAGAACTTATAAAGATTCTCGATTGCAAGAAAATGAACGGTCAGATTGTGATTCCAGTTTTCTATAAGATAGATCCATCCCATGTAAGGAAGCAAACTGGGACTTTTGAAAATGCATTTGTTGAGCATCAAGTACGATTTCGGGACAGACCAAAGATGTTGCAGAGATGGAGGAATGCTTTGACGGAAGTAGCCGATCTATCTGGCTTTGATTCAAAAGCCATCAGGTAAATGCTTTTGATTTGATATTATTTTTAATTTTGGAACATAATATTTCAGTAGTTGGATGAACACATACTAAAATAGTTCAGAATTACAGGTCTTAAATTGGAATTATTTCATATCTGATGACTAACCAAACCATCTCAATGACCCAAATTTACAATAAATAAATGAAAATTAAAGATTAAATTCGACCATATACCCTTCTTTCAAAATAAAACCATACTA
Organism: Pistacia integerrima; assembly: GCA_026225825.1. Lineage (NCBI taxonomy): Eukaryota > Viridiplantae > Streptophyta > Magnoliopsida > Sapindales > Anacardiaceae > Pistacia > Pistacia integerrima. The sequence goes on along the minus strand of CM047745.1, from coordinate 15,856,010 downwards.
TTTTATTTTCTTATAATAACCATTATCCCAATAATAATTATTATACAAAAAACTCATTAATCTCCTCAAATATTGGAATTTAATATATTCAAGTAAACTCTTAACTATATATTTTTAATATTTCAAACAATTTTTTTTTTTTTTTTTTTGGTGTTGTTAATCATGAGATAAGACTTCTATATAAAAATCACATTCAAATATGAAATAAATTTCTACTAGAACTTTTCTTTTTTAAATCCAGCTACACAATTGAACCAGGTTTGGTACTATTAACAAAATTCTATTTTAATTGTTTGGAAATAGAATTAGGATTTATGTTTATAAGGGAAATATGATTTTTGTAGATATAATACAAGATTTTATTTCTGATAGGGTGTGTATATAATTCTTTTTTGCCTTATTAATAACTTTTATAAAGAATAAAACTGTAATTAAAAAAAAAAGGATTAATGGGGTATAATAGGTGGCAGACCAGCATCCTCATATTTAAATATAACTTAAATTAATATGTATTATTTATTCAATAAAACTACACTTACAAATTTTTTATATAGCCCTGATGTGACAGCTTGTGATTAGTTAGCTCGTATTTAGGCAAACAGGACTATTTCCACTTTTTATTTCATTATATATGGTCAAGTTCCCAACATTATTTATCTTGATCTATTTATTGTTTAAATTATTAAATTTTTTATTTCACATTATATGTTTTATTGAAATAGAACAATATTTTGTTACTTTATGTCAAAAGTAAAAACCAAATACATATATCATATACTATCTTGGTAATTTATTATAGAATAAGTATTTTTATGATAGTACAACAACTAAACAATCTAGTAGTTGAAAAGAGCCTTTTTAAATTGATACCAAACAACCAACAATTTCTTGATAAAAGTTATATTTCGTATAAGCTTTTATTGTATAAGCTTTTCTTGGAGGCTTAACCTAATGGCCCTTATATATAGCTATGTGATAGATCCAAAATATAGACATTAATTATTATATGATGTGTATTGAAATTTGAAAAGTTTGGGTTGTGTATTCAAATAGAGATGGTAACTTTACTACATGCTTTATTTTTTTAACCAAATAAATTATAAATTAAGCTTATAATGTAATTATTTAAATTAAATTAAATTATTTACAACTAAATTGAATAAATAATCAAATCATATATTTAATTATTTCTAACAAATTTAATTCTAGTCACACCAAATTTTTTTTTTTTTTTTTTTTTTTTTTTCATTTTTGAGGATGGTCAAATTTTGGGCTATTGGAATTAGACTTTGTCTTTATTTCTTTTTCATTAATTTATTGATGAGCTTATTGTTGTTTTTACCTTTTGTTTCAATTGTAGGCCTGAATCGAAACTTATAGAGACAATTATTGAACACATTTTGAAGACATTGAATGATATGTCATCTAGTGGTAACAAGAACTTGGTTGGAGTAGCAATGAAGATCCAGAACATTAAATCTTTATTGTTTAATGGGTCGGATGAAGTATGCAAGGTAGGAATATGGGGTATGGGTGGTATAGGCAAGATAACTCTTGCTGATGCAATCTTCAATGAAATCTCAAGTGAATTTGAAGCTTCTCATTTTATTCGAAATGTTAGGGAAGCATCAAACAAAAATCAACTATGTCACTTGCAAAAAGAACTTCTTTCTACAATATTAGGGAATGGACACCTCAACATAGGGCTCACATTCACAAAAGAAAGGCTTGAACGTAAAAGGGTTCTTATTGTTTTTGATGATGTGACGGATTTGAAACAAATAAAAGATTTAATTGGAGATCTTGAAAACTTGGGTTCTGGAAGCCAAATCATTATAACAACGAGGGACAAACAAGTGCTTAAAAGTTGTGGATTGAGTGATTCTACCATATATGAGGTCGAAGGATTATGTAGTGATGATTCTCTTCAACTTTTTAAACAATATGCCTTCAAACAAAGCCAGGCAATTGATGAAGTTTATATGAAGTTGTCAAATAGGGTAATAGATTATACAAAAGGTTTGCCTTTAGCTCTTGAAGTCTTAGGTTGCTTTCTACTTGGTAGAGACAAATTTGAATGGGAAAGTGCACTAGATGAATTAAAAAAGTCTCCGAATGATGTTATCCAAGCAGTGCTTAAGATCAGTTATGATGGATTAGGTATTAGAGAAAAGGATTTATTTCTAGATATTGCATGCTTCTTTAAAGGATGGGATAAATATCTAGTTGGTAGCTTCAATTCGCATATTGGAATAAGTGTTCTCATTGATAAAGCTCTTATTACCATTTCATACAATACCATAAGAATGCATGATTTGATTCAAGAAATGGGTTGGGAAATTGTTCGACAAGAGTCTTTTAATAAACTCTGCCAACGTAGTCGATTGTGGTATCATGGTGATGTCTATAATGTACTAAAAAAAAATCTGGTAAGTACGCAAGACATTAACTTTCAATTTCTATATTATATTTGTTTGTCATATCTTGAAAATTTTTTTAACTAGGAGACTATCATTTTCATTTTTCCATATACATTAGTTCATGTGGTATCGGGCTTGGAGTTTGGGAGGTATATTATGTAATTTTGCTGTTAACTTATCATTTGATTTTGATTGTAGGGAACTGATAAAATAAGAGGTGTGCACTTTGATATGTTTCAAATGAGAAACATACACTTAGATCCTCATGCTTTTTCAAAGATGGATAATCTAAGATTCTTGATAGTAGATAAGCCAGAATATGTGGTCAATAAGGTGTATGGTTTTGAAGGCCTAGAATTTGATTTCCCTGAGCTAACATGCCTTTCTTGGGATGCTTACCCTTGCACATCATTGCCGTTGAAATTTTGTCCGGAGAACCTAGTTGTCCTTAAGATGCAGCAGAGCAATCTTATACAACTTTGGACTGGTGTCAAGGTATATGTTGATTTCATATGACGAATTTCTTTTTATAAATTTTAAATATTAGATTTTCTAATTTGTGTTGGTCATTTTCTTTCCTGTTATAGGATCTTGCTTATTTAAAATACATTGACCTGAGTTACTCAAATCATCTACTTAAAGTCCCAGAACTCTCAGAGGCTCCAAATCTAGAGAGCCTGATTTTAGAAGGTTGTACAAGCTTGTTTGAGATCACTTCTCCATCTCAGAATCTCGATAAACTTGTTAACTTGAATCTAAGACATTGCAAAAGCCTTACCAGCCTTCCAATTGGTATTCAATCAAAGTCTCTAAGAGATGTAATTCTCTCTGGCTGCTCTAAGCTAAGTATTGCTCCAAGGATCTCTTCTGATATGGAACGATTGTGTTTAGATGGAACTGCAATAAAAGAATTATCTTCTTCCATTGAATGTCCTTCCAAACTAGTTGAATTGAATTTGAAAGACTGTTTAAGGCTTGAAAGTCTTCCAAGCAGCCTTTGCAATCTGAAATCTCTTCGACATCTTAATCTTTCTGGTTTGTCAAATCTAAAGACCGTTCCAGAGATTCCGTGCAATATAGAAGAGTTATATTTAGATGGAACTGCAATAAAAGAATTGTCTTCATCAATTGAGAATGTATCCAATCTAGAAAGACTGAGTCTTAGAAATTGTTCAAGCCTTGAAAGTCTTCCGAACGTCATTTGTAAATTTAAGTCTTTGAAATGTCTTTGTGTCTCTGGTTGTTCGAAAATTGATAGATTGCCTGAAGACATAGGAAATTTAGAAAGTTTGGAAGTGCTAGAAGCTAATGATATTTCTGTGAGGGAAGTACCTTCATCTCTAGTACGTCTGAAAAATCTTCATGATTTCTCTTTTGCGAGATGTAAGAGTCAAGAGCTGGCACGTTTGCTCTCACCTATTTTTTCAGATTTCCTACTTTTAAAGAGAATAAATTTGAATCACTGCAATCTCTCAGAGTTACCCAATGATGTTGGCCAGTTGTCCTTTCTTAAGTTCTTAGAATTAGCCGGAAATAATTTTGAGACTTTACCAACAAACATCATGAACCTTTCCAAGCTGTCGCTCCTCAACATAAGGTTTTGTCATAGGCTTCAATACTTACCAAAGCTGCCATGTAATATACAAAATCTAGAGGCAGAGGGTTGCCAATTGCTGAAAACATTATCAGGTTTCACAATTCCATGTTATAGATATTTACTTAGCTTCACCAGTTGCTTCAATGTGGATTGGAAAGAGATAAGAAACATTTTGGATGATGCTCTTCTTAAAAATTTCTCAGATACAACTTTATGGTATGAATCTGCAAAGGTATCTTTCAGTCTCTCGCATTCAGATTCTTATATGATTTCAATTTCTTTTTGCCTTATAAATAAAAAACATGATATTAAATTAACAATTTTAATATTATGGTGCAGTGGAGAGTTAGCCGTCCAGAAGGTTATATGTGTTTCCCTGGAAGTGAAATTCCAGAGTTGTTTGACATTCAAAGTAGTGGATCTCGTATAGAGCTACCACAAGATTCGTTGAATAATAAGTTTTTGGGTTTTGTCTTTTGCGCCATTGTACGAATCCGAGATCGTGGTAGTTTGAATGGCAGCGATAAGGTTGAGTATGCGTTGCATTTCAAATGCAAAGATGAGCACAAGACTAGGACTGCTTGTATGAAAGAAATTTCTGTTGATAGCCTCAACTATATGGAGTCAGATCACGTATTAATGGGGTATAATTGCAATCTTTCTGGTGAATTCACTTGCATTACGGAGGCCAATATCAATTTCAAATGCAAATGTAGCAGAAGTCGGCGTTCTCGCAATATAAAGAAGTGTGGGGTCCATTTATTATTCGCCCAAGAGATTGAGGAACCGATAAAAAGATCTGGATGTTCGATTGTTGAAGAAGAGAAAACACATTCCAAGAGATTTAAATCTTCAAATTTCTGTAAGGGCGAACCCAGCTCAAGGTAATTGATATAATTAAGTAATGCTCTCTCTCTATCTACTCTATTTTCAAGCCTATGATTTTCTTTTGATCGTATATATATATATATAAGTTTATGATTTTCTTTTGATCTATATATATGTGTGTGCGTGCTTAATATGACTTAAGATATAATTCATGATTATTGTTATTATTACAAACTACCATGAGGTGACTTTTTAATTTTTTTTTTCTCTTTTGGCGACATTGATGCACATGCATATCTTTTAAACAACTTTACATCTAATTCAAGTACATTAAAATAAAATAAAGTACAAATAGGCAAAAATGTACCATCTTTCAAATAGTGCACTATTGTTGTAAATATATATATTTTTAAAAATATTAAAAAAAAAAAAATTCTTTGGTCTATTTCTCAAAGATTAATACTAAGTCTACAACCCAATCCCACAACCTCCTATGTGGTAGCTTGTCATTGGTTAGCTTGCAAAGTAAGGTCACGCCTACACATTTATGAGTTAACCAATGACGAGCTGTCATGTTGGGGTTGTGGACCTAATCTCACAACTTTCTCTCACAACCCCGACGTGATAGCTTGTCATCGGTCAGCTCGTAAAATATGTCTCGCCTGCTTGTATGGGTCTCGTCATTGGTCAGCTTACAAAACCTATTGTAATATGAAATATTACTTTAAGACTCTCCGGATAATTGACTATACATTGAATCTTTAACTGCGCTAAATAGTCTAAATTAGAAAAAGATGTATTACATTTACTAAATTATCCCAACATGAATACATGATGATATCTTATTTTTCCTTTTAATTTGATAAATTTCAATTGAAAGGTATCTTTATGTTCCATTAATCTTCTCTTCTAAATTAGTATATCAATATTGAAGTTTTCGGTAAGTTTTGCAGAAAGATGACCTTCTAAATATACTGATTAGATTGTGGATTTTGATTATATTGCAGTGTTAATAGCGGTGATAATAATGGAGGTGTTGGTGGTGGTGTTGCTCAAGGGAGTATTGTGCAGCAAAGTAATGCTGTTGGTGGCGATGTTTATGGAAGAGGGAATAGGGGAACAGGCAATATGCCAGGGATGAGAAATAGAGTGTCAGCTAGTCCAATTGAAAAATAGGGGACCTGGTGCAGTGGGTGGAAGAGGTACGATGAGAGGTGGAAATGGAGTTGGGGAAGGCATTGATGAGGTCCTTCCTTTGATGTATCCTCAGTCAATCGGATTTGGTCTGGGGTTCGGTGCACCTAGGGGGTGGATGGGCAGTTATGGAGGCTTTCCCGGTGCTCCAGCACCTCCATTTTCAGGGGTTGTATCCAGATGTTCTATCATTGATGAAGAGGAAGCACAGTCTAATAAGAGATTGAAATCTTCAAATTTCAGTAACGGAGAATTCCAGCTCAAGGTAATTAAATAAGATATCATTTACTGCATATTTGCTCTTTCCATCTCTACTCTATTTTTTATTTCTTTCATGTTTATGACTTATTTCTGAAATAACTTCTTCTGCTCTCAAATATCATTTATATATGTTCATATGAGTTAGGAAATCTGTGTTTCATATTTAGTAAAATGCAAATTTTTAATGAAGTTAAATTGAAAGGTATCATTATTATTCCAATATCTTTTGTTTGTAAATTAATAAATCTCCAATTTTGAGATTTTATGTAAATTTTGCAAAAAGATAACCATCAAAATTTACCCATCTAGAGACTAGAGAGTGGATTTTGATTATATTAATCCTTTTTATATGTTAAAATTTTGAAATTTTGAGTGTAGTGAGAATCTTTAGAATCAACATAAGTATATGAGAATAAAGTAGTGGTATGAGTCATAAATATTTAATTGATTCATATAATTTTCTTTAATATCCAAAAATAATATTTATTTATGATCCTAAACATGTTTGGATGTACATGTAATTGGCTGTAAAGTAATCCTATATCGAATAAAATAGGTTTACCTCTTCTCTTCCTGAAATATTAATTGTTTGATGACGATTTTGATATGCTTTTGATGTTCACTATTTTGTTAGATCACATCCCTATACTACTTTGGATTTGGGTGCATTCCCTCAAGATTTTGTCAAATCACATCCTTGTACTCCTTTGGATTTGGATGAATTCCCTCAAGATTTTGTCACATCACCTATTATTCTTATTGCCGATTCGGATGAAGACAATGATGGAGATGTTGTAAAATCACAGCCCTTTACTCCTTTGGAGTTGGATGAATTCCCTCAAGATTCTGTCGGTTTACCTGTAATTATTATTTCCGATTCGGATGAAGATAATGATGGGTAGAACACAATGGAAGTGTCTGCTTTTATGATGAAGATGAATGATAATATAAAGAATACAATTTTTTTTTGAAAGGGAAAAGCCAATATCTTGTACTTCCATCTTATGAATTTATTGGTAAGTCCAGATCTCAATTTCTAGCTCAAATTTATCTGATTTTGCTCTAGTTATCCCAATTAATTTTACTAGTGAAACTGAAAAGCTCAATTTTTTTTGTTCAATTTGGCTTATTGATATGGATTTGGATTTTGATGCCAAGTGTCACGGGCTGGGAGTTTTATACTCAAAAGGTTAACCTATTAGGTGGACGGACTCCCCCCCTTTATAAGCCCAGGATCTCCCTAGTACGCTTCCGATGTGGGATTCGTTACATTCTCCCACACCCAATCCTGTGACGTCCTCGTCACAGGTGAGGCCCCCTTGCCTACCCGTCTACCTCACTCTTGTGTGGACCCAAAATCATACGTGGACCAGTCCACCTTACTCTCGTGTGGACCCATCCACCTCACTCTCGTGTGGACCTACAATCACATGTGGACCCGTCCACTTCACTCTTGTGTGGACCCACAATCACACGTGAACCCATCCACCTCACTCTTGTGTGGACCTACAATCACTCGTGGATGTCCCTGTGTGGGTGTTTGGCGGGACATCGAAAGACGGACCGTGTGCTTCGATAGCACTTGTTACTGGCTGGGAAGTTTCACACCCAAAAGCTAACCTATTAGTGGAGGGACTCCCCTTCTTTATAAGCCTAGGACCTCTCCAATATGCTTCCAATGTGGGATTCGTTACCCAAGGCACTTCAACAAACTGGCACTAAGCCATATCGACATTGATGCATCCTCAATCATATGTTGCATACAATGTTTATATTTTACTGATACTCCAACCTCTGCATCAAACGTCCTTTTTCCTAGTTTCCTCCAGAAATGTTTGATGCATGCACAAGCTTGCTCTTCATTTCCATATAGTCAGCTCTGAGCCTTTAACTCAATGGTGACCTTGCATCAAGTTTCTAATTGGACATATCATTCAGAGTAAACCTAACTTTTGAAACTTGTGTAACTTCCACTACTTCCTTTTGCTAAAAGCAACTGCTGGAAAGTGCAATTGCTTTAAGCTTTTCTTATATCTTTCTCTGCATATAAATTAGATGAAAAGTCCATGAGTCCCGGCCTCTGATTTAGTATTTCTCTGTGTAGTTGTGTGTTTGGCTGAATTTGTTCTCTGCATCACTTGGTACTGTCTTTTGCTTTGATTCTTTCTAAGCAATGTTAGTCTTGGTTTCTAGACAGAGAATCACATTGAAAGAAGATGAGAGGAAGAACTTACATTGGGTGCTCTGGCCAGAATCTGCTGCAGCAGTATCTCATTTCTGCTTTCAGTAGAAGGAATACCATTAAGACAAAAATAATTTGGAGTAGAGAGATGAGCTCTGCAAGGTATAAGGGAATTCTTGTTGGTTAGATTTAACAGTTTGGAGATAGTTAAGTGGTCCTTAGTAATTATAGAAACATATAAAACATTCTTTAGAATTGCATAAAGAATAATTTACATTTTCCAGGCTCAGTTAGAGAGGCCATGGTGGTTATGTGGATTGCAAAATGTCCATATTTCCCACAACCTGGCATCTGGGGTTAGAGTTGCTTCTACCACCTGAGTTTCTGCAGAGAGGTTTTTGATTCATGTCAAAAGTACCATCAAACGACTCAAATATGATTTTTTCAATGTGATTTTTGTTATTATAAATCTTATTGCAAATAAAAGTTATCTTGTTAATTTTTTATCACTAGAGAGCTATCGAAATGTTCTTTTTTTTCACATTTTCTTGCCTGCCATGATAGTTTATGAACAAACTCATAAAATGGAGACAATATATGTTTATGAACAAGGTCATAATTTTTTTTCCCTTTGCCAAACAAGGGAAGTGGGCTTACTCCATGCTTTTAACTGTTTTCTGGTGGCAATAATTTAGTTTTAGGTTCTGCCATTGAACAATTTAGAACTGTGCTGGTGTATCGAATGATGAAATTTTAGGCTTTGGCAAGCTAATCATTGATGAGCATACTTTGGAGAACATTAGCAGGTTGATTTTATATGATCATTCCTCCAATTTTTGGGCCATACTGGCCATTTAATTTATTACTCTGTTAGCAGGGTGTGTACCTTCGACAAGCCTGTAGAGATTGAAGGTTGGTTGGATTATTTTCAGTGGATGGATAAAATGCGGCAACAGGTTAATGCTCAACATATATGTCACATATCTTTTATATTTACAGATAATGCAAGCTTTGTATCAAAAGTCCTTTCTCCTGGTTTCCTCCATAGATGGTTGTTGCATTCACAGGCCAACTCTTCGCTTCTGTATTGTCAGCCCTGAGCCTTCAACCTGTTGATAATCTTGCATCAAGTGTCTTGCTTCATTATTATTTGGACAAGAAACAAGAGAAAAATAATAAGGACAAACAAAAAAACAAAAATGATTTTTGGATATTCATTAATTTATGTCATTCAATTTTTCACTTGTTGCAGGGAGATTTCATCCTAAGCCACGTTGACAAATGCCCAAGGTACATATCTCAGTTCTAAACAAAGATGAGGTTTTCAGAATCAAGCGAAGATGCTGGATGCACCTAATGTAAGGGATGAATTTAATATGAAAATCATAAATTGGGTGAAAAATTAACATTAAATTGACATTCTTGCAATTGCGTTGGCTCCAGAGTTGTATCTTTGAAATCAAATAATGGAAACGTACAATTGTTGTAATGCAGTCAAGGCCGTTGCATGGTCCCCTTATCAATGTAATGTGCCTCTGGTGGAGGCACAAAATATGGATTTATTAAGATATGGAATTTACAGAGGAAACACTTCAGCATTGATACTGGAACACAGGCAAGTGTAATAATTCACTCTTCTTATGAGTTTTCTATTGTGTCCTCCTATGAGACATTTCCATTTATGATAATATATTTGTTGGCTGCCAAAGCAGTCATCTTCTAGCAAAAACTATTGCATTATATATTTGCTGTTTTCTAAACTGATCTACCTTTTTCCTTTTTCTTTCGAGTTTTCCATAGACCAGAGCTATAACTTATTTGTGTCTACTAAGAGACGTTTCCATTTATGATAACATTTTCGTTGGCTGCCAAAGGTGTCATCCTCTAGCAAAAACTATAGTGTTATATATTTGCAGAATTTCTAAACTAATCTGTTTTATTCCTTTTCTTAGACAACAGTTTCATGTTGAATTGCCCATCTATTATTTAAAAGTGCAATAAAGCTATAGACACCGGCGTTTTTGCACTAAAAATGTGTACCGGCCTACATGTCCCTTCTGACTCACACCACGCGTGATTAAACTATAATTATTTTTCTAGTGAACGGTCGTCCATCAAATATGGACAGTTGTTCACTTACATGGACTCCTGTCCATATTATATGGACGGTGTCCATTTACGCTCGTCCATAAGTAAAATACAATAAAATATTTTTATAAAAATTAGGGACGGCCGTTCATCTTTTATGGACGACCGTTCATTTATTTTGGACGGGCACCCACAAATAAGGGACGCCCGTCCTTAACTCAAAAATTAAAAAAAAAAAAATTTAGGGACGCCTGTCTATAAATTGTGGACGGACGTCCTTTACGTTTGGATGGGCGTTCATTCTTTATTGTATTGTGGTTATGGACGGAGGGGGCCACATACAAGGACGCCCGTCCATACTTTGAAAAAAAAGTTATAAACAAAAATAGCAAGCCTCCTCTTCTTCTTCATCTTCATTCCCCATCTCCTCTCTTCTTCTTCGCTCTTCTTCTTCGTCCACCTTTGTTCAAGTGCCCAGCATTATTGTCTGAAACACCTTGTCTCTCAATATGAAACTATGCGATGGAAACACTGAAAGTCACGTTGAATGAACAAATGAGAAAGAAGTAGAAACTTACACGAATAATCTCAGAAAAACTTACTCTTCCAGCATCTAATAGTTGGACTCCAAAATAAAAACTACCAGCATAGAATAAAAACAAGAAGCAAAATGGTAGTCCAAAAGCTACGCCACCTGCCAAACACTGCTTTATTGATGCCTTTAAAGGGTCTTCACATTTCTTCTGATAAATCTCCATCACCTTTTCTTCTGCACAGAAAGAAGCAACTGTTCTAATACTTCCTATCGCATCATTCGCAACTTGACTTGCTTCCTCATACATTTTCTGCAATCATCGGTCAATAAGGTTAAGCTTTACTGAAACAGGTAGATAAAGCATATTATGTCAATATGCATCATTTTTAGTGATTTATGGAGCAGACCTTAGCATCAGCATTGTAACCTTGGGTATATTTCATCTGAATATATCCGTTGATCCCTACCAGGGGCAGCAACACGGAAACAATGAGAGCCATTTCCCAGTTTGTTTCAAAAGCAATAACCAAACCAGCAATTATAGTTGCAATATTCTTAACTAGCAAACCAAGTGCCTCTCCAACAATGAGAATATTAATAATAATCAAACGAAATACCCTTTTTGTCACAAGTATGATAATAGCACAAACTTTGGGATGCAAACCAGTGGTTGCATTCATCATAAAACATGTGCAAAGACAACTTGTATCATAAAGAGATAGAAAAGAAAAAAAAAAAAAAAAAGATCTGTAACTAAAATAGCTGTAGATGTCTATACTGGCAAAAGATCTGTAACATTTTAACTCTTGTATAACCGTCACTTGCAAGATTTCCCTTCAGTTATCAATGATATATTGATTGGTGGTGCGTGGTGTTTTCGCAACATCCTGAGAAACTTCATCAGAAGAAGAGAATGAAAAAATAAGAAAGGGAAAAATTTTAGTGTAAACCAAATTCTCCTTTGAATACACTACAAAATCTGGACACAGCCAGTAATAAAACATAATTCCTTGTAATGGTATTCTCCCAGTATATATATCCAGGAAAAATCTTGTTTGATGGTTGATATGTTCAAACATCGATCAAATTTTGTACTGTTCCTTGCTAGACTTACAGGACGTGTCAATGCAAATTCAGTCAATTGGTTTTGACAGCCGCCACTGCCGCAATCTCATCAGGCAAATCGAACTGCTACTTCATTACAGATACTTGATAACAACGAAATCTATAATTTACTCGACAACAACATTTTATGGACCTCAGTAAGTGTAATCCAATCAACGTGACTTTCAGTGTTTCCATCGCATAGTTTCGTATTGAGAGACAAGGTGTTTCAGACAATAATGCTGGGCACTTGAACAAAGGTTGGACGAAGAAGAAGAGCGAAGAAGAAGAGAGGACATGGGGAATGAAGACGAAGAAGAAGAGGGGCTTGCTATTTTTGTTTAGAATTTTTTTCTTAAAAAAAGTATGGATGGGCGTCCTTGGTTGTGGCCCCCTGTCCATAACCACAATACAATAAGGGACGAGCGTCCATAAGGTATGGACGTCCATCCAAACGTAAGAGACGCCCGTCCACAATTTATGGACAGGCGTCCCCAAATTTTTTTTTTTTAATTTTCATATTTGGGTTAAGGACCGCCGTCCCTTATTTGTGGGCGCCCGTCAAAATAAATGGACGGCCGTCCATAAAAGATGAACGCAGCCCTAATTTTTATAAAAAATATTTTATTGTATTTTACTTATGGGACGCCTCGTCCGTAGTAAATGGACCCCGTCCATATAATGGGACGGGAGTCCAGACGGTATGGACGGAGTCCATGTAAGTGAACGGCCGTCATATTTGATGGACGGCCATTCACTAAAAAAATAATTATAGTTTAATCACGCGGGTGTGAGTCAGAGGGACACATAGGCCGGTACATGTTTTCGGTGTAAAAATGCCGGTGTCTGTAGCTTTATTTTTAAAAGTGTTTGGTTTTCACCTTATTTATGGCAATTTAATGTTACATGTGCAGATATGTGGAGGGGAGTGGACAAACATTTCCAAAGAGCAAAGAGATTATTGATTGGACATGGCTTGACTAGCAGCTGGAATGAAAATAAGCTATTCTTGTGGAAGTATCCTTCATGACTAGAGTGGGGTAGTTAAAGTGCAAAGCTTTAGAATCCTTGAGCTCTCACAGGTTTGATTGACAAACTTTAGTTTCAAAACCGGTATTGTATTCTTAAAAATAAATGTTGCCAGCTGACTTCTTTGAATCAATGTTTTGCATAGCCCGGATGCCAGCTGGGGTGGATGAGATCCATTCACTTCTGGGAGATTTTCAAACCACCTTCCAATGAAGATTCAAATGTTTCATATATTGACGGCCATCTATCTCAAAGGACAACTAAAGATGGTAAGCAGTTGTTTTTTTTGATGTCTAGGCTGGTGTATATAATTTCGTTGTGACCATTAGTGTTAAGTGAAAATAGCAAAAGCCATTAGACAGAAATATTAATCATACTAAATATTTCAACTTAGATAGTGTCGTACTTGCCAAAATTAGGTGATATAGACACTTCATCAGAATAACTGGGCTGTCAAAATCCACCATCGGAAAGGATGATATAGCATGATGTAAATAAAAAAATGTTTTAAACTGGTTTTAGAATATGCTAAAATTTGAAGTATCCATCGGAAGATTGAAATCAATGGATGACCCTTCATTGCTAGAAATGAAAAAAAGTTTCTTTCATCATTTGTGGGTACAACTTTGGGATGAGTACTAGCATACAAGCTTGATGGTTGATATTATTAATTATTATACATGAAACAAAATTTCAACATGTCTTGTCTGATGTTCAAATTATTTGTCGGAATGCGGGTCTTGAGAGAGTGTGGAATGTGAGACCTTTTGGTTAATGGGAAAGAGATTATGAATATTTTGCAGCTTAAATCTGGAGGGCCACCTGTTGGGGAGTGGGTAAGGCTATCTTTATGCGCCTAACTATATGAGAAAAAAAAAGAAAAGTTTTGGAGGTTTCAGATGCTAATTCACTCTTTACTTTGCAGTGACAAAAACTGCTTGCCCATCTCTCTGGGACTGCGGAGGAGTGCCTTGACTGGATGAAGCAAACATGCTCAAAAGTGTGTAAAGCTGCAGTCCGGCAACTCAGTTGATAGATCTAAGCTATAGTTAGCGTTTCTATCTTTGGATTATACATTTT